>VXBI01010429.1:697015-723326 GCA_013397375.1 Toxostoma redivivum
TGTGATCACAAGAGATTAGGGCTGAACAGCACACTCAGAGCAGATTCTGGGTTCCTCAGATAAAGGAAAAGGAGGAATTTTAATTACTGACAGATTATTCCTCTATTTCAGTGCTCTGTCCCTTTGTGTTGGCTCCTGCCCAAGAAAGATGCTGATAAATTGGAATGGGATCAGATATGTACCAGTGAACGATGAAAGGATTGGAAACATGCCCCCGAGGGCAGAGACAGGGAGTTAATTGAGCTGTTGTGTTTTTTTCTTGGTAAAGCAAAGATCAAGGGCTAAACTTAGTCTGGAGAAGGGAAATTCTAAATAACTGCTAGTCAGAGTGTAACCAGGCAAAATAGCTGGAAGTTCAAGCTAAATATTCAGGATTTACAATTATTTTTTATTAAAATTTTCAAGGGACTGTAGTAGGCTCTCCATCCCTAGAAATTTAGACATGACAGATCTCAGTAATAACCTCTGACAAAGAGTTTTCCCTCTAAAAGTCTTGCTTCATTTTGGAATGTGTTGTGTACAGAAGGCAACAAAGAAAATAAATTACAAAATTCACTGTGTGTCAAAATTATGAATGCAAATTAATGGATTGGAATTTTTTCAATGTAATTACAGAACAACTTAATTTTTGTTTTTTAACCCCACCTGGGGATGCAAAAAAAAAATCCCCAATTAATATGGAAGTGAACATATTTTGCTGGTTTCTTGCCATCTGCATTACAGGTGTCTCCTGCAGCACACATCCAGCTCAAACAGCTGTCCCAGCAAATCCAGTGGGATGTTTTCCAGGTTCCCCAGGGATTTACCTGTGCTGGGGAGGGTTGTGAAGGGATTGTTATTGATTTGCAGCTCTCCTTTGATCCACACAAACCCTCTCTCCATCCAGAGTTTGGTTGGTTTTGAATGATTTGATGTCTTTAAACTCAAATAAAGCAGGGGTAGGTGGGATTTTGGGAAGAAATTTCCCTGGCAGGGTGGGCAGGGCTGGCACAGGGTGCCCAGAGCAGCTGTGGCTGCCCCTGGATCCCTGGAATTGTCCAAGGCCAGGTTGGACATTGGGGCTGGAGCACCTGGGACAGTGGGAGGTGTCCCTGCCATGGATGGGGTGGGATGGATGGGATTTAAGGTCTGATTTTGATGATTCTGTGATCCTGTTTGGGTTTGGGTGATTTAGGCACCTCTCTCACCACCTTCAATGCCTTCCCCAGCACGCAGAGCTCAGCAGCACATTATTCAATAAAAAAGCTTTTACCATGAAATGTCTCTCCATGTTGGGCTGATTAAACTCACATTTGTGGACCTGCAGTGTTGACCTTGGTTCAGAGCTCAAGCAGATTTTAGCTCTGAGTTAGAGAGTCCTTCATGGTAAAGAGCTGTTGAAACTCCAAGCCTCCTCTGGGGGCTGATTTCTGTCAATTAGTTATCTGAAATATGATGATTTATGAATCCCTCATATTGTGTTGCTGGATGGGAATGTTTAGCAAACTGCAAGTGAAAACAGTGCAGCCTCAATGGGAGCAAATGGATGGAGAAAATACTGCTCCTCTCATGATCAAAATGGCAGAGAAAATTATCCCTGCTTCTGGATCTGTGTTGTGCATATATAAAAATATATCTCTATATCTCACAGTGCACATCCTGCCTCTCCAAAAACTAGGGAGAAGATCAAATATGGGTTTTTAATGGGTGCATATTTACAGTCAAAGCAGTTTCTCCCTACCAAAAGCACCAATGTGAAAATATAATCAAAGCAAGTTGTAGAACTCTGTGTTTGAGAAGATCTCCATAATATTTTGCACTCCTCAACTTCATGTGTTTTTACTGTAATTCATTTTCTCCCTCAGTTCTGAACATTCAAGAATTCTGTAGTGTTTTGGTTTTTAAATTTATAGTGACAACTTCCAGTAAATTGTCTGAAGAAGACAATAAAATTGGACCCTTTGGATTGCTGTGTGAGTGGATCAATGTTCTATTTTCCAGTGTTATGATAATGAGTTAATTTTAAAGATGTATCGAGTGATTTGGCGTTAATTCTGCCATTAAAATTTACCTCATGCCTGGACAACAGTGCACTTTGCTACAGTGCTTAAGATAAAAAGTACAGGACTGTAAATGGGATTTCTGGAGTGGAATTTAGCCCCAAAATTGGAAATTTGCAGCTGTTGACTCAGCTCTAATCAGCTGAACACAGTTGGTGCTGCCAGGACTGATGTCCCTGAGCCAGGGGGGACACAGGGACAGGGCTCAGGGTGAGCATCACCCCCAAAGCACCTCTGCCCTGTCTGCTGGCAGCTCCTCTGCTCCAGATCCATGAAGGGAAAGGGGAATGATGTCTCTAGATAATGTCAGGAGAGGAAATTGAGGAAATGGAGGATGGGACAGTGAGGAAATGCTGCTGGAGGACACTGAGGAGCAGCTGCTGCCTGCTGGGACTGATCTCACTGGGGCTGGGGCACCTCTGCTTCCCCTGGAGCCTGCACCCCTCAAAGAGGTCCTCAAAACCAGAAACCTGCAGCATCTCACTCCAGGAACCCTCCTGTGTGCATTTAAACAGGCACAAATCCCTGTCTCCTCAAGGGAGAGCAAGGACCATTAGATACAATTGCAGAAATAGGAAAGGTGAATTTCCTTGTGGTGGTTTTTGTATTTCAGGTGATTTTTTCCCAAGGCACAGGAACAGTCAGGTGATTTTCAGCAGGTAGAAGGTGAGTGAGCTCTAATTGTTGGCACTGCTGTCACACCACAATCAGGGAGCCTGGAACTGGGGGAACAGTTTGTCATGAGCTTTCTCACCCCGGCTCCTGCTAATTCCTTTCACACCATTTTGATGTCCTTAAATTGTCTCTTTTCACAGCATTTCAAGGTGCATTTTCCTTTTCCTCTCCTTTTTGCAGGAACACTTTGCAATGCACCTCCACCCAGAGCTGCTGCAGACAATTACCGGTGTTACATATTCAGAAGGGGCACGTGAATATAGGATATGGGAAATATATGTTACATATCCTGTGTAAACACTGGTGATGGCAAGGAATCAAAAGGAGACATCAGCCAGCTCCATCCTGCTTTTCCTAAGTTAAAAAATTGGCTGCTTTCACACAGAAGAGGCACACAGGGGGGTAAAAAAAAAACAAACAAAAAAAAAAAAAAAAACACAAAAAAACCCGAAGTTATCCCTAAAAAGCTTTGAGTTTTGCACTGTCCTTTCCTACCCCTGTGCAGGCAACCCCAAAGATTTGGAGCTATAGGGTGGGAGGGGGTGACAGCAGGGTCTTGCCACCACTGTCACAGTATTTTCCCCTCCCTGCCCTCCCTACAAAGAGCTGCATGGGATTCCCAATCTGTTCTGGGCAGTTGTGGCACTGAGAAAAACATTTCAGTGTGAGATGTGAGAAGGTATTTTAAAGCAAACAGCCCAAGAGCGCATCCAAGCACTCCCAGCTCCTTTCCCTGCACGTGCTGGCACCAAAGGTCACACAATAAAAATCTTGAGGTTTCCAAACTCAGCACAGCCAAAGCAGGAATTCAGGTGAATTGCATCCATATTTATCTGACCCCTCCACCACTCATTTTCCCCTTATTGCCCTGGGGAGGTGGCACTGAAAGCAAATGAAAACACAGATTGCAGTTTGCATGGAGTGCCCTGCCTTGGATGGCAGGCAAGGAGAATTCCCTGCTGGAGGAGGGCAAGGCAGGCCAGGGGATGGCAGGGACTGCTGTGGGGAGCAGTGACACTGAGAACCACCTGAGATAATCACTACAAACACTGCCAGTCCTCCTCTCCATGGACCAGCACGCAGCCTGCACTGTTCATTGCCCCTCTAGGTTTTCCCCATGGCCTTGGATCCCAATTCCTGAGGAAACACCATGCAGAATATATTTCCTTTCTTCCTCTCTTTTTCTATTTTCTGCCCTGTTTTCTGAGATCCTTGTAAAAGAAAGGATTGTATTTGACAGTATGTTAAATCCCCTTCCTCAGTTAGGGTCAACTGAGGCAACAATTATACCTGAGGATCTATTCCCAGTTTTGGACAAGCTGTTTTAATGATTATATTCCCATGTTAATACCCAGCTTTTTCAAGGTGTGGAGAAAATAATCATTAGATTCAGTGAAATATCAGACATTAGGAAAAGAATCGTTTGATATAATTGGATATTATTAATGTGGTTTATGATTTATGCTGACATTTCCATTCCATAGTGGCACACTCTGGTGTGGGGATTATGGGCACTGGAGAGATTTTTAGTGCTCTGAGATTGTGCAGGATATTTTTACCCCATTTCCATTTGAACTATTTAAAAGCCAAGATACTGAAATGCCTAATTGGATGCTGTGATTAGCCCAGGATGGAGTTTGATTTCCTGTTGATATAAATCTGAGGAAGCCCTCCTGATGTCCTCAGGAATAAACCACAGGAGAACAGAGAGCAGAATGAGACCCTTTTAATTCTTATCAGGGGAAATCCAAGAAAACCAGGAGCATATTGTTTTTCCACTGGCTCCAAGGGCAATGAGGATTCCAACAGGAAAGGGATTTCAGGGAAAGGTGTCCCTGTGATTCATTCCCTGCTCCTCTGCCCAAAGCTCCCCACGGCAGCTCCTGGCTCTGGCTCCTGCCAGCTCCTCCCACCTGACTCACTCCTTGGTGATGGTTCCAGTTCACACAGGAGGATTTTGTCCTCTGATTAAGTTCTGCAACTGGCTTCCAATACTAATTGCAAAATGTATTCATTATTAACCAGGTATGAATTTTAAATAAATTGGTTGAACATCCCAATGCATAAAACCTGTATTTTTTTTTCCATTCCTGCACCATCCTGGCTGTTTACATCAATTCATTCAGCATTTTTGCATGATTTTCCCCCACAAGAGAAGAGGATAAGATCACATCTCACTTTACATTTTTAGATGTATATGCATGGATAATTAAAAAGTAAAAACCTACTCAGTGTATTACTTCTTGAATTATTTATTATGATTATTATGATAATATTTTACCGTAACTATTAAACACCAAAATGTTTTCTCTAACCATAGGGTCTGGACTTGCTGGAGCAGAAGGAAAACTTTTAATTCCATATATAATTCAGGTTTATCTCTGCCCTTCCTATCAGCATTGCTCTAGAGAGTAGAAGGGAATTTGGTGCCAGTTTTAGGGATTTGTTGTGGTTTAACCCCAGCAATTCCCCAGCCCCTCACTCACTCATTTCCCACCAGTGGGATCAGGGAGAGAATGGGAAGGGGAAAAGCTGGAAAACTCAAGGATTGAGGTAAGGAAAGTTTAACAGGAATAGCAAAAGCTGTGCACAGAAGCAAAGAAAAATGAGGAATTAATTCTTAATTCTCATGGGCAGGAGTTCAGCGCCTCCAGGAGAGGTGGAACTGTGACTTGGGAGGACAAACGTCGTCCCTCCAAATGTCCTTCCTCCCTCTTCCCACCGGTCTGCATCCTGAGCATGATGTCACAGGGTATAAATATCCCTCGGGTCAGCTGGGGTCACCTGTCCTGGCTGTGTCACCTCCCAAAATCCCAGGCATTCCCCACTCCCTCCCAGCGAGGAGCAGGAAAGGCCTTGGCTCTGTGCAAGCCCAGCAATGACAAAACATCTCTGGATTGTCCCCCTGAGCCTGGCACAAATCCAAACACAGCCTTGGGAAGAGAGTGAGCTGTGTCCCAGTTAAAACCAGCACAGTGCCCAACCCCAGGGCACTGTGGGGACAAAGGTGGGTCCTGGCAGCTTGCAGGCAGCTGGGGTGCCTGGAGCCAGCCAAAATCCACCTTTGGGCTGCCCTGGAGAGCCACTGAAGGAGCAGCTCCATGGCCAGATGGCTCTGGGTCAGCAGCCAGGACAGGCTCCGTGTCCCCAGCACACCTTCCAGGGAGGTGGCACTGCCCTGCTCTGCTGGGTGACACCCGGGGCCAGCAGGGAATGACAAAGCTGAGCTGGAAAGCAGGAGGGGGGAGCAGAAATGCCAGTCCTGAGCTCTGTGCTGTTTGGAGTGGCACTTGCAGCAGTGTTGGAGCCCATGGAATCTGTGAGCTGAGCTAAACACTGGCTGGGGTGGAAATGGGAATGCTTCCAGGCTTCAAATGCATTGAGGATTTTTAATTTTTTAGGAGTTTTGTTGTTGTTGTTTTGGTTTGGTTTGGTTTTTTCTGGTTATTTGTTTGTTTGTTTGTTTTTGTCTCCCTCACCAAATAAGCTGGAAACATTTAAATGGATCTCAGGGTCTTTTCTGGAGAAGCTCTTTCCTAAAGGTCAGTGTGGAAAGTCCTTTCTCAGATAACAGAATCCCAGAACATCCTGAGTTGGAAGGAATCCATCCAGCCCAGCTCCTGGCCCTGCACAGACACCCCAAATCCCACCCTGGGCATCCCTGGGAGGGTTTTCAAACATTCCAGGAGCTCTGGCAGCCTGGGGAATGCCCCCATTCCCTGGGCAGTGCCCAGCACCCTCTGGGGGAAGAACCTTTCCCAAAAATCCAGCCCAAACCCCCCTGACACAGATGGAGAAGCTGCTGGAGTAAATTCAGTGACCTTAAGCAGCAGCACAACAAAACAGCCATAGGTGGAGGGCAGGAGCTGGAGCATCATTTTGATAAATGAGATTAAATGAGATTATCTAAAAAGATCAATATAATCATCCAAGGAGCAGCAGTGACTGCTCTGCCCATCTTTACCCACAGAGCAGGAAAATGAAAACCAGGCACCTTCAGCAGGAGTCAGCTGCCAGGTTTGGCTCTGGTCATGGCAAAAACGACAAAAACAGGATTATTATTGCTGTTCTGTCCCCAGCAGAGGCTCTCAAAGGGAACCAGAGCTGCTCTGGCTGGAGGGCAAATCTCTGCAGCCACAACTTAGGGCAGGATTTAAGAGTCAAGAACTCCACGAGACACAATCCATGAGGAAATCTGTGTGAGTCATGGCTAACATCCCTCAAAGTGCTGAAATGGCTTTTCTGGGTGTTTTCTATAACACTTTTTGGCAGAACTCACAGTAATTAATAATAGTAAAAGCCCACAGACCACCTCACTCCCTCCCAGGCAGCAGATGCAGTGTGGCCAATCAGCTAATTAAGCAAATAACAGCAAAAAAAAAAAAAGGAAACCTCAACAAAACCCCAACATTCCTTAAGTGCTTCAGATCAAGTATTAATCACTGTGTTGTCTTAAAATGATAGGTCATGGAGGATTCCAGGCACTCCTCCTTGGTGTGCAGGTTTTTAAAGGCTGCATGTGGAATTGTGGAATTATTTAGGCTGGAAAAACCCTCTCAGATCATGGAATCCAACATTAACCATAGCCCCAAGCACCACAGCTTTTTTTGAATATTTCCAGGGATGGTGATTCCATCACGTCCCAAGGAATCTGTTCCAATTCCTGGCCACCCTTTCAGTGAAGAAATTGCTCCTAATCTTCAAACCAAACTTTCCCTGCTGCAATCTGAGGTTGTTTCCTCTTGTCCCATTCCTCATTACCAGGGAGAAGAGTCCAACCCTCACCTGGTCCCAACTTCCTATCAGGGAGTTAAAGAAAAGTCTGGTATTTCCCAGATATTCATCTGGCAATAAAGTCATTCTAAATGTAGCTTTTACAAAAAGGTTTGGAGTGCAGTTTAATTTGGAATTGACATTTACTGAGTGCTTGCTTTCTTTTTTTTTTTTTTATCAGCAAAATAGGAATGTGTTTCTGTGAGCCCAGAGTCCAGCTGAGTTCAGGTCCTATCTGCAGAGCCACAGAAAGCAGAGTTTGGGCACAGACACTGAGCAATCACAAATGAGATAATTTCAGATATATTTGCATGTGGAGACATTCTGCTTTGTTTTGCTCTATCAAAAATCCTAAAGGTTTCTGACTGCAGGTGGAATTTGGTATCAGAAATTTTCTGCTGCAGAGTTGCCCCACTTAACTCTGACTTTATTTATTTTTTTCCAGTGGAAGGGATGGATTTGTAGATCATGGAATCATCACAGAATCACACAATGGTTTGGGTGGGAAGAGAACTTAAAAATCATCTCATTCCAGCCCTGCCATGACAGGGACAGCTCCCACTGTCCCAAACCCCAATGTCCAACCTGGCCCTGGGCACTGCCAGGGATCCAGGGACAGCCACAGCTGCTCTGGGCACCTGTGCCAGTTTATATCTGTATTTATATATTTATATTTATATCTGTATTTATATTTGCTCCCCCAAGGTTTTACACAGTGGCAGAGGTAGAGAAGTGATTCTTCCCAGGAATATTAATTTGGTTTTAATTTCACAATCTTCAAAATTTAATAGCAAAGTTAAAGAAAACCAAACTTCATCTCTGGGCTTTATTTGGAGATTTCAGGTTGGGTATTAATGGCTATAGGAAGAATCAGGGAATCTCAGAATCAGAATGGTTTGTGTTGGAAGGGTCCCTAAAGATCATTTATTTCCAGCCCCATCCATGGCAGGGACACTTCCACTGGCCCAGGTTGCTTCAAGTTCTGTCCATCCTGGCCTTGGACAATTCCAGGGATCCAGGGGCAGCCACAGCTGCTCTGGAAATTCCATCCCAGCCCCTCCCCATCCTCACAGGCAGGAATTCCTCCCCAGGATCTCACCAAACCAAACCTTCCCCCTGTCAGTTCTAAGCCATTCCCTGCTGTCCTGTCTCCACAGATGTCAAATGTCCCTCTCCAATATTGGGGTACTTTGAAAACACAAAGTTCATTTTGTCCACGATTGTCCCAGGTGAGCCCCAGCAGTGCCAGGTCCCTGTGCTGGCTCCCACACACAACAAATCCAGCCCAAGGTTATGGAAATAATGGAATCCAACCCAAAAAGTTTATGGAAATAATGGAATCTAACCCAAATCCAGCCCAAATCCAGCCCAAGGTTATGGTAATAATCTGGGCCAGGACCCTGACTTTGGTCCCAATCCCTTGCTGTGAAATGCTTTTTATTTCTCAGTTCTGCTCACTCTGCCTCACTCATCCCCAGCATTTTCTTTAGTGCCAGTCGTTGTTCCATGTGTGGTACCTAATTAGTGCGTGTGAATACCTGAAATTATTACCTCATCTTCAGGATCTTTTTGTTTGATCTTTAATGTTTTATTTCTTTTCTCCCCGTGCACACTCTGACAAGTTTTTTTAGTTAGCCCAGGAGAGTTTCCCCAGCATGCTTGTGCTTTTTATGCTTTCATCTTTTGTGTTAATCTGGTTTATCTCTATTCCTCTTCCTTTAGCCTTGTTATTTATGTTTCACAAGCTGGATATTTACTTCAGGGATAAGTCATCCCTGTTCTTCTTTTTTTTTCTTTCTAGAAAATATACTTGTCTTTTATTAAAAAAACCCATCCTGTCAAAGGTTGCAATACCATAACTCAGAGAAACCAAATTCCTTCCATTTCCTATGAAGCCTACATTTTAATTAGATGATGTTTTCTTTTTATATTGTCAGAGAATAAAGTTTAAGACAATATTCTTCAATACTTTATGCTTTCAATAAATAATTTATACCGAGGTATATCCTAAGCTACACTGGCTGCTCACTTTTCAAGGGCAAGGACTCTGCAGAAGGAGAACAGTATCCATAAATATTCTAAAAAAGAGATATTTAAAGGAAACAAATGCAAAGGAAGCTGCTACAAGCAGAACTTTGGAAACCAGATTGCAAAAACTGTATGATAATTTTGATCACTATCAGACTTGAAGCAGATATCTGGGTCATGTTTACAACAGCATTTTCTCTCTGTAGACTTGAGAGTTTTAGGAAAGAAAAATGTTTTTAAAAATGGATATAAATGGAGTATAAATTTCCTTAGCAGGTTTTCCTTGGAGCTGCAAAGTGCATGGGGTGGCCTTGGTTAAAGCAACAGAGAACCCCAAATTCACCTGCTCTGCTCTGAATATTCTCATTTCCAACTGCTTTGAAAAGGCTTTTCCAAAAAAAAAAAAACAGATATCCTGAACTTCCTAACCTGAACTGTAAGAGCAAAACTCCTTAAACCCAAAGTTTAAATTTAGGACCAATGGAAATAGTGATAAAACAATTAGGAAAAAAATAATCAGCTGCAGCAGAATTATCTTCTGTGTCCATGGATTTACAATTCCCCTTCCTATTTAGAGATGCAACGTTTTTAAACAAACATTTTGACCCAGTTTTTGCATGCTGTTTATGCAACCTCTGATGTTGAATTAAAATCCTCGTGTTCAGTGTTTAGTGAATGAGGTAGCACATCCTCTCCTTTACTTTAATTTGAGGAAAATTCCCTTTATTTTCCATGCTGCTGTAAAAATCCAGTAAGTAATTACATAGCACAGCCATTCTTAATGCCAGCTTGTATTTGCATTAATAAGTGATGTATTTTCATAAATTAATGCCTGGTTCCAGTATCTATAACCCCCAACCTTCCTAGAACACCTTCACCCTGCACTGTGCAACTCTTTGTGCATCTTTCTTCTATTTTTGGCTTGTTTATTTTTTTTTTTGGTCTCCAAGACATTTCTTTAAAGATTTTGCCTTTCCACATTGGGTTTGGAGTGTGCTGGTCCCTGGTTTCAATTTCAGATGCAGTAGTTTGTCATGACCAGCTGCAATTAGAATAAATCCTTCAGCCTGGGGAAGGTGACAGAGTTAAGGAGCTGATTGCAGAGGATGGGTGACATTTGCCTCTGGTTTGTACTACAAATTAAAAGGTGACATTAATAATCAGTCATTCAAGAAACAGCATTAAAATGAGAGTTTATCCCAGTCTTTTGCCATCCTGCATCATTAGGAATCTGCATAGTAAAATGATTAGCTCATGTTGCTCACTGATTTTCATCCAGTCAGGAATTCACAGATAAATATAACTCTGTGTAATTTTTGCAAGGGAACGTCCCTTTTTATGGTAAAATATTGCTTTCATTGATGCATGTTTGCTCCCTGACTTCCCTGGGCACAGGTTTGAGGCATCACCTTCTAATAGTGACTAAAATGAGGTGCTCTGGAAATTCTGTGTTTGCTTTGATTCCTTGGGTCTCCTGGTGGGTGTGAACCTCACAGCTCCAGACAGGACCCAGAGGAAATCTGTCCTCCCAGGGAGCAGAATCATTCTGCTCCTGGATGTCCCTTCCCTAGACATGCATGAGGTGATGAATGGGAATTTTCTTAGCCAAAACCAAATCTTCTCCAGTGAGGGGATGGCTTGAATACAGAAACTGTGATATATACACACTTAGACATCCCGTGAGTCTGCAATCCCATCTCCAGTTAAAATCACTCCCAGCTAAAGCTCTGCAAGACCAATTCCAGCCTGAGCAAAATTTACACTACCCTGATATTTTGGCTCATTAAAAAGTAAGCCCAACACAACTTTACATACAGAAAAGCTAGCAGAAATAAATCACTGAAGTTTTTACCCACTGCTAAAAACCATGGATGTGTTTTACCAGTTCAATCACATGTTGAAATAGGTTTTCTCTGCAGTTTGTAGCATGATGTTCAAAGTGATGAAGCCCCATAAAGCAGATGCTTGAGACTCAGGACACAAATATTAGAGAGATGTTCCATTTTTATTTAAGTGCAGCTATGTATGGCTAACAGGGGGAAGGCACTGAGTGCAATGTAATGAATGATATGGCAAATGCACTGCAGTGCAAATAAACCATTAGGAGTTACACTTCATTTTCATCAGGCACTCAGCTCATATTGCCCTGCACTTCGGAGAGACCCAACAAATAAAAGCATGGCAGAGTGCTTTGCATGCAGTTCAGGCAGTGCTCAGCACACAGCTCAGCCCCCGTGGGTTTTTATGGGAAGTCTATAAGCAGCCTGAAAACCACAGGATATTTATATTGATTGTCACTTGGAAGGGAGAGTTTAAAAGTTGTTGCTCACTAGAAGGGGCTGGGGCAATGCAGGGATGGCTCAAGCTCACACAGAGCAGGAACCTGTGGATCTGTACCTCACACTGTGGGTTTTTGGGGCACAGCCTTGTTGGATGCTGTCCTACCCCACAGCCTTGAGGCATTTCCTGTCCTCCCTGGTCCAGAGGGCTCTGTCACCTGCAGACTCCTCTGAAAAGTGAATTTATGCTGCTCTTCCAGACACCTTCTCCTTGGAAATGCCCCTGCTCATGGCAGGAGGCTGGAACTGGACAAGCTTAACTTAATCCAGCCCAAGCCATCCCATCACTCTGTGATTCTTCAGCAACAGCACCACATCTCACACCCACCGAGGTGCTGCACGGCTTTAAAAGCTTCATGTGCAGTCAAAACCAGCTTTTTTGGGGGGGGGGGGCAAAAGAAAAATCCTCGGGGAAAATTACACAGGAGGTAAACAAAAGCAACAGTTTTGGGTACAGAAGTTTATTTTGCACAACAGTGAGTCCTGCCTTAAGCAATTGTGCCCCAGTAACTCCCCCAGTCACACCAGTCTGGAGCCTGGTGTACACCTGAAGGAATATTTCATTTGTGGTAGTGTCCCCAGGCAGGGTTTGATGTCACAGCTCATTCCACACCCTGGATTAATTGTACCTTCAGCAGCCACAGCTTTGGGTCTGAGCTGGACTGGAATAAAACTGAGAGAGCAGGAGATGCAAAATACCACACACCATTACCAGACCGTGCATCCCCAGCCAGGTTCATGCAGCTGTAACGCGATATTTCTATTTAACACTCGGGGATTTTAAATATCTATTGTTAACACATTGCTCGGGAGCCAAGAGGCAGGAAGAACACGAGGAGCCTCAGAGGCAGCGTTAATGATGGCCTCGGTGCAGTGGGTGGGAGGTGTTTGTAAGCAATGAGTTAATCAAGTGATCACAACAACTGCTCCTTTTGCCTCCATTGAAAGGCTGGGCTGGGGAAGAGATCAGATAAATACATTTCCATGGCGTTGTTAATGTCTGTGTGCACTGCAAACGGGGATAATACAAAATACACACACTGGATAGATAGATAGATAGATAGATAGATAGATAGATAGATAGATAGATAGATAGATAGATAGATAGATAGATAGATAGATAGATAGATAGATAATTATATCTGCATCTATTTAATTCCATTCCTTCAGGCTACAGCTGCCCCCACCCCTCTTTGTGGCTGTGATTATCCCAATTACCACGATGCACTTTGCTTTGGTAGGGATCCAGAGTGATCCAGGTAATTTGGAGTTTCCTCAATGCTGTCAGTGCTGCTGTGAAAGGGCAGGGAAGAGGCTGGACCAGAGAGCTCCACACTTTTCCTCTCTTCTCTCTAAACCCAAACCTACCAAGGGATAAACTCTGATTCATCAAGTATTTCACCTTTCACTGCAGGCCACAGTTTTTAGCTTAAGTTACAGGAATAGAGAAGATGTGCAGGAATTAGATGTCCAAGGAGAAGTCAAGAATGATTTCTTCTCCCAGGGCAGTGAAAAGAACTAATCAGTTGGTCAAAGCAAAGGGCCTCCAGCAAATCAAAGGCCCAAGAACTGGAACCAGTGAATTTCGATCAATTCCCAATGGAAAAACAAAGCTGCTCCCTTCTTGGTCGATCATGTGTCCAGAACTCAAGCTACTTAATTCTCTTGATGCTTTCTGTCTCACTTCACTGTCCCCTTAAAGTCTTCTGCTTTCCCTACTTGCGATCCCACCAGTTTCCCACAATTTATTTATTTATAAAAAATCTGATTTTTCCAAACCTGAGGGTCAATAGCACCCTTCAGCAGTGAAGAAAATGTTGCTGTTTTAATCAGTGTTGGTTGTTGCCTGCCAATATTGCTGCAGGGATGGGAGTGGTTTCAGACTCTTTAGCCTGTTAATAAAACTTGATAAGAAGTAAATCAGAGAAACAAATTTGATCTTGTAACAGCTTTATGGGCATTTGCGTTTTATGCTGCTTAACACTTGCAAAAAGCCACTTTTGTAATTTAGTCCACGCTGTTGTTTTGAGCTGATAAAACCACAACAGAGCCCTTTTATCACAGTAGGAAACTTCCCTTTCCCCTCAGATTTGGAGCAATAACAGTTCTGGGGGGGTAATAATTATTCCAGATGCACTGTACCATGTAAATGAATCTGGTGCTGATGGAGTATGCTCAGAATGAGCAAATTAATTAGGCAAACTGCGAAATCAAATAAATCTCACAGCAGTGACCTCTGTGTCACCGAACAAAGGAAGACATTAGGTTGATGTGTAGTTGCTTTTGTGGAAGTAAAACCAGAACTTAAGAGCTAAATGTTCTCATTACTCTGGCTTCAAAGAGGCGTTGAGGCTGGCAGGGGGAGGGATATTTGGTGTCCACTTAGCTTTTCTGGCTGGGTTTGTGCAGACAGCAAATGCCACATCCCAGGATGTTTCCCTGGGAAGCTGCACCAGGTATAAAAATCAAACTTTATGGATATCATCATCACTGGACAATATCTGTGCCCTACACGAGCTCACAGCATCCTGCAGCTCATTTGGCTCTGGGAGCACTTGGATTCTCTTCTGCTGAACCTGGAAATGCCCTTCAGGCTTTATCTCATCCTCTCCAGGGGACTGAGGGTTTCCAGGAGCTCTGAGGAGCATCCATGGCTTTGGATAACAGCAGCGCCCTGCTCTCCTCCCTCTTGCTGTAACCTGGAAGACAAAAGCTGATATTTGCAGCTCCTTTCATGGCACAGAAAGGAAATTGGAGTGTCAGGCTGTAGAGCAGCTCTGCAGGGCTGCAGATGTTATCAGCCTCGCTGTTATCAATATATGCTGATGGGACAGGAATTTAGTGATGTTTTGCAAGGAAATGATTGCAGATAACTCAATCCTGTGAGGGTTTATGCTGTCATCTATCACCGAGGTACTGCAAGGTGAAGAAGTGTTTTTCACCCAAGGGAAAAAGGAATGCGGTTTTTACTGTGTTTATTTAGGAAAGGTCAGAGGGATGCGTAGGAAAGTTCATGAGGATATTCAAAATGTGATGTTTAACAGTCAGCAGGTGTGGGATTCACTGCTGGGGGTGTATGGAAGGGGTTAAAGGGCTTTTGAGTGCTGCACTGGGAGGAGAAGTGGGAAATTTGTGGGAAATTTGTCTTGGGAAAGGAAGTTTTATGGGATTCAGTGCCACTGATCACCCAGCCAGCAATGCCCATCGGAGCCAATTGCCCTGTAATGCTTCAGTCTGCACAGTCACTGAGTTATTGGAGGCTTTTTTTCCCTTTCTTGTGGAAACTTCCCATGTCCTAATCAAATCATTGCTGCTGGGAGGTTTCTGGGGAATTGAGGAGCTGCAAATTCTCCATCCACTAACCCTTGGCTGGGCTGCAGCAATGACCCTTGATCCCCACTTTGACAAGTCTGACTGCCACCAGCTCCCATGGACAGTGGGATCATCGGCAGGAATTCATCCCCTAAAATTCGGGACGATCCAAACCGTCTCAGGAATGTTTCGTTCAGCTCGGGGGGGTGGCAGGCTCAGGAGTCACTGCAGTGTCACCAAGGCACAATGCACGGGTCTGGGTGATGCTGACAGGCACCAGACAGCCCTGCACTGTGCAGGAATTGCAGGATCCCTGTCCAGAGCACCCAGGGATAATTCCTTTGATCAGGAACTATCACAAGCTCAGTTCCCCCCGGGCTGGGATCTGCACTATTGATGGTGAATGTGTCTGTCAGTTAATTCTGTCTGCAAAATGCATGGATTTTTCTGAGGTGAGATGTGAAATCTCTACATCTGGGTATCCCTAAGCCAGCAGGAAAGGGATTCCTAACGGTAGACAGTAATAGTTTATATATTTTTTGTCATTAGTAAGGAATGTTTTTGGGATATTTTTCATTTTCCAGCAGGTGATGAACACTGGCAGTGCCCAAGGCCAGGCTGGAGCACTCTGGGACAGTGGGAGGTGTCCCTGCCATGGCAGGGGTGGCACTGGGAGGGATTTAATGTCCCTCCAACCCAAACCATCCTGGGATTAGGAGGAAGATTTTTAAATATTATAACATTTTGGGATCTTTCCACAGTGAAGCTCCAGTACCAGGCTGAGGGTTCCTGTTGTGTCCCAAACTGGCACCAGGGTGATCCAGGGCAGGATTTGGATGAATAAAAACCAAAATGAAGCCAGCAGGAGGTCAGTGCCTCATTCCTGTGCCATTAGGTTTGGAAGATGGACACTTTACCTCTGACTTTTCTGCAATTAAAGGAACAATATTACTTTTAAAGGAGCCTGGTGGTGATGATTTTCCATCAGAAACTTCATTTGCACCGTGGTTAGAAAACAGCAAACCAGCTTTTTTTTTTTTAATTTTTATTTTTATTTTTATTTTTATTTAATCCTCCTGAAGAGGTGCCTTGCTGTGGCTGCAGGGTGGGGTCAGCTATGCTGAGAATGAAACAAATATCCAATATTTGTTTGGTAAAGCCAATTTGCAGTTGTTTCCTACAGCTCTTCCCTTTCATCCTTGAATTCCTGTTTCGAACCACTTCCCCAATTTTTTTGGTTTCAGATCTACCCACAAGACTCTTCACAAGAAGACAGCCTTGGGACTTTCCCTTCAGATAAATCTTGGGAGAGGAATTTATTGCAGCTAATAAATTGTATTTCAGTGTGGTGCTTTGGATCCAGCTCTTTTAATCATGCTGATGGAACTTCATGGAACAATTCCTGACGTATCAGCATCACTGAAAGGAAAACCAGGCTGGAAGAGCTCATCTGAAATGTGTCTGAGTGGAATAAACTGCTTGGAAACCTGCACAGAAAACTGATGTGGAAAATATGTGGGGAAATCCCTCAAAAAGAATTCAGCCAATTATTTTATTTCAGTTACACCAAAACTGGTATTATTGGGTGTTATTTTCCTAAATCTTAGTATTTCTGGGCTTGATTTGTGTAATATTGTACATACTAATACATTTTCCAAACCAATATTTTACTATAAATGAATCACAATAAATCCCAACAACAACAACAACAACAAAAGTGCTAAACCAAATTAGGAAATTGTGCATTTTTTGCTTGAAAACCTTCTTTAAAATTCTCTTCTGCCACTGCTGCTAAGCTGAGTTTCAACTAAAATATTCCTCAAAAACCTGTGGACCAATTGTAATTTTACAATTTCCTATTCAGAATGAAAATATTTTCGAGTACCACTCTCAGATTAGATAAATATACTATTGTTTACAGTTATGATAACCTTAAGATCCTGCAAACGCCTTTAAAAAAGCTAATTACATGCTTTTATTTGCTGCTAGTAAAAACAGGATAATAACAGCCCAACTCATTTAATCCCTACTGTGATTTCCTCTGGGCTAATTAAAGTGTACTCAACTGGTGTCTCAACTGCACAGCTCCAGGCAAGCAAAATGCTTAAAGGGACCAGGGCTGTGCTGCTCAGCAGGGCTGGGGTGAAAGGATGGATTTTGAGGTGACAAGGGTGACAAGGAATTGTCCTGGAGAGGCTGTGCTGGCCCATCCTGTCCATACTCACACTGGAAATTCTCATTTTTGGGCAGGATGGAGGGAACATCCAGCTGTGGCTGCCCCTGGATCCCTGGAATTGTCCAGGGCCAGGTTGGACATTGGGCTTGGAGCAGCCTGGGATAGTGGGAGGTGTCCCTGCCATTGCAGGGGTGGAATAAAATCTTTAATTCCCTTTCCAAACAATTCTGGAATGCTATGAAAATAGAACAGAAAGCCTCACTCAGCACCAAAGCTTACTGAAAGAGGCACAAAGTAAAACACCAACAAATACTTTTGTTTTGTTTTGTTTTTGTTTTGGTACTTAGAGACCCAAGGATGTGCTTTAAGGTCTCTTCCACCCCAAACCATTCTCTGACTCTTTGCTGCACAACTGTCCCTGACAGAACAGGTCCTGTGCTGTCTCTAAAAGAACCTCAGGAACTCCTGTATTCCAAAATCCAAGTAGGTTTTGCTCACAAACACCAGCACACAGAAGAAAATGGAAAAGGCTGTGACGCTGAGGTCAAAAATCGCTTTTATTCAAAAATTCTCGTCCCGTGCCTGGGTGCAAACAGATTTTCATGGCTAGATGGAGGTTTTGGAATGCGTGGCTAATGCTCTGCGGTGCTGATGAAAGGATGAGCTCTTTAGAAAAGCTTTTTCTTCCCAAGCAGCTGCCGCTGACTTTTCCGGCGCTGACATTTGCATTTCTAAGTGGCGTGAACGGCCCCATTCTTCACCTTTAAATGTTTAAATGCGCACGGATGTGCCAACTCCGGCTGTTCCATCCCTGGCTGCTCCATCCCTGCCCCATCCACCTCTGCTCCATCCCTGCCCCATCCACCTCTGCTCCATCCATCCCTNCCCATCCCTGCTCCATCCATCCCTGCTCCATCCATCCCTGCTGCTCCATCCCTGCTCCATCCCTGGCTGTTCCATCCCTGCTGCTCCATCCCTGGCTGCCCCATCCCTGCTCCATCCATCCCTGCTCCATCCATCCCTGCTGCTCCATCCCTGTGCTCCATTTCTTCCTTCTCCACCCCTGGTGCTCCATCCCTGGCTGATGAGTCTCTAACCCCACCACTCCGCCTGTATTAATTTTTACAGCTGTTAGAGAGATGCTAGAAGGGAAATAGGAGCATTCAGCCCTTCCCTATCAGATTAAACCATGGAGCTCCGAGGCAATAAATAACAGTGATTCATCCAGACAATCAAAACCTCTCCATTAAAACACTCAGTAGGGTGAGGGGACCATCACTGGTCTCCCGTGGTTTTTGTTTTCTTGAGATGTGAATATTTAGCTCATCCTGTTTTCCATCCACCCTAAGCAGCCATGATCTCCTGAGGTAGGAATGGGGATGTCTCACTTTTTTGGGCATTCAGCCCACGGGGGATGCCTGGAGCCATTAGCAGGGATGGGTTTGTTTGCTTTTATGACATGAATACTAATTATGGGCCTCACTTCTGCTCTGACTTTTTCTTATTCCTTAGAATTGAATCCTTCTCCTTCAGTGTGGATTTGTTTCCACTATTTTTCCTCAAGATTTTTGTCTCTTCCACTATTGTTGTAGCATAGAATATGAATTCCCAAAAGAGCTTTTTTTTTATCTCTTCCAGTTCCTTGTAATCCTATGGATTAGCTATTTTTTCTTTTAAAACACATTCTCTTATTCTTGTTAAGCCAAACAAGAATTGGAAGGACTTCTTAAAACTCTCCTTGTTTTGTTTCAGGCTATGACCTGAAATTGCTGGGGAAAGCAAATGGTCCCATTTTCAGAGTGCAGCTTTCTGTACTAATGAGATTTAAGTAGTGTACATACAAGACGTGATCCAACATTTAAGTGCTTAACCTGAAACAGTTCAATTTCATCATCACCCAAAGCATGTACAGCAGCTTTATTCAAGCATTAAGTGACAATAATTCCTCCAGTTTTTAGCAGAAACCCCACTCAGTGCTCAGGATGCCACTCAAGGTTTGGCTGTGACAGGACCAAGGAGTCCCAGGGCTGTGGAGTGAAATGAAAACCCTCCTGGAAGGGCACTTCTCCCTTTAAAACCCTAATTGAGGAGGATTGTGGCTGTTATTCTGACACTGAATATCAGAATTCATATCCACTGTAGCTGGCAGCTGACAGAACTTCCTCAAACATCAGGAGCTGTGTCAGAACTGGCCTTGGAGCTGACCCGGTTTGTGTTTTACAAGTTTGTGCTTGAACAGCTCAGAATTTCTGCAGTGCTTTGCCTCATCCTTGAACCCTCCACGTCCTTGAACTCCCCACGTTCAGGGAGAGAAGGAGAAATGCTGCTAATAGGGGAGATGCTCAGCCCCATCTCCCTTTCTGTGCCGTGATAGGAGTGTCCAAGGTAACCTGGCATTCCCAAGGGAAAGCAGCAGGTGTTTAACAGCCAGAAGAACCATGAGATCCATAACAAAAGATGAGGGAGGGAAAAAAAATCCTGTCCTTGGCATGAGTGTTGTGTCTGCTGTGCTCTCTCCAGCTTTAAACCAGCCTTAGGTGCACGCTGAGTTGGAGGGATGTGTTTTCAAGGACAATATTCTTACAATAGCAGGCACAGGGCTGACCCCGAAACAAAATTGAAGATTTAAAATCCTAGAATGTAAAATTTGCCAGGAGACCAGGCAAAAAAAAAAGTAGTGACAACGCTGATAAGGGCTTATACAGGATGAAAAAAATGATCATATTTTGGCAGAGTAATTTTGATAGAATGTCAGGGCAGCTGAGGCACAAGTGACTTTTATTTTCCTGTTTTTCCTTGGATAAAAATGTTTCACCCAAAACACTCAAGAAAAACCTGCAAAAACAGCTTTATGATCAATCTCTATGATTAAATGCATTTGTAGAAAGTAACTTTTTAAGGCTAACCAGGCATTGAGAGACACAAGGTGAAATCCATGCCCTCCTTACTCTGGTAAAGATGTCCTTGACACAGAAAGGACAAATCTTCTCAGCATCCTCCTGAACCTGAGCTGAAATTGTGCTCAACATATTTATGAGCAATTCAGCTCCTCATTTATAAAACTAAAAGCATATTCATGCATGCAACTCAGTTTTCATAGCAGAGCTTGTCTTTTCAAATCTGATATAAAGACTCTGTTCAGATTCTCCAGGCCAAGTGAAAACACAACAAAAAATAGGAGAACCATTCCCTTAGGTCCATATCCAGCCAACTTGTTAAGAATATTTCAGCTATAAACAAGTCACAACAACAAAAATCTCTGCAGAAATGTTGTGGAGAGGGGTTTTTTTATCCCAGAATTGACATTTTTAATCGCTGTGCAAGTGTTGGATGGGTCAGTGGATGGGTGTGAGTTGAAGTCCTGAGTTCTTTGAGAAGGCAAACCAAGAATGATGAAGCTGTCAGCAAATCCATGTAAAATTCTGGGAGTTAATGGAGCTGCACTGGTTTTTACTGGGCTGGAGAAAAGGTCACAAGTGCCTCCAGCTGCTGAGTGATCAAGGGCTGTGTTTGCATTTCAACACCTCCTGCACAGATTTGCACATTTTAGTGACTGATAGAGGAGGAAACCCAACCTGAGCCAAGCCACAGCCAAGCCAACATCATCTCCTGGCAGTTGTCATCAATTTTTGTGTGGATGCTCTGAAAGATCCCTTCAGCTCCCAGCAAACCCTGGTGGGCTGGGAATGTCCAGCTGAAGTTTGTCAGGAATGGACTAAGAATTGGGAAATAAGTACAAACCCTGGAGATTATTTACATTCTAAAACAGCTTCTGAGGCATTGAAGGCAGTAAAATACACAAACCTTTATAAAGCAGAAATGCTGAAGGTTCTTCTGTCCCACAGCCCTGCTGGAGGGGAAAAACCAGATTAATTTGTGTAGCCAGCATCAGATCTATTTTTTTATGGGTCTGTTTTCCCTGATAAAGGGCAAAAATAATGTTCCAGGGGTGTGGCCCCAGCTCCAAGCCCTGGGGTGGCTCTGCCCTTGCAGGTGATGCCTCCAGGAGTTTCCCTCCTGTGCAATGGAATCATTCCCACTTCCTTCTTGCCTTTTGGCTTTTAAACAGATCCATCTTCTCCAAGAACATGATAAACTGAGCCACTCTTAGAAGGTTTTTGAAGGCACCAGGAATTATGCCTTTATTGAAACTAAATATGAGTGATTTGTCCCTGCTGAATGCAGGATACAACCTGCTACAGCATTTCTAGAAGCTTATAATTATTATTATTTCCATTCTGTATGGATCTTAATTGTAAATCTGCCAATGAATTTACTTTAGCATTGCACTTGCCCGCCTGGATGAGTTTGGAATTTATTATTTCAATTTTATTCCCTCCACTTTTTTTTTTTGTCGGAAATATTTGGTGTTCTTTAGTGAAAGAGCTCATGCTGAATTTACAGCCCTTCCTTCATCAATAAATTCAGAAAAATCAAATTATTGTTAGGCATAAAATCCCAAAATACTATATTATTAAAGTACATTTTGAGACAAGGCATCATCTTGGTTTATGAGGAGTAGTTCAATGCTAGACTGGTGTTAGAGTCTTGTCTGAGACACTTGGAGTGATTATTTTTATTCAAAAGATTGAGAAGGGACAAAAGTAATTACTGGTGAATATTTTTGCTGCAACAACTTGATGCTGCTTGTGTTCTTTTCATGTTTAAATGTGGGCTCACTCTGAAATTACCAAAATTGAGGCATTTTAGATAAAACCTTATAATCTCTGTATGATAAAATGAACAGCAGGATGGAAATGCAGGGTAGGCTCAACAATCAGCCTTTGGTTTAGAATTTGTGGGCTGTCAGATCTCTCCTAAAGCTCCCCAAGATAAACCTGTGCCTTAAAATGCAGCTGAATTTTAGGCACAGACTAAAAATAATGCAATGGAAAAGGTTTTCCAGAGAGCATTGGGAGGGCCTGCATTTATTCATTTAATCATGATGAGAGCCACAGTGGTGGGAATCCATTTCCTAAAAGACTCCCCAGAACTCAGTGGAATTAGAATTGTCAATAATCAAGAAGGAAACCAAATTTGAGGTTTAAAACTAATGTAAAAATTGTTTGGAAAACAAAGGAATGATTTGTTAATTTGAGCCCTTCTGGATTTCCATCTATTCAGGAAACTCTGCAAAAGACTCGAGTCCAATATCAATCCTAAGGAGATTAAATACTTAAGCATTATACTGTCCTCTAAATTAAGGAAGTTGTATAAGCTTAATTTCCAGAGGATTCTAAATGTGATTAAACAGGATATGCCATGATTAAATATCTTGCTGCTATCCATTTCTGCCTGGATTAACTCTGTTAAAATGAACTCTTCCCCAATATTTGTTTCTGATAACTCCCTGGGTGATTTTTGTGTGTGTGTTTTTCAGAAGCTTGCCTACATTTTGGTAGTTTTGCATAGAAAATAAAGAGTCTGAAAGCACAGATATTGCAGGAATTTACTGAGAGCTCAGGATTTCTCCTCAGATTTGTGTTGGAACCTGCATTAAGTTAAGGGAGAATCTGAAGTTCCACCTTTGGAGTTTCCTAACACTGGATTTTCCAAAACTCATCCAATACCTGTTCAGAAAAAAAACTTTCCAGAAACCTCCACCTGTTGCTCCCAACTCTCACAAAACTGATTTCCTTTCTTTGTGTCTGACTCTGATATCTCAAAATGGGCAAAACAATATTTTTGTAAGAATTAAGAGGTAATTTCACCTTGCACCGAGGGCCAAAAGATTTCTTGATTATTTCTTTGAGTGTTTCCCTACACTCCACAAAGATATTGAACCTTAATTTACTCTGGGAACTGGTAAATATTGGAAATGTTAATTTCATATAATTTATTGTCAGGAGATTGTGAGGAATTAACTGAGGTCACCAGTTCCTAATATTCCTTAAATAAGTTCATTTCATGGAAGTTTTCATTCTTCATTTCACAATAAAGATTTCAGGAGCGCTGCATCCTTTCAAAACTGCAAGAGATTGCAAAGTGGAAAAAATTCTCTTTAAATAAGATTTTTAATAAGATTTTTCATTTTTAACTGTTGCCCAAAAGAGGCACAAGGAGTCCAGCCCTTGTGGGATTGGTTGTGGACCTTCCCACTCCAGCCCTGCAGGCTGATCTGAGCATTAAATTTCACATCTGTGAACTCTTCCTTCAGCTGCAGCTTTTTCCCCTGGCAAACCTCCCCTTTTCTTCCTCTCACATTAGGTCTGGGATTTTCTGGATGTAAGAGGGAGGTGAAAGTTCCTTAACCTGCAGCTGGCAGCAGTTAGGAGGAGAATTTGCAGGAGGATGGAGGGAAACCTGGAATAAACCACACACAGATTTAAAAAAAAAACCAACTCAAATCTGCATTTTGAGAGGGAGCAGCATCCCCCCCAAGGATGGAGCATCAAACTCATGTCTAATTTACCACAAAATTCAACAGGACATCAATAAGGGATGGTGTTTGCTTTTTGTCTCCCTATCCTGTCCCACTGCTCCAGATCTGAGACTTGCAGGAACCAAGGAACCATTTACCAGTTTCTTTAACCTGCAAATATATTAATGCCTGCCATTTTTATACCCTCATTATCCATTTATTGCGAGGTGAACCACTCTGAGTTCATTAGGATAAGCTGTCTAAACTATTTCTGAGCTTCTGCTGATGCTTTAATGGCTTTTGTTGAGTTCATCCATTATCCTTTGTGCTTTACAAACATGAGTTCCTTCTGTGAAACTCCCTCCTGCTCTCCCTGCCCTGATGTCTCTGTGTGTGTATTTGGCTGATTTGCCAGCTCTGCTTTCAGCTGGCCTAATGGCTAAATCAGACACAGAACCAAGGGGTGGAAGCCACAGTTTTGTTCTTCCATTTAAAGCCAGTTCAATTCCAATAAACATCAAATCTACCTGACTGCATCTGCTTGTCAAGCAGGTGAATGTCTGAAATCCAAAACCTCCACGTAGGAACTCCTGAGCCTCAAAATCAGCAATTTGGGCAAAACTGCCTTTAAAAAACTCCCTTGACACGAGGGCTGTGCAACAGAACTGTGGAAAATGCAGGGGAAAAAAAAAGAAAATTAAAAAAAATTGCAAAGAATGAGATGCTATCACACTAATGCCCTTCACTCCTCCACAGGAGCAGATTGCTCACAGAAATGCCATCTCATGCGAGTGAGAGGAAATCGTGCTCTCTCCTCTGAGTTCCTTACCCCAAATGCCAGTGATCAGGTCAGCAGCAGCAAAGTGCCCCCAGCACCTGCTGGCAGTGAATGAAAGCTCTGTCAACAAGCGAGTTAGCAGCACTGCTGATCTGATTTGGGGTGAAGCTGCAGCCCTAGCCCCGAGCAGCAGGACCCAGTTTAATGTCACCACTCCAGCCCAGTCCACTATTACAAGTTTCTGAGTACAGTACAAAACAGGCCCTGCAGAAAGGCAGTGGCAGCAGCAATCTGTCAGCTATTTACTGAGCCTTTCCCTAATGCCCTCCCTCGCTGCTGTCCCCAGCATCTGTCTGAATGTGGAGCTGGGCTCTGCTCTAACCACTTACAGGGCTTCCCTCCTTTTCCATCCTGTAGAAAGAGATTTTCTCAGCTCCCAGGCTTCCTTTGCGTGCTGAGCACCCCCTGATCTCTAAAAGAAATATTGAGATCAAGCTGAGGGAAAAAAAAAAACAGCGCTAAACTGTGTTTATTTCTGTTTCTGGCTACAAAAAGCTGCTTTTTTGAGCTTGGATGTGCAATCTGGCTCACCTGAGCATCTCATTGCTTACACCTCCTATGGCAGGATCAGGAAGCACATCCTCAAAATGGACATTTCATGGTGATTCAATTGGAGTTAGGAGCTGAAAGTGTTGTTTTAATGTGGAATATGCAGAGTCCTAAATAACCAAAAGGGAGATCAGGCTGATCTGAGTAAACATGATTTTTCAGCCCTTACCTAAGACAGCTGTCAAATGGCAAAAGGATCTATTGTCAATATGGCCACTGTTGAGTTAGCTACAATATTCCTCTCTCCCTATAATTTTCCTTTTCACCTGCCAAACCTACCCATTTATATGCTTATATCCTGTTATTATAGAAAATCCGGATGACAAATTGTGTGTCTGCAGCCCTCTTTGTTCCCATTCTCCAGCCCAGTGAACACTCCTGGTGTACATCAGTTTTATGTGAATGTAGGATGTTTGGGGTTTGTGAAAAATGTTGCTCTGCATGATTCATTTTACTGCAGCTAATGCCAGGGAGAGAAAAAAAATAAAAATACACACAACACCTCTATTGAAAATAATGGCCTGCTTCTTGGACTTTGCACATATATTTCTTTTGTCTGCTTGTTCTTTTGTTTAAGCCACTATCCGGGTGGAATAATCAGGTCTCTGCAAGCAGGAGCCCATCAGCTCTGCATTATAGATCATGGTTCCCAAGCATCAGCCAGCTCAGGGTCTGCTTTAATTCCAGGTTCCCAAAGCTGTGCCCACCCAGGGGCAGCTTTGGGGTGGAGAGGGGGCACAGGGTGGGCTCTGAGGAGCTTAATCCAGTCAATTCCAGTTCCTCCCCTCTCAGTGCCAAGGGAGGAGCTGAGCTGAGCTCCCAGGCAGGAGGAGCTGTAAAAAAGCAGAGATGAAACCTTGGTTCCACTCACATCAGGCGTAAAACTCTCATTGACTCCAGCGGGGCTGGGATTTTATTCCTGATATGAATTTTCCCTGTCAGACAATTTAAAGATGCTTTTACGAGGAGAGGAATCTCACCATCTAAAATAGCATGTTTGCAATTCTGGAAATGTCTGACATATGTTTTAAGAGTGTGTCATATTTCCTACCAGGAGACTTTATGATCCCATAGCTTTGTTGGGAGATACCTTCACAGGGGCTGTGATAAAGCAGCTGAGATATTCTGTGATGCTGCTGGAGGTCATTTTAAAGTTACAACTTTTTCTTTTATAACCAAATTCCTATACCTCACTGGTTAAAGTACAAAAAAAAAAAAAAA
>VXBI01010429.1:730137-747901 GCA_013397375.1 Toxostoma redivivum
AAGAAAAAAAGGGACATGCAGATATATTTATAGCAACATATATACACAAAGGTTTAATTATTTATAATGGTGAAGACACCCAATTCTGTTCATTATAATGTCATTTTCAGGAGCTATTTTTTACATCAGCCATATGGAGCTGTGAGGGATGGCTGAGCTGGCTGCGTTGTTCACAGTTTACCATGGAAGGGCTGTAGATTCTGTATTTTACAGAAAAAGGATCCCTCTGGGGGGAGGCAGGGCAGAGCTGCTGGCTGGTGCCCTCCTGGATGCCCCTTGGGGCAGGACAGAGAGGGGAGGAAAATCCATGGATGAAACATTGGGGAAAGCCCTGGGAAGAGCTCTGGGTGTGCTGGCAGGAGGGAGGGGGTTGGTGCAGATGTGACAGGAGGAGGTTGGGTCCTGCAGGGCCTGGGATGGATTCTGGGGGCTGTTTGGAGCCAGGAGCTGTGAAACTGCAAGATGGCAAGGAAGGGATGAAGGGATGAGGGATGAAGGGATGAGGGATGAAGGGATGAAGGAATGCAAGGATGAAGGGATGAAGGGATGAAGGGATGCAGGGATGAAGGGATGCAGGGATGAAGGGATGAAGGGATGAGGGATGAGGGATGAAGGGATGAGGGATGAAGGGATGAGGGATGAAGGGATGAAGGGATGAGGGATGAAGGAATGCAGAGATGAAAGGATGAGGAATGCAGGGATGCAGGGATGCAGGGATGCAGGGATGAAGGGATGCAGGAATGAAGGGATGCAGGGATGCAGGGATGCAGGGATGCAGGGATGAAGGGATGCATGGATGAAGGGATGAAGGGATGCAGGGATGCCAAGGGAGATACAGGTTGGATATTAGGAAGGAGTTTTTCACAGAAAGAATAATAAAGTATTGGAATGCTTTGCCTGGGGAGGTGGTGGAGTCTCCATCCCTGGATATGTTTAAAAAAAGCCTGGATGTGGCACTCAGTGCCATGGTCTAGTTGAGGTGTTAGGGCTGGGTTGGATTTGATGATCTTGGAGCTCTCTTCCAAGCTGTGATTCTGTGATTGTGTGAATCAGCAGGACCTCACTCAGGTCTCTGGATTTCCCCCAGTTCAAGAATTCCTCGCTGCTCTCTGGAAAATAACTGGTTTGCTGTGTCCCTCAACACCCTGAGCATTTATCAGGAGCCTCTCAGGAGCTGCTCCCCTCTGGAGCACCTGATAAATGCCACCAGTGTCCCCTCCCTGTGTCCCCCACAAATCACAGTGACACGAGCAAGGCTCTGCTCACCCTGGGGCTCACCAGCTCGGGGATGAGGGATTTAGGTGGTCACATGCACGGAAAACCCTAATCCAGCATCTCCCAAATTACCAGGGCTGATGGATGGGTGTTTGTGAGGGCTGGGAGGGCAGTGCTGCCTGCTGTGTCCTCTGAGCTCTTTGCTGCTCTCCTTCCTGACATGGCCAGCACCAGGAAGAACACAAAAGGGACAATCCTTTGGCTTTGGAAAACGGAGCAGCATTTTTCAGGAATTTAATTTCAAGGAATGCTCCCAGGCAGTGTTTAGGGTGTGGGATTTGCAGCATCTCCTTTCCCTCTCAGCTGCTCTGCTCAGGAACGTATCAAGACCTCAGTTCATTTGTTTGATAAAAAAGGGGGTTTTTTGTCTTTCTTTTCAAACACAGCATTTCACATAAACCTAGAGATTCTGTAACTGTAGGATTGAGTAAGATTTCATGGTTAAATCAGAGAATCAACAGAATAACCTGAGTTGGAAGGGACCCATAAGGATCAGAGTCCCTGCACAGACACCCCAAATCCCTGGAGGGTTTTCCAAACTCTGTTGGAGCTCTGGCAGCCTTGGGAATGTTCCCATTCCCTGGGGAACCTGGGCAGTGCCCAGCACCCTCTGGGGGAAGAACCTTTCCCTAAAATCCAACCTAAACCTCCCCTGGTGCAGCTCCAGCCACTCCCTGGGTGCTGCCCCTGTCCCAGAGCAGAAATCAGTGCTGGTGCCTCCTGTTCCCATCACGAGGAGCTGTGACTGCAATGAATGTCCCCTCCAGTCTCCTTTTCTGGACAGACCAAGTGCCCTCAGACCACCCCACGGAGCTTTTCCCACCTCCCAGGGTTTTCCCAGGAGCAAAGATCACTCCCCAGCTCGCTCACCCTGCCCAACCCTTTTCTGTTTTAATGTGGAAAGAGTGGTTCTGGATGGGACAAATCCCAGCAGGATCCTTACAAACCACAGACCTCAATTCCAGGGTGAAGGTCCCTCCTTCCCAATTTCCTTGCCCCTGGCTGTTGGGGGTTGCCCCATGGCTGGAGCTGGTGCCCAGGGTGGGATAAACCAGGGCCAAGCTGTGCCTGGGGCTGCCACACACCACACCTTCCCCCAGAGCAGCCTTTGGGAACCCTAAAGTGATTTCAACACTATCTGTGCATCCTCTTTGAAGGAGAAAACGCCTCGGAGCATGTTTTACACAGCGAGCAGAGCCGAGCACAGACACAGCTCCAGACGAAGGAAATGAGTGCTTTGTTTATGACAGATTTCTGTTTTTATTCCCAAGGTTCAGAAGTAAATTACTACAAAAACGCAGACAGAACCTGCAATGCTTGGCTCGGCATTATTCATCCAGCAATCTGGGAGCTGCAGATCAGGGTGTGAGAGACAGCAGCTGAAATATGGGGCTGCTCCAGCCTCTCCTGCACTGGTGTAAATCAAGAGTAACTCTCAGCAAAAGCAATGGAGCGTAAAATTGGTGTAAGTGAGAATCAGTACTATCTCCTGTACCTAGACGTCAGGGAAACTATTTGTTTAAAGTGTTTATAGACCCTGCTAGCATAAATAGCTTATTTTCTTACACATTAAAAAGATCAAAGGTAGCCAGAGTAATTTTCTAGCCCGAGTAAAACAAACATGTATATTTATTGCTGCATAACTTGCAGGAGTCGCACTCTTGTTGAGTCTGGAGCCAAAAATAGTGATTGATTTTTTTTTTTCCCTGGGTTTAATAAAAGGCATGGCAGCGCTCTATGAAAACACGCATTCATTTGATTTGATTGGC
The DNA here is from genome assembly GCA_013397375.1 of Toxostoma redivivum. NCBI lineage: Eukaryota > Metazoa > Chordata > Aves > Passeriformes > Mimidae > Toxostoma > Toxostoma redivivum. Next base: position 733,182 of record VXBI01010429.1, read on the forward strand.
ACCTTCAATTTTGGATGTATATCCCAACTAATGGAATGAATATTGCAATGCACGAATCAATTATATTTGTTCAGTTGTCAGGTTGGCAGAGTGAGAACTGTTTAAATTATATATCATCCAGCTGTCTATACATTAGGTTTTCTTTACAGACAATACTATCATCAATACATTTGTTTTAATGAGGAGCTTATCAGCATCCCCAGCTCATCTCTCATCCTCTGCTATTTAGGGAAGCAGTGGAGTTTTAGCCTCAAAATAAAACATTCCTCACTTCAGCACCAGCAGAGTAGAGCTGATGAAGAAAGATTTGCTGCTGTAATTAACATCACTTATCATTATTGAAATCACTGGTTTACAGCCCTTACTATTTATAATATTTTCACAGAGTATTTCACCCTGGATTTTAGGCAATATTCTCAAAATACTCAAGTCTTAATGCTGGGTAATCTCTACAATTATTTCACTATGGACTAAAAGCACACAGGCAATTGTTTTGAGATTGTAATTCAGCAAAGGAATGGCTCTTTGAGGAATCAGGACTAGGAACAACATTGCAAACTTCTATTTGTTATCATTTTCCCCTCTCTTGAACTTTCCTATAATTTAGTAATCTGATATTTATTAGGTTTTTAGAAATAATTACCTGGGGAAGCAAGAATTGGCTGCAAAACTCATTAGACAAACAAGGAATCCATGCTTCCTTATAACAGGGGAAGGGATACATCAAGTGGGATTTTGTAGGAGCAGTACTCAATATTTTTATTAATTATCTAAATGGTTGAATATAAAACGTCCAAATTTGGGAATTTGGGAGAACTGGGAGTACTTTGAAGGATAAAAATTGAATTTCAGATTACCTTGATTTCATACTCACTAGTGCAGCCTTAATATTCTGAAATTGTATTATGGCCTGTATGTATTTAATACATTTCCTTTTTTTATTATTATTTTTTTAAATTTTTTTTATTACAGTAACCATTTGTATCATGCAAATATTGCAAATGGCAAAAACATTATGAATTGGCCCAATAAGTTTTTAGTTTTTTCCAGAAGCTGGGTAAATTTTCAGTTGTGTAATTAGAGTTACTTCAGATTTGTAGAGGATTTCAAGAACTGAATTTGGGAGGAAAAGGGTGAATTTTTGTAGGTTTGGAAGGAATTTAAAAAGTCTGCTGGAAGCTGGAACTAGATTGTATTTGAGGTATTGTAACCACCTTTATCACATAGCACTTGTAATTTACAGATCACAGAGCACTTATTGCTCCTCAAAGATCAAGAAACAAGAAAGGAAATTAATATTCTCTTAGTGCTCAGGCTGGAGCTGGGTCCCCTTTTTCAGTCCCTGTCACCAACCCTCTGTCCCTGTCCCTAAATCCATCCTGAGCAATCATCCGAGGTTCTAACAGTGGGGCTGGAATGGGATAATTCCTACAGATTTTTAATGTTTTTATGTGGAAAGAGTGGTTCTGGCTGGCCAGGCAGGATGGGACAAATCCCAGCAGGATCCTTACAAACCACAGACCTCAATTCCAGGGTGAAGGTCCCTCCTTCCCAATTTCCTTGCCCTTGGCTCTTGGGGGGGTTGCTGTGAGTGCCCCATTCACAAATTTGGAAGTTTTATATTCAACCATTTAGACAATTAATAAAAATATCGAATACTACTCCTATAAAATAATAGATAATTCCTAACTATAGATAGATAATTCCTAGAGTTTTAACTTTCCTGCTTCTGGCTGCTCACCAGGCTCTAATTCCCAGCAGAAAGGAGGGATATTCCCATGGGAGCAGGGAATATGTCCATGGAATATCATGTGACAGGAGCATTCTGCTGGCAGCTGGCAGAGCATTCCCCCAGGTTTTGTTCTGGTTTTTGTCCCAGAGAGGCCAGGACATGGGGGGATCACCCCCTGGGCAATGCCTGTGCTCTGAACTGGACCCAGGGGTGTTTTCCCAGCTGGAGAAGGGCTGCACTGGCACTCAGGGATGCCCTGGCAGGATGCAGGATGCTCAGAGGGGAGGGCACAGGGTGGGGACAGAGCCCTGCCCCTGGCACTGCCGGGCTCATGCAGCATCAAACGGGCCCTGAGCTCTCCATTCCCTGAGCAGCAGCTGCCCAGGGGCTCAGGACAGCAGTGCCCAGGCTGCTGTGCCCCAGGCTCTGGTTTTAACTCTGCTACAAATGCTCTCTGCTGTGTTTCTTTGGTGTCTGAACTCAGCCTGCTCCGTGGCCAGGAATGTTAATTCACACACGGGAGGGACTGGTGTGACTGATTCAAAGCTTTCCTAAACCTGCAGGTGCCCAAGAGAGCTGAAGTGGTGTTTGTGGAGGAGAAAATATGCAGGAATTATGCTGGAAATGCCTTTTTTTATAACACTGACACTTTTTCACATTGGGAACTCACAAATGGATGAGGAACATTCATCTGTCTTGAGGTTGAGGGGTTTTTTAACTCGTGTGATGCTCTTGACAGTATTCTCAGGGTACTAATTTGTTACTTTTATGATAATTTTCTGTCCACGTGAGAACAGGCACAGATCACACCCAGACACACATGTGCACTGCACTCGCCTGCATCAAATATTTATGCATCATTATTGGCATTAGGGATATCTGAAACCCAAATTTGTAGGAGGCAATTTTGTAGAAAATGAAATTATGGAATATTTATTCACCCAGTAAGCTGCCCTGAGCCTGTGTCTCCTGTAGAATTAGGGAGTTATTTATTTATGAGCTGCTCTCCTGCTCTCTCCCTCAAAGGGAGCCCAGGTTGAGCAGGATGTTTGTTTACAAATTGGCCAGAGAGAGCATTGTTCTCGGCTTGATTTGCAATGACTAATGAGCAACATCATTTTTGATCCTAGCTTTTTCCAGCCTGCCACGCTGCCAGGCACGTCCTGCCTGTGCTCCACTCCTCGTGGCACAGCACAGGCAGGCTGGGGATGCTGACAAGGGAACAAAAAGCAGCGGGACAATGATCAATGTGCCAGGAGAGAAAAGGACTTTCCCAGAGAGAGGGCAATGGGAGCGTTTTTCATCCCAGGCTTTTTCAAGGATGTGTTTTTAGCGTGTGTGCAGCCAATGTGGATCCTCAGGTCGGGCTGGGGAAGGAAATCAGTTTGTCTGTGCTAATGAATCAGAGCCTGGCAGTCAGCAGGGGTAAATAGAGCATGAGATCTCAGCATGGGGAGTTGTGCAGGACGGCTCCACACACACCCCTGCCTCCATAGCAGGCAGGGCTGGAAGCAAATTGACGTTGACAAAGCTTTTAAGATTCCTCTCCCCGTGGCCTGGTAGCCTGACACGACAGATGCTCATTGGTTCTGCCACCTTGTGCACACAGAGCCTGGCCATGACCCCTTCTCCTGCATCCCAGGGGATCCCGGAGCATCCCTGCCCTGCCTGGCACTGATTTCACTGCATTCCAACCCAGCCACCTCAAGGGGCTTTGCAGCCTCCCGGAATTTGGAAAGAGCAAAACTGACTTCGGCTCCCAAGCCCAAAAAGGGAGTTTTGAAGGTGAAAAATGGAAAAGGGTCAAAGCACATCCTCAGCAGGCCTGAGTACCGTGCTTGTCCCCGGCTGGTGTGTGTCCCCTGTGTCCCCTGCCTGGCTGTGCAGGCTCAGAGGTCCCCTCGTGTGACCCTCAAAGCATTGTTATCCCCCTAATAACAACATCCAGATATATACACACCATTATTCCACGATAAACCCGTGTTTGAGTGATCCTTAAGGTGGTTTTTCTAACACCCAGATAACAAAGCCCTTCCAAACGAGCTGTTTTGGCTTGAAAGTGCTTTTTATCCACATTTTTCCTAGTAACAAAGAGCCTCTTTAAAGTGGAGATGACTCTGATAGCACCGGAGATATTAACACATGTTGTTGCCACAACCCCTTTAACACTTCCAGGAATTTAATTTTAATTAATTACTTTGTAGTGAGAAGAGAGGAAGTGAGAAACAGATCACCTGCTTTTCTGGGGAAGAAAAGCAAAGTTCGAGACTTCTCGAAAGACTTAGTGAAAGGGAAAACAAGACTGCTACATTTTCTGCTCCTGATTCAAGGCTGGAAGATGCTTTGCATCGCATTATCAGCTCATTTTTGCATTTTAATCTCCCTGAATCCCAGCGGCATGTGCCAAGTGCTACCAGGAACGTGCTCCTCTGCTGCCACTTCTCTGGCCATGGATTACAGGAAAGACTCCCTGTTATGGCAGCAAAGCAGGAATGTGGAATAATGGCACGGGATTTAGCCAGGAGCCCTCCTAAGACAAAATTAAAAGTGCAGCAGCTAAAATCATGGAGTTTAGAGGGACTGGGTGTCCTCGTTTTGGAAGTGCTTGGGCAGCTTTAATGGAGAAGGAGTGTAATGGTTTCTGACACGTGTTAATGGTGTGTGTCACGTTCTTCATCTTTTCATAAGGACATGGCTAATTCCTGATGGCATGTGTCACATTGCATATGTTGGTGAAATATAGGTCACAAGCTAAAAATATGCACAATATTAACAAAATCTCTGTGATAACAATTACATTTATGTCCCTTATCGCAGCAGTCACGACTGATCACAAATCTGACTCTGGGAAAATGTCTTTTCCAGCTCTGCCTTAGAAGGTGGTGGTGCAAGCGAGGCTTTGGAGGAGCTGCTGAGGGGAAGGAGGGATTCTGTCCCTCTGGAGACATTCCTGGGGATGGTGCCTGCTCCCGTGCTGAGAAACGCTGATCTGCTCATGTGGCAGTCGCTGATGGATGAGGTTTGGCAAAGGCTGGGAGCAGCTCCTGGGGGAAGGGAGATGGGAGAGCCCTGCTTGAGAATGTCCCTGGGAAAGGCTGCTGGGCATGTCCCTGCACTCCTGCCACCCCAGGGCTCGCTGACAGCACTCCTGCTCCCCAGGGAGCAGCTCCAGGGACAAGGACCCACCCTGCAGGTCCCACAGCTCTGTGACACAGAGCCAGAGCTGCTGGAGAGGGCAGGTGACTGTCCCTGGGTTTGCTGTCTCCTCACCAATTAATTTTTGCTCTCCTGACAGTGGCCAAGTACCTTCAAGTGAGTCTTACAGTCCAACGTTCCAATTTCAACATTCCAAATTCATGCTTTGCCTCAATAGCCCAAGCTGACAGCACATCTTGATCTTGAGGCTTTTTCCCTTTGAAAAAAACAAAATGACAGAAGCAATAAATGAATCTTAAATAGTCATCAGACAGAAGTAAATTAAGTTACGGACAGGATGATGGCCACATATCTTTTAATAAGACAATATCTTATATTCTCCTTAGAGAAAACTCATATTTACTTTTCTTTTGCCAGCTAGAAAACAAGGTTGGGATGCTTTTCTAGCATTTGAATGCTCCTCTGGTCTTCCAAAAGTGCTTTTATTGTAATCAAATAAAACTTCTCCAGTGGCTGCCAGGTCAAGCTGTGGGACTGGTGTGAGCTGAGTGATGCTGTCAGTGTGTGTGGGATGGAGATGGGAGCTTGCTTTTCCTGGCTAAGGAGAATCAGATACCCTAATGGACTCACGAGTGTTACCGAGAAATGAATATGAAATATAGATAAAGTCAGCTCTAAGAGCCAGGTGATTGAGATCTAGAGATGGAGAGAGACAAAATATGTGCATGTCCAGCACAGCCAAGCCTCAAGTGACGGAAATATGAGAAGAGATTGGATGCAAAACCATTTCATCCCAGTCAGAGCCCATCTAATCCCACTTTAATTTGATGGTCAACAATTGGAAATGAAATGGGGGTCTTGCAAACAGCTGAGCTTTCAAAGGGCTTCTACAATTTCACCTTGATTCCATCAGAAATGAGGCAGCAGGGACGAAAAGAAAGTTCATCTCAGCCAAGACACTTCCTGAACTTGGTTATTTTACTCCAAAAGGATTTTTAAATCATAAATCCCTTAAATTACAGCCTTCCTCATGCCTGACCTGCTTCTTCCTGTGCCTGCACCACCCCAGCTCTGGCCAGCACCTCCTGGTTTGCTCCTGCTGATCGTTTTCCTGGCTATTCCAGGCATTAGGCTTTGCTCTCCCACCCACCAGAGATGCTCCAGCATTCCCTCCCTGCTCCCTCCCCCTCTGCCCATTTTTCCTCGAGTGATTCCCAGCCTTTGAGAGGGGAATTTGCTGGACAAGGATTGCTGCACCAAAGGCAATTGGAATCTGCAGCATTTGCATGAAATGGACTCCATAATCCTGCCTAAAATGAAGATGTCACTAAGAGCAGCCCATGAGGAGCCACAGGAAGCATGAAAATAGATAATTCCAAATCCAGCCAAGCTTGAAGGAGGGGTGTTCTCCACCTTCCATGAAGTTCAGAAAAAAGAGCTGTAAAATCTCCTCTCCTGAACAAGCAACCCTCACTTCACTCTGTCCCAGCTTGGTTTTACACCAATTATGAGAGAACATTTTGTTCAGCTTGGGAGACAGCAATGATTAACCAGCTAATAAAAAAATACCTGCACTGTGGACAAACAAAAAGTGTCCTCTTCTGTCCTATTTCTACGGGAATAATGTCCCAGTGCCACCGTGGGAAGAAAAACAATAAATCACTGCTGAGAAATCGTCACATCTTCTGAATTAATTCACTGATACCACAGAATTCTCTTTTGGCTGAAGATATTGACAACTTTTCCCCTGAAAGGCCAGATGATTTCAAGAGGAAAATGCTGAAGACACTGGGTTTAAATATTTTCTTGGCTTTTGTAAGGTTTGGATGAGTGACATGAAGGATGTTCTGTTTCTACTACATAAAGTTATCCATGATCAAAACAAAGACCAAGAATTCAGGAGTTTTTTTCCCATTTGTCTGCAATACTTTGGGCATGACTGATGCACATTTTGCATCAATCCCACAAATCATACTTTGCCTGTGAAGCAGAAAGAAGGAAAGAGGATTGCTGTGTGGGGTTTATTTGTGGGGTTTATTTGTGTAAGAAGCTGCTGGAACCTGGATGGGGTTGTTGAGGTGATAAAAGAGGAGCACAGAGCATGGCAGGGAGGTGTCAAACCCAGGCAGGAAAAGCAGAGCTGGGTTATCCTTGGCTGGTGTCCCTCTGTCACACACCTGGGACATCACTGCTGTCCTGCCTCGCTCCTTCTTCACCTGTGGTGAGGCTGAAGGGCACTCCAGGCCAGCCCTCCTCATCTTCTGGCCCTATTGTGCAGGTTTATGTCAGAAAAGCTCTGCCTTATGTCAATAATGTAGAAACAGATCATTGCCTTAAGGGGGGAAAAAAAATCCAGCCCCACAACAACAAAAAAGAAAAAAAAATATGATGCAGACTATAAAAAACCTGGAAAACCTGAGGTTTTATTTTACTATGGAGCCATCAACACAAACAAAAGAAACAAATTATTTGTAAAGTTCAGATATTGAGCTCAGGAAGAAAATCAAAACTGCTTTCCCTGCTGTTCTTCTCAATATTCCCTTCATGTTTGATTTGGAAGTTAGATCCATCTCCCCTCTAAGATGTGCTCCACTTTTATCTCAAGTATTGCTATTTCCAAAGGAACAAAGACTATTTCTTATCGGCGTCTTCCGGCTGGACTTCCTAATGCATTTGATTTCCAGCTCTTAACCTGGGAGCTCTGGATTCACAATCACTTTGTGGTTTCCCAGACCCTCCAGCTTTAGAGGAGTGCATGGACATCCTTATAAAGATGATGGCTTTGTTTTGTACTCAGCTGTGGTTGCCAAGATCCTCTTGGCTCGTGGCTGGAGATCAGTGTGTCAAACTCCTTCTTGCTCTGCTTGCATCTCTGTGCTCAGTGAACCCCTCAAAATGCAGAGTTGGGGTTATTTTAAAGCAGAAATGTCACTCTGTTGTCCTCACAGCTTATTCAAACATCCTGGTGAGTCCAAAATCATAAAATCATTAAGGTGGGAAAAGAGCTGTAGGATCACTGAGTTCAAGCCTTAACCCCCATAATTGCAGATAAATGCCACAATTCACTCAAATCCTTCTAAAAACTGATTGAGAAGTAAAACCTCTCCTTGAGGATTCTTCTGGAAACTGCTGGAATTAGTGGTGTCATGGTGAGGTGGGAGAGGGGTCAGAGCCCAACCAAACCTCCTCAGGAAGGAAAATTGGGTTGTGGGAAGAGCTGGATTTGGGGGCCATAAATCCTGGAGCCAACCCCGAGCCCCAGCTCTCCCTGCCCTCCACAACCCCCTCAGGAAACTTCTGGAAACTTCAGTTCAGACCAGAATATTTCAAGTAAAAGTTGGTAAAAGCTGCTTTTCTATCACAGGTTAATTCACATCTTGTTTCAAACCATTTGCAAGGTTTATAGTGAACTTTCAAATCACATTGCAGGGTTTTCTTTGAACTGGAAAATCACCAGTTTAACAGAATGGGGTTCCTTTGCTTTTTTCAACCCCTCAACTCAAATATCCGTGGACTAAAGAAACTCTGTCACAAAAGGTTATTTATCTATTAACACACTTGCAGACCAAACACATTTCTGCTTTGAGGGAGTCTCTATTTTTTGATACATAAAATTTTTGATAGATTCCCCCAAAAATATCTCTACAATCTTTTAGTAAACCTTGGAGTCCTGGCAAATCATTCAGTAAACTTTAGAATCTTAAAATTGGGCAACAAGTACGCCCAGCCTCACTTTGGAGTGCATCTATTGAAACTGGCACAATTCCCATCAGCTTATTAGTTTTATAGATTTGAATTCTCCAGGTACAATATCAGAAATAACACAAAGTTTCACACCTAGCAGCATTTCTGCCTAGATATAGTCAATCAAATCATCATTTGCATTTAAAACTGGTATAACATTCCACATTTTCTTCTTCCAAACCCCTGCCTCTGTGCATTAGTGCCTTTATGCATAACTTGCATGAACTCTCTGTGCACAGTGATGTGAAGATTATGTTTAAATCAAAGAGGAAAATATGTGAAACATCTGGAAGCATTCACATTCCCACAAAAATCCTTTATCTGCACAGCCCATTTTGTTGAAACCACGGGAAAAGTAATTTACCTCTCCAGCTATAAAGTCTGTACAGTTCTAAAATCTTATCAAAAGAAAAAGTCCATTGTTTTATCTACAGAAATTCCATAAGCAGCCCATAATTATTTACCACAATTTGCTGTTATTACCATTTGCAATAGAAAAAATAAAGAATATTCTGAGTTAATTACATTATGTCTAATTTTCTGTTGCTGGCCTACAATGAATGCTGGACTGTGAGAAACTGAGATGGAGAAAGGAGAATTTGAAAGAATTCTGATTTCTGCTGTTGGCACCACGGGCAGGAGCCTGGGTGGCTGCACACACCTTGTCCTCAGGTTTAGAGCCTGAAGTGGAAAAGGAAACTTCCCTTTGCCCTTTCCCCTGACACCTCCTGGGTTTCTCTCTCCTGGACTGTGGGATTTGGGGTTTTGTGGCTATTGGGAAAAACTTCCTTGTGGAAAGGGGGTCAGGCATTGGCACAGCTGCCCAGGGCAGGGGGGGATCCCCATCCCTGGGGGTGTCCAGAGGGATCCCCATCCCTGGGAGTGTCCAAGGGGTGTGGATTTGGCACCGGGATATGGGATAGGGATGAGCATTAAAGGCTGGACTCAATCCCAGAGCTCTTTCCCAGCCTTGATGGTTCCATGGCTCTGGAACACTGCAGGAGCAGCTCAGCAGGTCCAGCTCTCAAACTGCTCCCAGAGGTTTTGTCCCCCTCCTGCACTCACAGATTTGGGGCAAAACCCCCTGTTTTGCTTCACTGTTGCAAAACTGATGAGTCCTTTACTAATTATTGTTTGTTTTTTTTTTTCCCAGAAGCAGTGGCAGATGAAGAATTCTTCTGTGCAAGAAGCACCCAGCTACAGGGAACTGCATTTTTGACCAAAAATCTTCTCTCTAGTCATAAACCCCCAGCCAACAGGCAGGTGCTGACTGGAAGCACAGGGAAGGGCACAGGGAAGTTGATCAGCATCACAGGGTTCCTGATCTGGAATCTGCTTCTCTCTGTTTTTCTGGACTGCAGAAAAAACGAAACTGGAGATCCTCAGCAGCACTAAAAAAATCACCCTAACACCCAGCAGAACACTCAGTTAATCCTGCCCTCCCCAGGGGGTTCTGTGAGAGCATTTCTCCCTCTGTTTGGTGCCTTTCTCTTACATTTTTATTCTATGTGGGGTTTTTTTCCAGGTGTATGGTTTCTCACTGTAATTCCATTCACACACAAAATCCCTTTCCTGACAGCATAGGAGTGAACTGGAAACTCAGGTTTGTGTTTGTGCCCGATTCCTGTGAGGAGACACACTTGAAGTGAGGCCAAAATTTGTTCCCCAACATTTCCAGGCAGTAAGAAATCTGCTTTCACCTGTTGGTACAGAAAAAATCCCCCCAAATCCCCCCAGCTGGCTCCTGTGCCTGCTTGGGAACAACTTCAGCAGCTGCACTGCTGAAAATGCTCTCAGTGTGCTGCTGCAAGATTAGTGGCCACTTTACCCAGCCTGTGAACTCCAGATAAATCCCAGCACAGCAGCAGGAAGAAAGCAACATAAGCTGCAGCAGAAGGTCTCCATTTATTGGAAATCCACGCTCTGAGTGGCTCCAGGGTGACAAACTGCTCTACCTGCCTCTGCAAACATGCAGCATCCCCAAAGCAGCTGCTGCCCTCACCTCTCTCCACTGCATTTGTGCTGCTCTGCTGAGCTGGAGTTAGCTGTGCCCCAATTCTATTTCTATTCTATTCTATTCTATTCTATTCTATTCTATTCTATTCTATTCTATTCTATTCTATTCTATTCTATTCTATTAAATTCTATTTAATCCCGTTGATCATGTGTGGTGGAAAGGCTGGATGGGAAGATTCTGTCATTTTTCAAGTTTTCAGTGCCTATATTCCCATCACAGGAAGCTGAAATTTTTGGTTTTAGCAACTCTGCAATTCCTGTCACCCAGCTGGGCCCTGCTGGTGTCACTGATCTCCACACCCAGCCCCAACAGCTCTGGAAATTTTGGCACAGCCTGGGCGTGTGGCAGAAGCTCTGAAGGTGTTGGCAAACCTTTCAGCAGCAAGAAATTCCAGAGCTGGACTTTGGGGACCCCTGTGGGTCCCTTCAGCTCAGGAGATTTGATGACTCTATGAAAACATGGCCTGGCTGACAGTGGGGGTTTTTTAAAGTTTTTTAAGGGTAATGGGGTTTCCCTTTATTCCCAGGGTTTTATGTGATTGTACTGCCAGAAGAAACACCCAGGTGAGAGGGAAAAGTGCTGGATTTTCCCAGAGCTTCCAGACCATGGGATGCCCCAGCAGCCCCAGGGCATGGGCAGCACTATCCCCAAATGTCCTCAGTGTCCCTGGGGGGTTTCAGAGCAATGCCATGAAGGCAGTGACAAAAAACTCCTTTTTTTGAGGAATTTTCCAACTTTTCTCCTACTACAGGCCTACACCATGAGTAATATTGGCATTACTTTGACAACTTTACTGCTCATCAGATGCTTCTTGCAGGTAAAAAGTGATTTATCCCCTCCCTACCTTTGTTTGGAAGTGCAGAGTGGAGCCCAGTGCTTTAGAAACGTTTAATTGTAAAGTAATAAATAAATTCCTAAAGATGGGGCCACATTTTAATTGCTCATTTGTAGAGTTCGACTTACAAAATCTATTTTGAGCCAAGACACAATTTGAGATTTACAGATATTTGTGGGCCATGCCTTAAAGAAAACTCTTTACTAATAGATACAGAAATTAATTGAGGTTTGTGTTTTTTCACTAAAACTCTGATTTATTTTTTTTCCTCACTATTTTCAGCTCAAGATGAAATAGCAGACTGGGAGAAGAAATGGAGGTGCATAAGCAAGGAAGATTGCTTGGGGAAAGGAGCATTCCAGCTGGTGATGGAGAATTTATCAAAGCTGGGGATCCTGGGAGGAGATTTCAACATATCCATAACCTGAGCAGGCAAAAGAAAAGTCATTAAACATGCAGCATTGGATGGAGCACACACTGAAAATGAGGAATGCAAGGAATTCTGCAGAATTCAGCTGAATTTCCAAGAAATTTGGGCTACAAAGGAATGATTTATCCATGCTTTATCACTTCCTTCTGATCCTGATACAAATACAGCCCTGAAAACAGAAAATGCTTTAACACTGCCCAATACCTGGAAACATTTCCACAGAATCTTCACAGATCAGAGCCTGAGCTCTGTCCCTGGCCAGAATTGATTTGATTCTGTGATTTTAAGCCTCTTTCCAAACACTCAGCCCATCAAAGGCACCACTGAGGATATACCTGAGTTCCTTTAGTTCCAAGCTGTGTTTCCAGGAGAACTTTACAAGGTCCCTGATGTCCTGGCCAAAAATTCCCCAGCTCTGCCCTGCTGCCCTGTGTGAATGCATGAGGAGTGTGCTCTGTCCACCTCCTAAATCTTAAAATTCCATCGACTCCTAAATACTAAAATTGCATGATTTAACACAATCCAGTTCCACTATCATGAAAACACGTATTCTTTACACAGACAGAGGTTTTATTTAAAATATTTATGGACACCTCTGCAATTTTCTTCATTAGAAACACCACATATTTTAAATATTTTTTATTTTTCTTAGCTGTTCCTGGTGGCAATTGATGGTAAAGATGAATGATATCTGTGAAGACACTGACTACTCCATTCATTAGGATTTCTTATTTTAAAGTCATCTTGAAAACAAAAATACTTTAAGCAACCAAAAATCTGCATTTTTTTACTGGGTTAAAGTGACTTCCTTTACTAAAAATTGCTATAAAAAAGGGTTTCACTCTTTGTATAAATGATACAGCTGCTGACATGAGAGACCTGTGCACAGTCTAAAATTAAATCTGTAAAATTGAAGTAATCAAAATAAGACATCAATCACATTAAGATGTTAATTAGCAGACCTTGATATTTTCAACCTTTCATTTTGATGGCTTACAGAGGGTAAAAGGATCAGCTAACACATATTAAATAATACAGTGCCTGAAATGTGGATTCCAGGTGATTTATATTTTTGTCACATTTAAGAAACTTCAGGAATGATCCATCCATTACAAACACTGTGAGTGTGACTCAATTTGAAGGGAACGAGTTCAGAGCTATCTAAAAGTGGCTCCTTGTTCTCAAAAATCCTTGTTTGGAAAGGATTTGTACCAATCCCACATTAATGTGGGTCTGTCCTATTTGTCTGTGCTGCCAAGGTTTTTCTTTTTCCCTTTGGCTTATCAGCTTCCACAGGGTTGTTTTAGATTTCTGATTTTACAAGCTGATGTAAGAGATAAACATCTCCTGTGTTTTTTACCTAACATATAATTAGACCAGCAAGGGTCTGAGTCTTACAACAAAGCCTTAAAAATGATAACTTGCTTCCCAGTATGTGAGGGAGAGATTTAAATCTTCTCTTGAGGGAGAGTGGAAAGTACCAGTCCAGATATTTGAAGATGAACAGCATGAAAAGACGTCAAATTCACCCAGGTAAGGTTCAGGGATTGTGCTGTTATTAATTTTCAAACCTGCAATGGGACTTCTGGAACGATAAATTCAGGACAAAAGAGACCAGCTATCAAACTTCCACAGGTTAGCAAAGCTCTTTTTGGGAGGCACTGGGAGGATTAGAGATGTGTCTGGAAAAAAAATAAAAAGAGCTGAAGGCTCCGAAGGCTTGGAAACATAATTTTATTTTTATTATTTTCCCCTTGCTATTCTTTTTCCTGCTGCTTTTCCTTATTAATATTTATTGATAAGCTCAGATTCTTGTGCAAAAGAATTGAGGAGTTTTTTTGGGTTTTTTTTTCCCTCAGTCCTTCTAAAACTTTTTTGTCCAGACAGGAGGAAGGTAAATCCTATAGGGAATGTATGAATTCACAATGAGGGCAGAGGCAGGAGTGGGATGGATCCTGAGCTCCACATTGCCTGAGTCAACTCCTGGGATTGCATTGGGAAAGAATTGATTTGTGCTATTGGAAAAGCAATTTATTTGTGCCATTGAAAAGCTGGATCCCACATCAGGGATCAAATGATGCAGCTGGGATCCTGCCCTGGCACTCCAGGGCTGGTTCTTGCCCCATTTGTTTGTAGGGTTACAAATCCCACTTGGACTAAGCCAGAAATCTGCAGTAATTTCCAAGCACACCAATAAACATCCCCTGCTACCACCCCAGGAGTCAGGGAATTTTCTGAGTGCAGTCAAAAATGATTCCATAAAATTGGCTAATGATGGATTTGCTGCTATTGAACCAGGGCACTCCACAGGAGCTCGGTCATTTCCACTTCATTTTTGTTACAAAAATGGGGTTTGGGTGCTGTTGAACGAGCTTGGTGATTTTGAGTCTCAATTTTAGCAGAACCAGCCCCATGCAGGTTTCAGGGACAGCCTCAGAACCCAGAGCTGAGCAGAGCAGAAATCACACATGAAGGGTCCATTCTGGGCTTTTCTCTTTTTTGTTGGCACAGAAAGTTCCTGAATTGTGTGTTGTGCCAGGATTTCCATCCTGGCCATGACAACCTTTTTTTTTTTTCCACATGACTCAGTGTGTTTGTCCCAGTCAAGTCATTGTTCAGCCCCAAAATCTGCACACAGCAGAGATGTGCTTCAGGAGGAATTCAGTTTATTGTGACAAAGTAATTTTTGTGCATTAATGGGAAATATCCTAAAGTTAGGAAAAATCTAAATCTAAATCTAAATCTAAATCTAAATCTAAATCTATATATATATAAAAATATAAATAAATAAATATATATAATAAAT
>VXBI01010429.1:748539-810525 GCA_013397375.1 Toxostoma redivivum
TTTTTTTTTTTTTTTTTTCATTCTGGGAGTTTTTTCCTTAGCAGCAATGCGAGTTATAAAGTATTTAACCAGCCTTTTGTGTTTCCCCAATACCACAGAACCTGTGCAGCTCACCAATTCTAAAAATAAATACAAATGAAAGCCAAGCCCTTTCTCTTTCCCTTCCTTTAATCACATCCCTCCATGAGCAGGGAGTGCTCTTTGCCCAGCTGAATTTCCCTTCCCTCTAAACCCCATGAAAAGCAAACAGTGGTGGAGATGCATCTCCATGGCACAGAGAGCTCACTTTGAAATTCAAGTGACTGCACATGGGATTTTTTTTCAGGTCTCTTTTGCAGCAGAGAGGCAGCTTTTAAATGGCATCAGTGGCAACTGTTCAATATCCGAAATTACAGCGGCCAAATTCCATTCTGATAATTGCAAAATTAACTTGTGTCACTGTTTCAAGAGGGTGTTTCCCCCTGGGAAGAGGGCTGAGCCAGGTATGGGCATCTAGACCACCTTTCATTTAGCAGAATATATCACTTTGATTAAAGTTAATAAAGCAAGAAGAGATTTAGCAAATGGAACTAATGTTCAGAGATAATTTCGCTTGGAATAAATGAACAAGAGATGGGGAGAAGTAATTACAGGAATTTGCTGAAGACCTCTAGGGTGAAATGCACACGACCACAGCACACAGTGTGGAGGAACAGGATAAAAACTAAACACAGTAATAGGATCCTTCAGTTATCCAGGAGGAAATGGGGAATAGTCCGTGGTTTGGAACAACACAGAGCATTTCAGAGAACCTGTGGGTGAAAATTTGGGGAAAATCCAGGAGCTGAGCTATTGCCAGGGTCACTCTGCTCAGTGCACACAGCTGGAGCAGCAAATGTGGCTGTGTGAGGGAGAGATCACCCAGCACCAGCACAGAAGGGAATCCCTCAATCCCTAAGGGGGGAAATCTCCAAGGCCATCGAGTCCAACCTTTGACCCATCACCAGAGCAGAGCACTAACACCCACGTGCAGTCATGGAAAACTGGCTGCACCTCTTATAGTTTTAATTCATTTCCTAGAATACTGAATTAATTTGCTTCTAGAGTCGTTTTTAGAAAGAAATATTAATGATAAACAGCAGGGGCATATGCCATAAAGTAATTTTTTAACTTTTACTCCTCTTTGGCTGCTCTGGGTCACAGCACAGTGGCACTTGTTTACTCTGATGAACTCTGACTTTGAAAGACTCTGACAGGACTTAGCTGCACTCTTTTAATCTAAGAGCATAACCTGTAATCAATAGGCAAGGCTTTTAAAACCATCAATAATTTATTCAAAATTATTCAGTTTCCCAGCCTTCCAGGAACACCGCTGGTGCACCAACGTCATTTCAGCATAAATAACACGTTAATTTTACCCTTCCCCAATATGAATTAATCCTGAAAAGCCACAATTCATTGTGCTGGATGAAATATTCAAAGCCTGCTGGGTGCTGAGTGGTGGCGTGGTGCTCGTGGCACTTTGGCAGTTTTTGGGCAGCTCCCAGCACATCCCCCTGGGTTTCCTGCAGGAAGGGGCTCCCTGAATGTTTTGCAGCTCCTGAGCTCTGGGAAATGCTGTTCCCACCTGGAAGGGGCTGTGTGAAAGTCGTGGGAGCTCAGTGGTGCCTGGACAGATGTGCTCAATTTGTGGTTCAAGGTTGTTCCCTCCACAGCCACACTCAGCAAATTCAGCCTCAAATCAGCGCTGCAGGTTCATCCCTTCCTCCTTTCCTTCCACCCTCCTTCATTTCACTGCTTTACCTAGAATAACACAGATTCAAATGTATTTTTATACCTTAAATATATATATATATATATGTTTTCAACAAGAGTTGCTGTGGTTAATTTACAAAGCAGGATCCAGCTGCAAGGAATCACTGCAAATTTCCTGTGTGCATGGAATTTCTGTAGATCCAGCATTATTTTAGCGAGGTTCATTTGTCTGGCTGACATTTTAAAACAGATGTATAAGCAGATATCATGGGCTACTCTTGTAACAAGCATAAAAAAATCTATTCTGTACTTAGTAGGAACTTGATAAAAAATAGAAGGGAATCTAGCCAGGTGACTGGAGAACTGCTGTGTGAACACACATGGGAGGTGAAGTCCTCAACAGAGCTGGTGAGCACTAAAAGCACAAAATTCCTTAATTTTTTTTGCTGTTGATGTTGGTCTGATAAATCTGTGCACAAGAGCACAGGTGGCTGCCTCTATTTCCAGCCCTTGAGATTTTGCATTTTCACCCCACTCTTCAGCTGAGACAAAAATAAACAGCATTTTGGGGCCAACCCAACCTCAGGGCTCTGCAGGACGTGACACCAAACCTCAGCTCATCCAGCAGGCTCTGCTGCCCCAGCAAGGAGTGAATCCATTTCCTCTGGAGAGAGCTCAGGCTGCTCTGCCCACCCTGCTGGATGTTGGGGATTGAGCCTTGGGGCTGCTCTTGTGTTGCTCTTGGGGATGGATTAAAGTGTGTGAAGCCCCTAATGCTCCCTGAGCACCTGCCAGGTAAGCAGCTTAGCCAGGGATCCTCCCTGCATGGCCACATCTGCTCCTGGGCCACCAAATCCTTCCAAGGACAGGGGGCAGGAGTTCCAAAACAACAGAGCAAACTGAACTGAGCAGACAGGAACAATATCAGCGAGTTTTCATTCCCCAGTGGCTGCAGTGAGAACAATGATCCGTGTGAAAGGGAATTTTGGGGCGTTTTAGCTCACCATTGTCTTCTTGTTTTGCTTTAACCTGCAAAACTTCTCTCCATTATTCTTTCTCTTGTGTGGATTACACAATTAAGTGACAAAGGCATGCTTTTGACATCTGTCTGATTTCCATGACAACAGATTATGAAACCAAGTGTAGTGAGCATGTGAGACAAAACCTGAGAAAAATGATGAAGCTAAATGAAGATTTAATTAATGTGAAGAGCAGCAACAAAGGGGGGGGAAGGAAAGACACAACAAAGGTATTTCCTTTATGGAAGACATGTATTTTTTCTATTTCCTTTATAAAAGAAATGTATTTTTCTCTCTCCTTTCTGCTATCCAAACAGTATAGGATGAAGGAATAACCTGTACTTATTAGGGAAAGGCAACTGGAGCAGATTTTGAAAGGAAAGGATCCATTTGTGGCCTTTACTGGCAGGTCTGGGTCCCTCCTGCAGGAAGGGGAGGATGGTGCCCATGTGCCCACCACCAAAAGTTTTCCTTCTTCTTCCTCCTCTTATGAAAAACAGGACAGATGGCAAGAACTGGGAGCTATTTTGTCAGGATGATTTTCAAAAGGCTAAAAGGTCATTTCTGGGAAGAGGTTAGGCTGCTTTCCTTGCCTGCTGTGGGTTGGACAAAGCAGTCATTAATCCAATTGCAATGAGAGATATTTATCTTTTTAAGAAAAAAAAAAAACCTCTATATTTTAAAAAAGTGATTGCTGGGAAGGAAAAAAAAAAAAAAGGGCAAAGGGAATCTGTGGACTCTCTGTAACAGCAGCCTGCTCCGGGGAGAGCTGGTCCTCCCTGGGCATGGGAAGGATTCCATGGCTTTCCCAAATCTCTCCAAGCCTGATTTTCTGCTGTATTCAGCCCATGAGCTCTGAAAACTCCTCAATTGCTCAGCTCCTGATTTCAGCTCCAGCAGTTTGCTTGTACCACTGGCTTAAGTTCATAAACCATGTCATAACAGGCTAAGCTGGACATCTTGAAGGACTGCCAAAAAAAAGGGCAAGCAAAGAAAATAACTGTAATCCACAGCTTTTTGAAAAGAAGAGGCATAAATAAGTTTTAAAGCCATGAGCACACAGAGGAAGAAATCATGGGAAGAGCCCTGAGTGACTGAGCAAAGAATTGGTATTTAGGCTCTGTGCTGGTATTCCAGAGGCAGGCAGTGAATAATAAGGGAGAGACTGATGTTGCCTGATTTTTGAGGATAACCCACATCCATTTCAGTGGAGCAATTCTGGATTTCCTGCTGAATTTCTCTTTCTGCAGGTGAGGGGGTGGCTTGGCAGGACTGGAAGCAGCTCTGGGAGCTGTAATTCACTGGCTTGACTTGCACTGGGGACTGGGAGAGCGGTCAGGGAGAAATCCATGTGAATTTTGGAGCATTTGTCAACAGTGTTAGGAGTTCAATTTGGCACAGGCAGGGGCATAATAATGCTGGAGTTACTTTGGGGCCCTCGCAGGTTGCAGCATAAATCTTCCAGGAGCTCGATTTGTGTTCATTTTATGTGTGAAACATTAATAGATTTTTAATATACTGGCACGAGATAAAATGAACTCCAGCGACATCAAAAAGAAAAATCGACTTTGCACAACACACAGGGAAATACACTGGTGGTGTTTTACACTGCACTGGGAAGTTGTGAGAGGGTCAGGGTGGGTGAAACACAGGTTACACAGCCTTGAAGATTTGTTAGCTGTAGTAAAGAGCTCCTTAGAGCAGCAGAGACCAAGAAGTGCAGGTTTATGTGCAGCTGAAACACAGCAGGGCTTCCAAAGCACCTTAAAACCAGCCTGCACTGACTGCATTCATTCTGTCTCCAGCATTTAATCCAAATTAATTCTAAATCTCCCATTTTCTATGCTGGTTATTGTTGTAACTGACTGGGAAGTTGAAACCACCAGCTTGATTTTTAAGGGTCTGAATTCCCTCTCAGTGCTGGAGATGGGGAATGACCTCCTGGAACCTGTTGTGAACACTGAGGGGGAATTTTCCTCCATAGGGAGAGGTTTGCTCATGGACTGTGAAAATCTATAGGAGCTGTGGACAAAATTAAAGGTGAAAACTGGACACTGGAGCACTGGATTTGGGAGCTGAGTTCCAGATTTATCTAGATATATAAAAGAGGGGTTTCTCCATGTTTCTTCTATTGCCACCATCACTTTGCTTATAAATATTTCACTTTTTTTTGTCTGCAAGCTCCACTCTCTTGGTTTTCACTTTGCCCAACCAAGTCTCCATCCTGAAGGCTGATGCTGAAATATTAAAATGCTGAAGTTCTCTGCTCTGCCCAGTGCTCAGGAGCAGCAGGGCCATGGCACAGGCTTAACTCCAAGCCTCAGCATTATTTTTTGGTGCTTTGCATGCAAACTGCATCACAAATGTTATATGGAGTTATAAAGTTAATATAAAAAGCAGATGGAGAGAAATTAAAAGAGATAGTCAGGGGAGAAGAGATGAGATATAAAAATAGATGGAACTGGTGAAGCATGGAAGTTGCAGGAAAGCTGTTCCAGATGCCAGGAGCTACTCCAGAGAGAAGTCTCATCCCAGCAACAGGGAGTGCTGGGGAAGTGAGCAATCGAAGGGATAAAGGGAAGAATATGCAAAAATCCTTTCATTTTTGCCTCAAAAAACTGCCAAATACTGCTTGGAATTCTCATGTCTTGCGAATTATCTCACAAACTTGAAAGAAGCAACAACACTCGCCCTCATTATCAGCAGTTAGACTAAATCTCAC
Source organism: Toxostoma redivivum (assembly GCA_013397375.1). Classification (NCBI taxonomy): domain Eukaryota; kingdom Metazoa; phylum Chordata; class Aves; order Passeriformes; family Mimidae; genus Toxostoma; species Toxostoma redivivum. The sequence goes on from VXBI01010429.1 coordinate 754,015, forward strand.
ACTTTATTTATTAATATTTTATCTGGAAAATATAGAATTATATTTGTAACTTAAAGCCAGCGAGCAAAAAGTGTACATACTTTATTCTGCACCCACAGAAACGCTTTAAATTTGCCTAATTTGTTAAAGGTCTTAGCACATACCCGAGTTTATCCCATAATCCATTTATTTGGCCATCTCTGGGATTAAATAGCCTGGATTCCCCTGTACCTGCACTGCACCTGCTGAGTGAAACACTCTCCCTGCAGCTCTTCTGGAAAAATAAGGCTCTGTGCTTTCACACAAATATTAATTACATTCCAGTTTCTATCCAAATTTCCAGTGCTCCTCTCTAACCTGTGTGTTTAATAAGGAACAGGAAGATGTGTCCTGTGTCCCAGGCTCGTTGGTGACACTGATGAACACAGCTTTATTAGGGCAGCAGATGTTGTCCTACACCCCCAAGCTGTCTCTGATCAGCAGCGTTGCCTTTCTCAATTTGCTGACAAATATTCTCCAATATTTCAGTCTCACCACCAGCCTCGTGCTCTCTCTCTCAGACAATGAGTCCCTGGCCTGAGGTGCTGCCTGGGATCCCAGAACTGTCCTTGTCACAGCACGAGCCACCTCAGCCTCAGCAGCCCCACAAACCCTCTCAGAGCTGCCTGGGCTGGTCTCACATTTGCACCATGAGGTGATCACAGATGGAAATGGGGAATGGGCTGGGTTGGAAGTTATTTTATTTAATTATTTTATTTCATTTAATTGAAATTTTTTTTTTTTTTTACTATTTACCACCCCTAAGTGCTCAGTNCAGCCCCATCCATGGCAGGGACACTTCCACTGGCCCAGGTTGCTTCAAGTTCTGTCCAACCTGGCCTGGGACAATTCCAGGGATCCAGGGGCAGCCACAGCTGCTCTGGGCACCCTGTGCCAGCCCTGCCCACCCTCCCAGGGAACAATTCCTGCCCAAAATCCCATCTAAATCAACCCTTTTCCATCTTACAGCCATCCCCCCTTGTTCTACTCCACACCCTTGTCCACTCCATCCTTCTTGTAATCCCCTTTCCCTACTGGAAGGCCGATATCCTGCCTGGAATGCTTCATTTCCAGGCTGAAATGTTACATTCCTTGGGAGCCAAATTGCTTCCCAGAAGATTTTTTTAGGCTGGAGAGGCTCTCTGGAGCAGTCTCCCCATCAATACCACGCTCAGACAAAGTAGGAATGCAGCAATTAGATGACATTTGTGGCCATTACCATCAAAGAACAGTATATTAATGATGTTCTACAGAACCATTTCCCAGTATTTCCTTAGAAACTCTTGTTGGGTCTACCCATAAATGTCTCATAAAAGCTATAAATATTCAAGAAAGGAAGTCAGTTACATATAAAGACCTCTAATAGGCACTATGAATGAATTCTGAACCATATAATAGCCAGGCACCTGTGAAAAATGGCAAGAGGATGTGATCTATACATTATATATGAGGCACTTTGCTACAGCTGCGAAGATTTCAAGTTATTCAGCGAAGCTAGAAAATTAAAACAAGAGAATAGAACAAGAAAGGCATTTGAATTAAGTCTTGTGTGGCACTGCTTCTTATTCAGCCATCATTATAATAATTTGTTTTGCACAAAATAGATTTATAAAAGCTCATAAATTCTGGTTAAATGCAAATTCACGTTGCTGGTATTTATTTAACTTTCTACAAGTTGCTCACAATGGGTTTGTGACCAGGGTAGATGAATCATTCCAATCAAATGCAACAGGCAGAGCTGGACACTGAGATGTCACTGAGCCATCTTTTGGTTATGTTGTGTGTATTTTTTAATACACAGCCAATAAAATCATAATAAAAATGATATTAAAAATCATGCTGAACTTTTAGGGTTTTTCTCTCTCTCCTCCCCTGATTCTTTTCCTTTTTAATCAGCAGCAGCAGCAGCAGCAGCCAAACTTGCTGCAGGTCCTGGGCTTCCATTGACACCAATAAAAATTTGTCATGAGCACTGAGGAAAGCAATCCCTGGCTGCAAAAGCAGCAGGAAAGGTCTGGGGGAGCTGCAGAGTTCCAGAGTATTGGGGCACAGGGCCTGAACCCACAGAGCCTTTTGGGCTGATGGACCCACAGACAATGACCCTGACTGAGAACCTGGCAGCTTCACTCCTGAGGGACCTCCTGGAGCATGAAACTCCTTGCCAAAACCAGGAATGGTGCTGCACAAACAAAGGGCTGGCCTGTCCTGGCAGGCTGCTCCAGTTTTGGGATGCTGTGGCACTCCAGGGATCAGCTGTGCATGGAGCTGGAGCCATGCCACCACCCTGCTGGGCAGCTGGTGAAGCCCTGAGCTACAGCTGCAAAATATGCCTGGAAGTTAAAAATGGGGACTGCATCTTCTTCTTTTCTCTCACAGATCTGCCTCAGGTAGGCTGAGAAAATTCCTGGTGGCTGGAAAAAGCAGCTATGAGAAAGTCTGTTCTCTATTCCACAGCAGCATTCCAGTGCTGAGAGTGAAGTTTCACAAGAAAATCAGAGAAGCAGCTGAAGATTTCCCATTTCTCTGATCATTTTTCTTCAAGCCTGACATGACACCTCTCAAGAGGCTTCAGTCCCTCCTGTGACTGGGTAGGCTTGAGGACCTTGAGGTGTCTCTGTGTTTGGAGCAGTGGCCAGACAGGAGAGGCTCCTTGTCCCTGCAGAATTCCCAGAGTGTGGCACAAACCCCTCCTGCTCTCCTGGGGACAGGAGCCTCTCATTTTGGGAGATCCCTGGGATTCCTGCTTTGAGGAATCCTTGTGCAGCTCTTCCTACACTCGAGCACTGATTGAGTGGGAGAAAAGCTCTGAGCACCCTCAGGATTCACTTCAGCATCAATGAGAATTCCAGCACTCTCTGCAGAGCCTTCCACTTCCTGAGAAGAGCTGGATTGGTTTTATTCACTGGTGTTGTCAGCCTCTCTCACCTGGCAGCGTGTGATTTCTCAGAGATGAGCTGGGTATCACATTGATATGCTCTGGGGGGACAAGGGAACCGTGTAGCAGCACTGGGAAACAAGTGCCACAAGCAGAGGTCACAGTCATCAGGGTGTGTTCCAGTCCTGCCTAATGAGCTCCTCTCCTTGCTAAATAAATAATTAATGCATGCATTTATTGAAGACAAACGCTGTCATGATCTTCAGGCAGCGAGGCTGAAAAAGCTCCACAAGAGGATGTGAGCAGAGCATCGTTAAAAATGTTCTTTTAAATTAAATATTTGTGCCACAGAAAGCAACAGCTCCATGCAAACTGTCCTTGGCTTGGTGAACAGACTTCCCAAAACATCAGCTTCCTTTTCACCCTTTGGGAATGAAAGATTTTCTTTTATTAATGCAACAATCCGTGAGTCTGCATGGTCACAAGTTATCTACAAAAGCTGCCTGTGACCAGGAAAAAAAGTTTTTGTTTCCAGTGCACCTGAATAATTTCCACAGTTTGGCTTTTCTGGATGCCTCAGTGACTCGGAGTGGCCCCTTGGCTGTTCTTGTTCTCTTCTTTCTTTATAGATTATTCATCTGCCTTCCAATCTAAGCAGAAATTCAAGCTGCAGTCAAACCTGCTCCACCAGACCCTTCTCCAACCACACACACAGCATTCCCCCAGGGACCATCCCCTCTGGAGAAAGGAATAAAAACCCATCACTAAACATGAATATTTATCCAGGAAGAATTGCCATCTCTTCTTCTATTGCTGAAGTAAAAAAAAGGAGCCAAAACTTTCCCTTCTCATGCCAGTGGGAAGGAAATGTAAACACTGCAGCACTGGTGGGAGTGCTGGGCTCATCCCAAGGTGGAGCACTAGGGTGCTCTGTGGGTTTTTTGGGGCCAGTGCTCACCTGGAGCAGCCACCAGCAGTCCAAGGAGCAGGCTAAAGCCTTGGCTGTTATAAATCAGCTCAAGTACCAGATTTGAGTCCCTGTAAGAACCCAGCTGTGTGTGACAGCCTGGCCTTGGGAAGGCTCCTCAGGCTGTGGAGATGCTTTGGAGTGAAGTAATGAGCACTCAGGGAGGAATAGAAAGAGAGCTGAGTTCATTTCCAGATTTGTGGGAGTCCTTTATCATCCAAACTCCGATGGAAATGATCTCCTTGAAGAATATAACCCTCAGACAGAATCCAGGCACGGCCCGGCCCGGCTCTCCATCCCTCTCCAAATTGATATAAAACACAGTGCAGGAGCTACAATATTAAAAATAAAAAGCTTCATAAGAAGCTCATTCTTAAGCATTTTCAGCTTTGATGTAAGGAAGATATTTCATGTGTCAAAAAAAGAAAAAATCTCCAGTGCTGGGTCTTGGCACCAAGTCTTGGGGGAAGGGATTATTCCATGGCTGTGGTTGTACTGAAGGGAAGACCAAAGCTACAATTAGGCCTCTCCCAGTGCCATCAGGTTGGGTATCTTTGGATAATTGTTGCAGCCCACATGCTTGTCCATATGTTTTTCCATGAAAGATGATTAATTCTCCTCTTCTTCAATACAATACGTGGTTTATGCAGGGAATATATCTTTACGAGCAGGAGAATTGCTATGGAACAGGAAAATAAAGCTCCTCATCCTGCCCTTCCCCCGGGGAAAATGCAGCCCAGCAAATGGCATGGAGCTCTGCATGCTCAGGAGGTGTTTTATGGAGAGAGGAGCACCCCAGATCAGGCAGGGCTGCTCAAAACCTGCCAGCCGGCCAGGCAGCAGAACCCGGGGCTTTGGGAAGGTTTAAACAGGGATTGTTGTTAAAGCCTGCACTTTCCCTCGTGCATTAACACATTTTGGAGAGGGAGAACAGCCCCTCACTGCTGTGGGCACTGCACTCAGAGCCTGGCACAGAACTGGCACAGCTCTGCCAGGAGCACCTGGGAATCCGGGATTAGGGATGTGGGGAAAGAATTCCCACTTTCCTTAAAGCAGCTGAGCACAGGAGCAACCTCTAATTTATTTTATGGAGCCTCCAGAGCTGTGTTTGCTCCTGAGCCATGCACAAAGCGCTTGTTTAAAGCCTCAAAGCAGTTTTGGAGGTGGCAATTCCGTGCACTCCCTGGCCAGCCCACACCCCCACCTGCCCCGATGGTTCACCAGCAGGGAAAACAGCTAAAAATTACAGTTATTAGTCACTATTCTCCCCTTCTTCTGAGTCATTAACATCAATTACTAACCACTGCATTGTCAATTAAGACTATCACTTGCTGCTATTCACTGCTAATGTGCTAATTGTCATCAATTTACTGCCTCAATTATGTGGTCATACACTTGCCTCGAGGTATAGAGATGTGATATAAGGATCTGGAGGAGAAATAAGCTCTGCCTGGTTTTAATGCAGGAAAAGAAACCTGGAGTGAGTCTGAACATGGATGAGTTGCAAAATTCTCCTGGAAAAAAAAATTATTCTAACACACAGATGATGGTAAGGGGAAAAAAAACAATTTAAAGTGAGTGTTTTACAAGACCCTTTTTTATTCCTGACCCTTCCACTGAAAATGTGATGTTATTTCACCTGCAATAGATTTGTGGATCGTGTTCACTCTGTAATCATGTATATATTTTTGCCTAATTATATCTGATTGCTTACTGCATGTTGTACTTTCTAATGAGCATTGAATTATTAATCTGCTGCCGAGCCTTTCTCAGCATACAAAAGGGAAAGATGTCTGGTGTCATTGAACACAGCCTATTGTATTCCCTTCAAGCAGCAGCAACAAACTTTAGGATTCAGCAGTGTGCCAGATTCCCACTACAGACACAGCCGAGTTCTCTTTGACAGGTTTTAAATAATATGTTTTTGGTATGCTTTATCTGACACTAAGCTGCCCTGAAAATAGTAGAGGAAGTCTGCTAGTGAGAATAAAATCAGACAAACTCCTAAAAAAAAAAATAGAAATCCCTCCTGCCTCTATTTTTCAGTCCTTAGGCAAATAACCTTGTAGGCTGTGTGGAAGGGTTTGATTTCTTTCATGCAGTTGCTCAGCAATCCAAGGAAATAAAGCAGAGATGCTTATCCAGAGCAAGGGCCCAGGGAAAATGATGGATCTTTTTCCCAGCAAAGGAATAGGGATTTTTCACCTAAAATTGTGATGGGTGCTTGATTTCCATGTACAATATTTATCTGTGATGGGGTGCTGGGGGTGAAATCCTAATTCAAATGATCCTGGGCACTGGCACAGGTGCCCAGAGCAGCTCTGGCTGCCCCTGGCAGTGCTCGAGGCCAGGTTGGAATTGGGGTTTGGGACAGTGGGAGGTGTCCCTGCCATGGATGGGGGAAAAGATGAACTTGAAGGTCCCTTCCTGCCCAACCCATTCCATAATTCCAGGATAAATCTATAATTTGATCCCAATAAACCCTCTGTTTGTGCTGTCTGCTCCCAGCCCACCCACCCACCTGTGGACAGGGAGATCCCAAAGGAGGGGTCTTGGACAAGGGGGGACAACCCAGTGCAGAGTTTGAGCTGAAACCCTTTTTAAATGCTTTTCCCTGGTGAGATGTGGGGGCTCTCCTGCTCCTCCCAGGGCACAGGGGAGCTCTGGCCATTTGTCCTTCCCCAGCTCTGTGAAACCCCTGGGCTCCTCTCCCTCCTGCTGTCAGCTCCCCTGCCCTTCCCAGCTGGATTCCAGTTCTGTGAGGGCACAAAACTTGGAGCATCTCTGTCTGTGCAAGCCCAACCTCTGTGTCAGCTGCTGTTTTATGACATGTGAGAGGAGGGGTTTGCTTTTCAAGTTTTAAATCTTTTCTTTGCTCCCTAAATCTCTGGGCACCTTGTTTGTGCTGGACAATATCAAAGGCAGCTCTGGCAGTTGGCATCGTTGCTTTCTGGTGGTTTTCCTAAATGCTAAAGCTGATTTTCATCTCTAAAGAGATTCCAGGCTCAGTGCATTAACTTAGGTTTGGACAAAAAGGAGTGAAACCGATCTAAGAGATTAATATTTGTGTTGGTTTGATCAGAAGCTTTTTTTAGATCAGCCTGAGGAAAATTTGGGGAAGAGAGATGAGGTTTCAATGTTTAGGAAAAATAAATATGGGGTGAAGCATTTCTTAGGCTGAAACATCAGCTTCATTTGAACTGAGTGGCATCAGTTTGGGGCATTTTTTTTTCATATCTAGAATTTTCTTTATGTTTTGCTTATTTGTTCTCTTATCTCTGCTCCCTGACCAACATTTCTGGAGAAGAACAACCCAACGGAGGCTTCATCTTCCACACATTTTAACAGTTGAAATTAGTTTAATACAATAATCACTTCTTTTTCCAAATGTGCTTTTGATGTGCAGTGATTCAGGAATGCAGTTGTCAAAGGGGAGGAGGAGGAGGGAAGCACTGAGTAATGAGGTGGGAATGATGCACGGTGGAGTCAGAGTGCGAAGGCAGCACTCCCCAAATCCCCCCTGTGCCCCCCAAAAACCCAGTGCCAATAAAGCTGCTCCTTCCTGGGTGTCCTTGTCCCAGCTGGGACACCAGGACAGGCTCTGACCTTGCCAAAGCAGACCAGCACAGCCCAAGGGAACTTTCTGGATCTTTAACAGGAATGAAAAGACTTGGTTGATGTAGAAAAATCTCCCAGACTCCCTAAATTGAGTGTGCAAAATTTCATGGCTGTGGTCTAAATTCTCACTTTCTGGCACTCCTGGGGAGAATCCCAGAATGGTTTGGGTTGGGACTTTAAATCCCATCCAGTTCCACCCCTGCCATGTCAAGGGACACTTTTCACTATCCCAGGAGTCTCCAACCTGGCCTTCCAGGGATCCAGGGGCAGCCACAGCTGTTCTGGGAATCAATGCCAGGCCCTCCCAGGGAACAATTCCTTCCTAATACTTTCAAATCCTTCATTCCTGATGCAGGGAAGTGCAGCCAGGTGAGGAGGTTGGGTGTGTTTTAATGTGACAAATCTCCAGCCCCATGTTCTCCTGATTTTGTTCTCCCAGGTGTAAATCCTACTCCAGGTGTAAGAGCTTCTCCTTTCCACCCCCACCTGAATTCCAATGAAGATGTTGATTTATTTGAACTGTAACCATAAAAGTGGTGACCCTTTTTTATAAATGACAGGGAAGGGGAGAGACAAACAGCCCATAAATTACATCAGCATCAGGTGCTCAGAGAGGAGCTCTGGGTAGATCTTGAAGGACAGAGACAAAACAGAGGGAAAATCAGGGACTGTGGTTAGAAAGTAACTGGGAATTGATGGTTAATTCAGAAACATAAATGATAAGAAATTGCCAAAGTCCAAGTTGTTTGTTTGGTTTGAGGGTTTATTTGGAGAGGGAGAACTTTTCTTCCTCAAACCACCTGCTCTAGACCTAGAAAATATTTCAAGAAGTTGAATATGTCTCCTTCTCCTCTTGAAAACTTCCATCCAGTTTTATTATTTGGGTAGGTAATACCACAAATACAGATGGCATTTACCCTTGCCTTGTCTCCTCCCAATCTGTTCTCTTTTCTGGGTTAATACCTTCTCCCACTCCGCTCTTCTATTTCAACGCAGGGTTTAAAAATAAAATGGCAGATTTCTCTTTGCTTTTCCTCTCTATTTCTTCACATTTATATTTTGACTTTGTTACCTTTGGCTCACCTCATCTGCCTACATAGAAGACTTTTTTTGTTTGTTTGTCAGGTTCTTCTACACAACTTTTCCTAGAACTCAGAGAAAGCTCTGCTTAAAGCATGATTTTCATGCCTTTCAACCCAATTCATTTTCTCTTAGTACAATTTATTCTTTATAATTTCAAGATTTATGATTTACAAACAGAACAGAAGCGAGGAGTTAAGGGAGACAAAAACAGGAAGGTGGAGAAAAATAAAATCCATATTTTAGTTTGGGTTTCTGTGCTAAAAGGATGACACTGGGTCCATTTTTCTCCAGTACAATGGAAGGCATTGAATTTGGAGATTCATGCATGAACTAAAAATTGGCAGGAAAAAAAAATCAGTTTAGTGAAATTCAAAGCAAGTTCCTACATGAAACCGTGTGGGGACTGGGGGTGTCAGATTGAACTTTTATAGAATTTTTTTCCCTTAATTTTTTTTTTTTATGACAGTATTTTATTAAAAACCCCACAAGCATTTCAAGAAGAGAATATTGCTCACAGTGTAAAACTTCCAACGTAGCACTTTGAAAGCAGGAGTGAAACTCTTCTGTCTCCTTCCACACATCACCCTTCATTTTGGAAGTACTCCAAAAGAAATCATCGAAGCCTTTCAAATCAACTTGTTTTACTTTCTTGTTCTTAAGGCATTCTTTAAGCCAGACTCTATTTTGATCACCTTCACTCTCCCTAATAATCATCTGCTTGATGGCTTTACCCCAACTCGAGCAAAAAAATCCAATTCCCCAGCTGCAGTTGTGCTGCTTCCCCATCCCAAGAACAGAAAAAAAGGTTCCTGCCAGCCTGTGCTGTCATTTGCAAACTCTTTGTCACATTTTGTCACAGCAGGGATCAATATTTGCCACGGTGCCAAGGCAGCAGCTCCATATGCTGCCTCTTTTTGTGGAGGGCATGCCAAAAATAGCATCGTGGTGCAGCTCCTGGGGGAGGTGGTGCCGTGGACACGGACAAATGGATCTTGTCTCATCCTAAAGCATCCCTGGCCACCCTTGTGTCGGTCCAGAAGGGAACCAGAGCTTTGCCAGGGGTGATTGGAGGCTCGCCGTGGGTCTCAGCAGGAGCTGGGGGGTGTTTGGGTGCTGAACACTGCTCCAGCATTCCTGCAGGCTGATTAATCCACAGCAAGCTTGTAATTATCCCAGAGTTTCCCTCTGGACTCCTCAGCACGTGTTGGTGTCTGGCTGGCTGTTTGCAGCATGTGCTCTGCTGTCCCAGCCCAGCCCAGGGTGGCTGAGTGATGGGGTGACAGTGCCACGGCAGCAGGAGCCCGGGGGTGCTCTCATTAGCAGGCAGCTTTTGCTAATTAAAGACAGCTCTCACTCATCCCTCGCTGCTTTCCCAGGGGACAGGTATGGGTTTGGCATCGAGGGGTGGCAGGGAATTGTGTGTGCTGCTCCTTCTCCTTGCTGCCAGAGCCATTCCCTGAGGGACTCACCCTTCTGAGAACCCAAAATGGGGCACGAGTGTTCCCCTTGACCTGATGAACTGTCTAAGACATCCCTTTGGGATCCAGAGCTGCTGAGACCCTGTCNGAAACCAAGACGGATTCCAAGAATGAGCCTCATGTACTGCAGATCTCTAAAAAAGGCACCCTTATGACCAGAGAGGGATTTTATTCACACACCAGGTGGCACAAGGTGTTTTCTGGTGGCTGTGGGTGTTGCTTTGATTTCTACCCATTAATTTAAATGAATATTGAGTTTCCAACCACAGCTGTTTTCTTGTATTGAGGCCACATTGGAATCTCAGGTGTTCATGTTCTGGTGAAGTTCTTTGGGCTCTTTTCTCCTGACAAGAAATGAAGGACAGACATTTGCTGGATTCTTCTGTTCCTTAGGCCCCTTCCATGACCTTGTGCTTCTGGAAATTACCCCAGGCACTCCATACCCATAAAATGTCTTTTCTTTCTCTCCTTTCCACATCCTGTGATTCTCAGTGAGGTGTGGTCAGGCTTGACTTCCCAGGCAACCACAGCATGCTCCAGGGAAGGACTTTTCTCCTTGGGTCCCTTATGGATCAGGCTTTTCCTAGGAGCACACCCTCTGATTTGAGCAGGAATTTCATAGAAATGAGCTGAAAACTGTGGTTGGTAGGTTCTGAACACAACCCATCCTTTCTTCTTGCTGCAGCACCTCTCCTCTGTCACTCACAACTTCCTTTTCCTTCTTAGAGAAGGAAATAGAGCCAAGAGCTGAGTACCTCACCCCAAATTCTGGTGGAACAGGTTGTCCTGGGAGCTGTTCCCCTGAGGAATGAGGGTTAGCTCTTCCCAGGCAAAGGGGAAAGGATTGATGGTGACTCTCAGACGGAGAGCAGGATCTCACCAAGACATAATTTCCCCTCTGTATTTTTGTGGTTCCAACCCTTGGCTTTCTCAATCTTTTTCCTTATCCAGTGTTCTTCACCTTTTATTGTTTTGTATCCCAAATAGACTTGATTTTCACCATAATTACTTACCAGCTTCAGACAAAGCAGTGGTCTGGGAACCTCTGACCTCTGGAAATCTCTTCAGGGAGATTATTCTGCAATAGCAACCTGGTACCCAGAGCCCAACCTCTCTGTGCACTCAGGGACTTGCATCATCTCTGAGGTATTAACGTGATTTGACGCCATCATTTAAGCAACCAGAGATGCAGATGTGGAAGAATACGTGCAGACAGAAAATTAAATTGTATAGATCATGAGCATCTCAGGGTTGATTAAATGAAATGAGAGTGCATTTCCTCTTTCATACGGAAAGAGGCTTAACATTAAAAAAAACCCTAATCTTTTCTAAGATAAAGTTCATTAACACAATGATTATTCATTTGGCTTTTATAATGATACTGCTGCTTAATCACCAGAACATTGCTTCCTGTGCTCTAGGAGAACCAGCAGGAAGCATTTGAAGAGACAGAGCTGGTGCTAATGCAGCAGCAGCCAGGATGGAATCTCAGTGCCTTTCATTTGAGAAGTGAATTCCTGCTCAGGTTTCTAAAACCCCACCCATCAAACAGCAGGAGCTTTAAACCCAACATTAAATTTATACAGCAATGAAGCCTCAGGTTTCCTGTTTCTACACAGTTAACATCTAAGTTTCCTCCTGGGTCCATTTCCATTATTTATTATATTATTTGCCTAGAGTAGCACCCCAGAGGAGCATTGTAATCAGGAACAGAGCTTGTGTTGGGAGAAATACAGTGCAGTCACTCCAGAGCTGGCCTGGCCTCTTGAGTTTATAATCCTAATAAACAAGGCAAACAGTAATAGAGGCAGATAAACAAATGCTGGAGGTGGCTGTCTGCTTCATGACTTCCTCTCACTGCACTTTCCACTCCCCACCTCGTGCTCCTGAACAATTCCAACCATTTCTCCCAGCCTCGGCTGCCTGGGGCAGGCTGGAGCTCCAGGTCCCTTCCTCCCACTGCTGCAGGGTTTGATTCCACCTTTCCCTTCCCCTCTGCTCACCATTCCTGCTCTTTGTTGATGTTTTCCTTCCCTCCCCTCTCCTGGCAGCTCCTCCAGGCTGCTGCCCAGTCTGGATTGTCCCTCTGGCATCAGGGTCAGGCAGCTCCTGATGCCACCTCAATGGCACCAAGCAGTGGCACTGCCTCTTCTCCTGCCTGGCAGTGTCTGAGGGCAGCAACTGGAATCATTTAGCCCCTCACTCTTTTTGGAGTGTTTTTCCTCTAAGAAACAGGGTGGAGTGTGTGTGGGGAGTGTGGAGGAATGAAGGAAGGAGTTGGAAGAAGCCTCCAAAGAAAGAGGGAATGTTTGGAAGGCAATCACAGGGGATTTTAGGACCTGTAGATGTTGTAAATGTAGGGCAGTTTGATTTCTACCCATTAATTTAAATGAATATTGAGTTTCCAACCACAGCTGTTTTCTTGTATTGAGGCCACATTGGAATCTCAGGTGTTCATGTTCTGGTGAAGTTCTTTGGGTTCTTTTTACCTGACAAGAAATGAAGGGCAGATGTTTGCTGGATTTTTCTGTTCCTTAGACCACTTCCATGACCTTTTCACTTTTGGAAATTACCCCTGCATATCTAAAATTATTTTTTTAAAATAATGTTTGCAGGCAGCTCTTTTCTCCACAGTGAAAGTAAATGCCCCAGGAGTCAGCACAGGCTTCCACTCATCAGCAGAAGGATTCAGAAAACCCTCTGTCCTTCAGGCTGCTGCTCATAGGCATTTGTTTCCTTATTTTTACTTCTGCAAGAAAGGGAAGTCCTATAAAAACACCATTCTCGTTCACAAATATAGGGAAGGGAAAGTGGAGCACCCCTGAGCATCTGCACCTTGTGAAAGGGCTGGAATCAAAGGGGCTCAGCCTGAGGCTGAAGGAAGAGGAGCGCTGAGTGTCCCTGAGCATCTTGTTCATCTTCTTTATGGCAAGCAGGAGCACAAAATCCTTCCCCACCCCCCTGATTGGTGCCCAGTCCGTTCTGGGTGGCTCAGCACTGCAGTGACACAGGGTGGGACAGATAAAATCACCTCTCATCAGACCGGCTCCTGCTCTTTCCTCAAGAGTCTGTTGGGTGTGACATGCACGGGAAGGGAGGATTAGGAATTGCTTTGCTTTGCCTAAAAATTTCTGAAGCAACTCACATTCCGTTTGTGCCATCCACCCTTAATTCCCTGGGGAGAATTTTGTCGTTCTCAGTAGGGACAGTGAGATCTCTTCTTTCTCCTACCTGCTCAGTGCAGCAGAGGGAAAGCTGGATAAAAACAATCAGGGGAAATATAGCAACACTTCTGCTCTAGTAGGAGCTATTATAATCCAAATTAGCTGATAAAAGCACTCCTGAGAGTGATTTGGGATTGAAGTCCACAAAAAGTGGTTAAAGGGTTACATCTGAAGGCAGAACTTTTGAAACTGTTGCTGCACAATTGCATCTGGGAAGATCGGGTTTAACACTGCCTTGTTCTTCCAATTTCCTCCTCAGATCCTTTAGTATCCATCTTTTGGAAGTCTCAAAGGAACGTGGTAGCATTTTTTAAATTAAGCTCAGGTGTGCAAACAGCTCTGATCCTTTTGCCTCCACACCCACGTGCACAAGGAAATGAAAAACAAAAATCACTACAGGTCATTGTTTCTGCATTTAATTTTGTATTTGTTTGTTTGATAAGACTCCCCAGCCAGATGCTCTGGGCACTCCTGGCTATTAATTGCAAACTCAGCACGCCATGCAATTAAGGGAAACAAAACAAGACTGAAAAGCTTCAAAATTAGATGGGAAAACAGGAGAATCACAAAAGCAAATAGGAAAACCACGATGTCTGTTTACAAGAACTGCAGGCATCACCAGACTCGTGTGCTGGCACTGGAGCTGAGCTGTGAGAGAAGGATGGGGCAGGATGGAGGACACACTTTGCCCAGCCCTGCCACGAGAGGGGAGCACCAAAGCACAAATGTTCCTCCAGCCCAAACAATCCGCTCTGACTTCAATGAGAATTTTGCTCACAGGCAACTTTCGCTCCCAAGACATCTCTCCCATAGTTCTTACAGCATAAATAGCCCCTCATTGTTCAGCTTTAAAGGAAATAAATGATGCTTTCAGCCCAGTCCTTTTCATTGCCTGTGACTGATATCAGCAAAGCACTGGTGCTGGTTATGTCTATGGAGATACAGCCTTGCAGTGCAGATGTGTTATTTAAATTACAATGCTGGGAATACATTTGTGTCAGTAGCTTTCCATCTCCTGCACCAAGCACTGAAGTTATGAGGGAAGAAAGCCCTGTTTTTTCCTGAGCACCACTGTATTTTCCTCTTTTCACAAGTCAGTTTGTTACATCTGAAGAGCTTACTCATGCATCCCCATCCAGTTCATTTTTATTACAGCTCTGTGTTTGTTATAGATAAGCTCCAAGGATGCAGCTGAAAGCTGGGCTCTTTCCAGATTCCATGTATTTTTTTTTTTCCCAAGGTTTTAATCGTTATATAACATTGTGTTATGACACAACCTCCCTCTCGCTGAAAGGAAATTGCTAAACTCGGTTTATCGAATGTTTCAAGGGTACAAAGTTCAGATAAGAAAAGTTGAGATAGTAATCAAAAATGTCAGTGAGAATTATAAGTTTCTGGAAGTATAAAAAGGTGTTTCTTATATTTCTTTCCTCTCTTTCCCCTTTTTCCTTACAGTATTCTGTTTGCCCAAACACTCAATATTTGGGGGAATCTCTTTCTCATGGGCTGTTCCTCTTTCCCATCCCTTTTAAGAGAAAACCTGGCTCTGTGAGCAGCCAGTGGTCATTTTTGGGTGGCCATTTCTGCATCTGCTCCTGAGTGCCCCAATTTGAGTTTCTTGCAGAAATCTGCCCTTTTCCACCAGTGACACCAGACAGGACAAGGCAGATTTCTTTCTCGGAGGCACAGACCCAAAGGGGAGCCAAAAAAAAGCCACAGGGAAATATTGTTAAATATTAGAGGGAAAACAACATTTGCAATGAGGATATTGGACACTAAGGATGCCTTGACGGGCTGTGAGCATTCTGCAGCTGAAAATGATCAGAATTCAGCCCAAAAATCAAGCTGGCCCTTCCCTGGGTGCTGGGGATGGACAAGATGACCCCGAGGTTCCTTTCAGCCAAAATTACCCCATGGTTTTAATGCCTGGTGGGTTTCTCTCCATGTGAAGCAATCATTTAGCACCCACAGAACACAATATTGGTAATTTCAATCCCTTTTTTTCCCTTCTGCACCTTTTTTCATCTACACAGTCAGTCTTCCAGATCAGTCATGTCTTGCTGTCACAGGAGACAATCACTGTAATCATTTAGAGAAAGAATCAGCATAATTCTGAATGTTTCACACCCTAAAAAAGAGGAGGATGACAAAGTTGTTCTTCTGTCCTAGAAGTGAACTGCCACTCTTGCCAAATCTCACCCACGGGCAATTAAGGATTCATCAAACACTAACACTCACATTCCTCTGGGGTTCAAAGTGAATTAGTAAAATATGGATGTCAGTCAAAGATGGGATGAGGGATTGTGGGATTATGGGGAAATCAAGGAGCAGCTCTTCAGCATTTCCCTGCTGCTAATGAACTGGATTATCCCTGGTGCCACTCTGGGGGATGGTGGGATTGAGATGGCCTCAGGATATGCTGGAAGAAAAGCTCAGATGTTCAGAAGGGCTGAAGGAAGGAGGGTTTGGGGTGACATTCCCCAAATGATCTCATCCATTGGGTGTTACAGGAAAAATCACCCAAAGGACCAGACAGCAAATGTCCTGTGTGCTGGAAATCATCATTTCTCTGCGTGTGCTGGGAGATTGCTGGCAAATTCTCCAGGATCAGAGACACTGATTGCATTTACTTGGCCTGCAGGGATCACCCAGGGAACAGGAAAACAGGGAGAAACCTGCAGGTGGTTTTGGACACCCCTCAGATCCCATCCTTTTCACTGAGGAGCTGGAAGAGAAATGCTGGATTCCTTGGACAGTTATTTTTTATCCCATGTAGCCAAGGAATGGTTCTAGCTATCCCTGGATGTCTGATTTTTACTGGAATCCCACTGTCCAAGCTGGTTGTTCATCCAGCAGGGATGAGTGATGGATAAAATTTTGTGACAGACCTCGAGCCAGAGAAGAAATTCTCTGAATGTGACCCCCTTGATGATTTTGCCCTCCCAAGTCTGACTTCTGTAGTGTAGCACAGCCAAGTGAAGGCTGAGAAATGGACACATCAATATTTTCTTATTGCCATGCTCATTTTAGCCAGGACAACACTAAATTATGGCTTTCTTCTTCTCATCCCAGCTTCTGCTATGTTTTACTCCTTTTCCTGCTCTTTCTTTTCTTTTATTGAGTCTAAGAGGAGGAATAAAAATAGGTGAGAGGTAGGAAAAGGAGAATTATCCCAGAATACCAAGATATTTTGAGACTGTAATTTTGGTTCCTATTTACAGCATTGTAATCTGCAATCCAACGCTTGAAACCCAGCTGAAGAACAAAATTCAAGCAGAACCTGAGATTATTCCTGTTCTTCTTTTATTATTCATGAATTCTCCACTGGTGAATTGACTGAAAAACTGGGTAAAGCTAATTTGATAATTATAAGTTAATAAAACCTCGACACTGCTTACCCAGAAGTTGGTAACCATAGATCTGCTCTGTTTAAGCAGTTTAAATACATAAAACTGTTAATTACTAATGCAAATTCATAGTGGAGGAAATGACAGTGCACTTACACTGAGACAATAAATGTTACATTTTTCCTGCAAACAATTTTTAGTTCTGTAATTTTAAGGAAGTCCAATATTGAGCTGTGCAAAATCATTAAGGGGCCTTTTGTATATAGAATTGAGAGTTGAAAAGTTATGTAAAGATTTTTTTGGACTGGCAAGGAGGATTAATTAGAGCCTTAATAAGGCAGAGGGTGAGGATTTTGACAAATCACCAGAAAAATTGTACTGAGCCCTGGGGCAGAGGTTAAAGCAGGCCCAAGACTCATATATATTTTTATATATAGTCAAAAATTATATCTATATATTCTCATTTTTAATATATATATATGTATTTTGTTGTTTTGTTTTTATATATGGTTTTTCCATGTCTTGGGGATGGAAACCTGGATTTACAATATCCTGGTAGCTGAGGATCTGAGGCAAGCATTTGCTCTAACATAAAAAGTGGGGGCTGGAATCTCTGCAGACAGAAGAATAAATTCCTGCAGCTCCTAAACTCTGCCCTAAGCTTGCTCAGATTTCAGGGTGATATCACAAATCCACCTCCCAGCTCGCTGTGCCTCACTGCATTTCACTGGGTTTACACACAGCCAAAATTAAAATGTTACAAGAGGATGAAAGAAACAAAGTGAACTTCAAGGCCTGAATATTTGATATCCTAATATTCATTAAGAGGCAGTAATTATCTGATTGCATCTATTAATTCTGGCACATTACATTGCTTCAGTCTTTAAACTCTACATAAATTTTATGCCAATTAATTAAAATAAAAAGGAAATGGGTTTTATACACCTTCTTTATTCTGAATTCTTTATTCCTGCCACCTGAGTGTGTCCCTTTCAGGCAGGGGTTTGTGATTTATTGTGAACCAGGTGGGATGAACTCTTGGGAAATGAGACAAAAAAAGCCAAAAAGGAAAATATTTCATGTCTCACTTCCATCTTCAGAGTGCTGGTATTAATAAGTGAGCTCCTAAAAATAAACACCTGCATCCTGAAATTAAGAATTCGAGACATCTCTGATAATCCAGTTCACCTATGGCAGGAAGTGGAAAGGAAAAAGCATCTTGGAAATAATATTGGAGAGCCTTGAGTTCATGATTAGTTGTCTTTGAACCAGGAGAATCCAAAGAAAAGCAAATAAAAATCAGGGTTTCCCAGGGAAACCACTGCAAACTGGATTCAGCACTGTGCAAAACCAATATGAAACATTTAAACCAAAATATTTATAATAATTATATATCTATGCATGTAGCTATCTACAAATCCCTGCACATAATGATTCACTCAGACTAATTAGTTCATATTGAAAGATCTGAGCTTTTTGCTCTGAGTTCCCACATGGATTAAATGGGGATAATAATTCTTTTGTGCTAATTGAGTGTTGGAGGAGAGCCATGGAATTGTGAGATATTATTTATTATTTTTTAGGAATCTTGGCCAGCCCTGAAGTGCAGCCACCAAAGGGGTGGAAATGTGGTGGGAAAACATTTTTTGTTTTCAACCCTACCTGACACAACATTTCAGATAAGGGCATCCAAAAACCTCATTTTCCTGTTAAACCTCAGGGGAAAAACAGATAAGAAAATTGCCAGATCTGTATTTATCAAGGGCTGAACATGATTGCTGCCCCTACATATAATTTGTTCATTTATGTCACAACCTGCTGGACAAATATATAATTTCAGTTCACATTATCACTGTCACAAATATTAAATAGGTCTTGATAATTTAGCATTTTTGCAAGGTCTCTGTATATTTTATTTATAGATTTTATTTTTATTTTTTATTCTTATATTTTATTTTTATATTTTATTTATATATTTTATTTTTCTATTTGATTTACATACCTTATTTATATCTTACCTGATCAGAAATTACAGCAATGGCTCAGTGAAAAATCTCTAAAAGAGAGATGTAATTTGTGCTCTAATATTTATATCAAATTCAGGAAATCAGCTTCCCTTTCAAAAATACTTTGGATATCTTTTTGAACACAGGTGAAGTGATAATGAGTGAATTTTAAATCCAAGATTTGTGAGCTTTAGTGAACTGGATTCCAATCCTATCCACGTGTACAGTCCCTGGGTTGGGCTCCAATTTGGATTTCTTGGCAGCAGCCCATTTTTAATTCATTTGCTCTTTGTTCTGACTGAGAATCCTTACAAATATTCCTATTTATAGAGGTATTTGGGACTCACAGTGAAGAAATAACCCCAGGACTGCTTGCCAGCCAATGGAACCCCATGGAAGGAAACCCTGCCACATCAGAGCTTTTTCCTTTTGCCTTGTTCCTTCAGCTCCAAACTTGCTGTGCAGTCCTTCCAGTGGAAAAGCAGGAAATAATCTTTTCGTGGGAACATTTCTAGGAGTTGCCCATCAAAAAGATGGAGACAAGAGGAGCTGGGTTGTAACAAACCTTCCTTGGCACTAAAATAAAACAGAGCTGGAGTTAAGTCAGTCAATAACACTTGGAAAGAACGAGAGGAAAGCTCCCTGGGAGCAGCATTCATTCCCCTGGCACTGACACTGCTTTGCCATTTATTTTTCGATTTGGAGATTAAACATGAGAACACCCAAATAGATAAAATTGAGACAAAGATAACAGGGGATATCCAGCAGGAAAGGGGCAGGGGTGTGAGGGGAGCATCAGTAGCTCATTCCCTCTTTGTTTGCACAGCTCAATACTTTCCAACAGCACACAAAAGAAAAGTCTCAGGAGCCTTAAATTACTTTTGCAGTCTTTACAGAGCACCTCTCCAAAAGCAAAATAAATGGGGTTTGCTGGGCAGCCAAAAGGAAAAGCCCATCTCAACACATTTTGTTCAGCTCAAGACAAAATACCCTGATCCCAACTGAGCCCTGGGCGTTGCTGCTCTGCCTGGCAGGAGATTCAGAGCTGAGAGGGAAACCAGGGCAAGGAGGGGGTTTGGGAAGCCTGTGGGAAATGGGAATTGCAGGAGATCCTCACCCCAATGCAGCCCAGGATGGTGAAGTGGATGGATTTGCTCCCAACTCATGTTGGGCAATCACAAGGGAAAAAAAATATAAAAATATCCAAACAGAGAGGAATGAGTTGGATGAGCAACAATGGAGTCCTGTAAGCTCTGCCTTTCTCTTTTTGATTAGAAATGCTGCTGCCTTGGTCTGGCAGCTCAGTTTAGAGCATTGCATAAACAGTCAGACTTGTATCAATGGGTTTGAGTCTTAAACGGTAACAACAACAAAAAAAAAAAAAAAAACAAAAAAACCCAACACCCAATAAAAATCCCCACTCCAAATAGCACATTTCTGAATGGATGGACCAGATTCTAAATAATTTTTAAAGGACTTTAAAAAATTTTCTTAAAAGGCCAACAAAACTCAGCTGATGTAGGGTAACCAAACAAGAAGTCCAAGTAATCACTGATATAACAACTCAGAAGTCTCCAAAATCAAGTTTCTGTGACCTCAAATACACCCACATCCAAAAATCCCTCTGAGAGACAGTGACAAAGGTGGCACTTTAAATTTTAAAACCATTCTGTGATTTCTGATTCTCGAATCAAAAGGCAAGTGACCTCATTGCTGCTGACTTTTCCCCTGAGGGTGGAACCATCACTAAATGGTTTCTAGAGGTGTGGCTGGAAGCCCAGGGAGGTCAGCTGCCAGGTCAGGAAAGCACAATTTACCTTAGAAAATCAGAATTTTGTTGAGTACTGCTCAGTGCAGTGAGAAGGACAAGTCCATACAACTAAAAGCAGTGCAGTGAGACAGCGCAGGCAGAACTCAATGAAATAAAGATGAGCTGAGCTGCAGTTACTCATTTTTACTGGAGGCTTCAGAAATAGGACCTCATCTAGTGATCAAATCAACTTTCTGCATGAATTTTAGATTAAATTTAATCAATTAATGGCATTCCTTTTTTTTTTTTTTTCCTTATTTTCACCAAGGACCAGCAGAGAAGAATTTTACAGGAGTCCCCAAGCTACCTTTTTAATCCTGTTGAAACAGAGAAAATCAGGAGACATGGGCTTCTTTTAATTGTTAACTAACACTTTTAAAGGCACAGAATTGGCTGCATGGGAGGTATTTAATCTCTTCCAAAGTGAGCTTGTCATTCCTGATCCTCAATATCCTCGGAGTGGTCAGCTCGGGAGCAGCCAGGGGAGGCAGTGCAGGTCCAATAATTGCTTTTGAGTGAAGCCAGCGCCTGGGACTCTGAATTTCCATTTAAAGCACATTTAAACCATTCCTGCACAGCTCCCACTCTCTGATCTGCTCCACTTCAGGGCTGGCTCCTGGTTTTCCAGCTGAGCTGGGTGTGACAGGGACAGGAGGTGCCCTGTGCAGGGATCCCCTGCTGGCAGGGAGCAAGGACAGGGTTCATTCCTTTTTTCTTGTTCTCTGGCTGTGGGCTGCCCTGTGATCCTCCCTCTGTGATTCTGTCCATGGCATTGTCCATCCAAGGTGGAGATGAGATGAGGTTCCATGCAGGAAAGCATTCCTTGAAGGGCTGGACTGGGAGCAGCTGCTGGAGCTCAGGTGGAATCAGGGCAGGGCCAGGGCTTTGCTGGGGATGAGCTCCTGGAGGAGAATCTGGGGACTTGTGAATTTTGGGACCCAAGTGTCTGATTGATAACAAAGTGATCACTTCCCAAATGGCTGTGATGCCTCAAGTTTTAGCTTTTATATTTTCCAGATCCTGCCCTGCATTGGTGTGTGACTCTGAACTCCACACAAAGTGTTCCAAGTTCCCCTCCCAGCCCAGGCACACAAAACAATCCTTTTGCAGCCCCAGAACCAAGGACAGCTGCAGCTCCAGCCCCAAAAAGTGCAAACAGCAGCGAATGGAGGAGAGAATCTGGGAGGGTGGGACTGCAGAGCCTGGAGCTGGAATTGGACAATGAACCCAAGATGGGAATGGAACAAAACTGATCCAAGTGTGAAACTCCTGAGCCAGGGTCCATCGTGGGTGTAGCCATGGCCAGGCTCTTGTGCTGCCCAAGGGGAATCCTTGGAAGGGTTTTTAATAAATCCCTGCTTTATTCCTTGAACTCTGCCTCTGCTCCAGCTCAGCCTCTCAAGGCATCACTTGTGACTGCCATTCCTACCTGCAAAACCTTTTAGAGAGTTTCATGAGGGTTTTTTTCCCCCTCAATTTAACAGTTCATGTTCTACTTGCCCAGCTCAGGTGTGACGTCACACCAAAATACCCCAGAAGTTTGAGGGGAAAAATCATCAGTAATATTTCAATCTGCTCTTCCAAGATCTCTGAAATCTTCTTACTGCCCTTGGATTGGATAATTCTGATTTTCATACTCGATAAATTTGGCCATCATCATGAAGATCAGGGAAAAATCTCTTCTGCAGAGGGGTTTTAGTTTTGGAAGGAAACACAGAGTTGTGACAACTGTAAAAGGTCCATGCAGAGAGACAGATGCTTTCAATTCAGTTGCTCTGAATTTTTTATATTCTCCTTGCACTGCTTCAGGTGCCTGGATGGAAGGCCCTTTTCCCATTGGAGTTTTGGTGCCAATGTGATAAGAACATCAGGACTGATCATGTACACTTTCCTCATCATTTATTTATCACCACTTAATTAAGTTATTATGGACTCTTCTTTTTTCTTACTGCCAACGAGGATGAAATTAATTTTCTTAGCTTGTCCTTCCTAGCCAGGATCTCTGACTTATCATTTCTCTGCTAAAACTGCTCTTTTTCAAAGGGCATTGTATTATCCACAAGAAATTCTGGGATGACCAATTCAAAACTCACCCCAGGTAAAGCTGTACCAATAACAAGGCATCTTTTTTTTATTTCTATTCAATTCCTCTGGCAATATCCCACTATCCCTGCTGTATTTCCTTGCTGCTTCTCTTTTATGCATTGCAGGACAAAAAAAAAAAACAACAAACTAATAAAAATCTAATTTTTTTGGTTTTACTTTTTTTTTTTCTTATATCTCTTACCTGTTCTAAGCCTCCCTTTCACACTTTTCCTCCTCAGACCTTTTTTCCTTTAATTATTGCCACTTATGGGTCAAAAAGTACAGGGTGAAGCCTCTGACAGAAGGTTGGCACCTCCTTTGCCAACAAAACCTGTCTTGGAAATGACAGAAACCCTCGGATTTGCTTCTTTGGACTCCCCTACCCACATGGAAAACATCATCCAGCTGCTAAAGATGATAAAAAAAAAAAAAAAGAAAGAAACATCTGAGTTCTTAAGAAAACAAACAGGAGAGTTGACATTCACTACATACTTTAATGCCTCATTTATTCTGAATAGGACTGAGGAGTCACTGCCAAGAAAGACTTCCAGTTTTTAGGGTTATTCTTTACAGGTTTTCTCCTTCCTTTGCACAGGATTTATCTAAAAGCAAGGATTCCCTCTGGGTTTTGCAGATTTCTCCATCCATTTGCTCTCTGTTCCATCATTCCCAGCCCCCCCATGGTTCTGTTTCCCTGCCTTGCCCCAGCTGGGCTCAGATTAAGCCATCCATCAGTTTATGTTCTGTTTGGCAAACCACCACACTTCTGAAAATATTTGTTCAATACCACGGTGAGAGGAGGTTCATAATCCTCTGACCTGCCTTGTGAAATATTAATAAGAGAAATCACTTTGTAAGGGGTGAAGGCTTTTTTTTTTTTTTTAATTTTCACTCAGCGAGGTCTCCCAAGAACAGCAGAAAATGGAAAGAAATTTCGTCGCTCCCAACCTGACAAAACCCAGCAACCAGCAGGGACCTTTTTTCCTGCAAAACATTCACTATTCATCCACCTACAAGCAAATAAATTAATAACAAGTGTCTTGCAAATAGAGTGTTTAAACCTTTCAAGTACAGAGGGCATAAAGCCAGTTCCTATTTCCTCATTTGGAAATTCTACCTGGGTAGGAAAGCCAGGATAAAACACCCCAGATTATCTAAACACCAGGCACTCTTGTTATTTAATTTCCTGTAATCTCAGCCTGTGTGTGTTTAGTTTATTTTCCTCACAATCTCGTTTTTTTATTTTCTCCTCAATCTCAAGTTCATAGTTTTTTTACCTCTGCAGTCTGGTGGATGTTAAATCCTTCAAGGTGATGCCACCGTAATTTAGCATTTGATTTTAAAAGTAGGATTGTGCTTAAAGATAATCTTCATCATTATTTTCATTGAAAAGATACAAATATTAATGAAAAAGTGATTAAAGATAATCTTGATCATTGTTTCCATTGAAAAGATACAAATATTAATGAAAAACACACTTAATGCAGATATTTAACACTGTAAAATACTGGGAATGAGATGTTGATTAGACAGCAAATGTCTAATTTTTTTTTTTTTTTTAATTCAAATATGTTTGCTGAGTTTCTACAAAATATATTTGTTGGTAATAATTTTCTGAGCAGTTCTGGAGTTTCCAAGAGAGCAGTTGAGAATTAGGAATGTTGAGACAGAATTGGGAATGTGGAGATTTCCAACAACCCTTTTTGGAGAAGCTACTTTTGCTTCAGGGGCTCACCCTGGATTTGTGGTGGTTCCCAGGGGCTGCATCACTTTTGGTATCAGAGAATTATTTAGGTTGGAAAAGAGCTCCAAAGTCACGTTCAGCCAATTGGCTTTGGTTTAGAGTGACAATGGTCTAGAGTGTCCCTGAGCCCAAAGCCACCAGCAGGTGAATGTTTGAAGGTTCTCCATGGTCTCAACTTCATATCTATACACAGATCACAATTTTAATCCCATATTTTTCTCCCAGACCATCCAACCCCTTTTTCCCACATGCTGCCAGCTCACCAGAATCTGGCAGCATCCTGCTGGCTCCCCTGGGCCATTATTTGGGGAGATACACCCAAAAAACCCTGAGAATTCTCAGCAGAGAATGAACAAATGGAAAGGTTTCCTCACAGCTCAGTGTGCTTTGCAGGCTGATTGCCTTAATGGCACTCTCATTCAAAGTTCTTGCTGGGAAATGCTGTTTTCCTTCTCTTTTGGAATTCCCTGCATTAATAATTGGCTTCTTTGGGAAGTTATTTATAGGTTTATTTATTTTATTTATTTATAGGAAGTGTTGCTCTGGTGTCACTCCATGCCAGACAGGACAGAAAGTGCTCTACAGGTGTGTGCACAGAGAAGATTTTTTTATTTTCCAGAGAAGCCCCTCCTCCTGCCAGAATTCCAGCAGTGAAATGAGTGGCACTGGCAGTACCTGAGTGCAGGAAGGGAAATCTCCTGAGCCATGGGAAAAGCTCTCTGATCTCTCCTCATCCTTAAAAAATCTTTGTTTTCCAGCACGGTGGGTCTGGCCTCTTTCTTTAGGCACACACGAACATAGAAATTAAAAATACAAAGTTTAGCTCATTAAGCTGGTGCAGGAAAAGCCAATGGAAAGCACAGAGCAGTGAAATAAATCCCAGAGGAGGGAAGGAAGGAGTGGGGGAGTGCTGGCAGCAGCCTGGATGGGGCTGGCAGGCAGTGGAGAGGGGAAAGTTTAATTTTAAATAGAGGGAGCACAACGTGGAATCACTTGGGGAAATGGGGAACTGCCAAAGAAGGAGCAAAATATGGAATCACTTGGGGAAATAGGGAACTGATAACAACTAAAGCCTGGAGAAACTGCTGGATCAGGCAGGGCTGGGTGTGATGGGGGATTCAAGGGTTCAGCCCCTGCACCTCTCACCTGGAACCAGGTGACAACAAGCTCCTTAACACCTTTTTTAAAGCCATCATTATCCCTGGGAAAGCCAGGCATCAATCCTAATTCCTGTTTTCCAGCCAGAGCCTAATTTATGTGTGTGTATATATATTTATGTATAGCATGGGATAAGGCTTGTGACCATAAATACAGCAAAAAAGCCCCAGTGAAGCTGAAAACCTCCAAATCTTTGCTCCCTTTCCCTGTCCTGGTTATTCTTTTTCCTTTTTTTTTCCCCAGGACACAAATGCTTTTCATTCCATCCTGGAAGAGGCCAAGATGCTTCCAGGGGAGCAACCTCCTAGACACAGTCACACAGAACAAAGAGAAGGGAGACTTGATAATAATAAGTAATTATAATTATAATTAGCACATATTTAGTGCTTTTCATTTCCAAGGCACTGTACAAATATTAGCTAATGAATATTTGGTAAGCAAACATTTAGAGCTTCTGGAAGGATTATTACAAACCATGAAGAAAATACTTTACAATATTTGGCTGACTTTTTCCCCCTGATACATTTGCAAGGTTATTATTTGCTACACCTGTAACTTAATCATGGCAAGACATTCTGTATTTGCTATTTTTATAGTATTTAAATACTGGTGTCTTTGATTAGACTTTAAGGATTTGGAGGATGTAGAAATAAGCTCTTTAAAGCATTTTTACAAGAAAATAGTGTGAGCAATGTGGACAAATACTGATTTTTGTGGGGACAAATATTTTGCCCACCCTTTTCCCAGTTGTTTTAGTGGGAATATCACCAGCTTTGGGTTTGGGCTGATCCTCCCATGCTGTGCTTGTGCTCCCATGTGCAATGACCCAAAATCACCAATATCCCGATGTTCTGCCTCAGGCTGGCACAAGGCTCTCCAATCAATTTGGCAATTTTGGGGATGCTGAGCAGCCATTTAGGAGAGCTGCTCTGGTGACAGGGCCCATCCATGGCTGGATTTTTGGAATTCCTACTGGGAGGCTGCAGAATGGGCACATTCCAAGCAGATATTTGTAGAGATATCCCAAACCTTGGGGCAGACTTTCATCGTGGATGGAATTGTTTGTGCTTCATGGCATTGGTGAGGAGGAGATGCACAGGCACAGTGACTGCACCCAAACCTCTCAGAAGATCCAAAAACTCTTTGAAGTTCAACCACCAAGTGTTCTCTAAGCCAAGCCCCTCAGATTTAAATATTCTGCTGTGCACAGCCAAGCTCTTCTAATGAGCTTTTCTTGATGGCTGTAATTAGTCCTTGTCTTTGTCCTTGACTTTGAAGTTTGGGGTCATTACCTCGTGCAAATTCCCTTTTGCAGCACAATTCCATCCCAGTGATTCCTGATTGTTTTGTACCCACAAATTCCTGCTTATTTTGTGCCTTTTGGAAGCTCCCACACTCTTACCTCTTCATAACCAATTCCCTGCTTCCCAAATCTCCCCACTGTTGGCACTTGCACGGAAAGCTTTCCTCACATGAAGTGCTTTGAGCACTCAGCTCTCTCTTTCTTCCCTCACCTTGTCTGCTCCAGTTTGTGCTTTCAGCAGCAGCTGGCCACTGGATGTATCTTGCTCCTTGAATTCTGCAGATTATGTGTGATCTCTGTATTAGTTTCTCTTCCAATTGCTTCTCCTTGCACAATATGCACTCAGCAGCTGCTTCTGCCACTGCCTCTGAAGGCAGAAGTGATTTCTCCTGCCAATTTTCCACTTTCCTCTCCTCTCAAGGCTTGATCTTGTTGTGTGCTTTAAAGTCAGTAATAATATAGTGTGTGTGACATGTTACTGAACTGGGGATGAAACGAGGAACACGGAGAGAGCAGCCAAAATATTAAATAACAAACTGTAATATGCACTGGGCTTGGCAGCCCAGGGAAACCCACAGGGCTGGAAACAACACCCAGCTCTGCCAAGGGGAAACCCAGGCCCCAGGCATCAGCCCGGGCAGAAAGGGATTGATGTGGAACCAAGCACAGAGGTGGATCTGGGTTTGTCACTTTTTCTTTCCCTAATTATCTCTGGTTGACCAGAAGTTTAGTTACTGGCAATTATCACTGCACAGAAAAGTAATTTTCCACATAATTTTAATAGGAAACCTGTTCTAATTTGCAGGGATGCTTGATATTTTAGAAAATTCAATGTCTTGGATCTTTGTTTCCCATCTCAAAGGGGTTTGACACATTTGGAGGGTACAGTCTAAATATTTTACCTCCTTTTTAAACTTTTCAGGCTGGGACAGCTTCTACTCCCCATGGGGAAAACCAAGAATACATTGGAATTTATGTTATTTGGTGGCAATATGAGGGTTTAGAGTAGATTTTGAAGAAATTCTTCCCTGTGAGGGTGGGCAGGCCCTGAGACAGGATGCACAGATCCAGATTCCTGGATCCCTGGCAGTGCCCAAGGCCAGGTTGGAGCACCCTGGGATAGTGGCAGGGATGCAGTGGAATGAGGCTTAAAGTCCCTCCCAACCCAAATCATTCTGGAATTTTATAAGGCACACATAGGATGGGAACTGATTTTCTCTCTGACTTTACATACAAGGTTTACCTCAGAGAAAAATTAGTTTATTCAGTGCCTGGAATAGTGAATCCCCAGTCTGATGTGAAAGCTTTCAGGCTCTACATTTCTACAAATAATCTGTCACAAACAACTGAATGCTCTATTTTCTATAGGGATAGAACTGAATGCAAACAAAAAAAATGTAGCCAACCAAAAATCCAAGTGAAAAATCAACTCTAAGAGCTGTGTGTGTGGCTTTTGTGGCTGTTTTAGCACATAGAATAATATTTCCCAATATTGTCATTTCTCTGGATGTCACCAATGTCCACATAATGCTAAAATTTCAACCAGAATTAAGGCAGGGACCATCCTTGCAGTATTCCCAGTTCATGGGGAATACAAAGCACTGTGAGTGCTTAATCAAAAGCAAATTTTCTGAGTGACTTTTGGAGGTCTTGAGGAGCTTTGCAAGTTCCCAGCTCTGAGAACTCAGTGTGTGCATCTTCACTCCCCACCCACCAGCAGCAGCTCTGGGTGATGACAGCCTGCTGCAGGATCCTGAGACGAGGCAGCAAAAGGGTCTGTGCTCCAAGGTCTGGAGTGGAAATCCAGGCAGTCACACATGGCAAACAGATTTCATTCCTTCTGCCAGGAGCCGGGGTCAGGTGCAGCCTGCAGCCTTTCAAAACCTGACAAAAAGGCAAACTTGATTCTTGAACCTGCTGAAAAAGTCCTAAACTGTTTAGATGGTGGGGATCATCAGCTGCTGCTCAGCAGGGAGCTCTGATTCATCAGCATCAGGGTTTCCCCTCAGCTTTCTGCCTACATCTTCTACTCAGCTTGGCAGGGACATTGTCAGAGAATAAAAGGCTTCTTCCTCGTGTCAAAGGGCTGGCATTCATCAAAATGATAATACTTTTTTACCTAGAGCACCTTTTAGATGAGGTTCATGAAGCCTGTAAAGATGATGATAAAGAAAAAATGTTGCAGGATTTTTTATTATATTTTTGGCACTAAAACTGTTGCTACATGAAATGGGAGATTTTTCTCTTATAAGTTTTCTTTGGCTTAACTTTATAAATATTCCTTGGTTAAGTCAGTGGACTGCTTTTCACACAAAGCCTAATCCAAAGCTTGCCAAGGTCAACAGAAAGCTGCTTATTAATTTCAACAGACTTTTGAATCAAGCTCCAAGTGCAAAACTTGCTCCCTGAATCAAACAAAAAGTTTTTGGAACACAAAAGAAAAATTCACACCTTCCAGGATCAAGCACTTCATTATGAGGATAGTTTAAATTCCAGTAAATCTTCTAGGAATTTTTCTATTGATTTTGGAAAGGGGGTGTGCCCAGATTGAAATATTGAGGGTGTTCCCTGAGCAGTGCTGGGCACTAGAAAGGGAAATTCCCAACCCTCCATGCTGGAATAATTAATTGTAGGAAGAATAGAGAGTGAAGTTTGGGCACAGCTGAACTTGTTCCACAGTCTGGGAGCAGCCACCAGAGAGGGTGGAAGAAATTTTGGATGGTGGTGGTGGCAGCAAGAGCCAGCAGTGCTTAAACCAAGGTGTTGGCCTGTTCTGGAGAGTGATCCTGAATTTCCTACAGGGAGCAGTGGGAAGTTGTCCTGGAAGGTGCCAAGGCCAGGAGATGTAGGGTGGGAGGGGCTGGAGCTGCATGGATTTGGGGTCACCTGTCTGAGAACAGGATATGAGATTTCCATGCAATGTCAGGTGATTTAGGGATAACTGGAAAGCTTCTGGTTGGGCTCAGTTATTCATATTTCTGAGTGGCAAGCATGCTCCAGAAAAGTCCAATCTAAAAAAATCATAGATTTATAGGAAAGCTTTGAGAAAGGGAGAAACGTGACGTGCAGAAAAGATGAATTATTCCAATATTTTTTACTGCTGGAGGTGCTCATTTCTCAGCACCAGGGAGAAAGCTCCTGGAATGCCTCTGCCTCTTGGTTAGCACCAAACTGGGCAGGGCTGGCTGAGTTCTCCCATTGGCCAAGAGCAGCAAGAGGAGGAGAAATTAGGGGATTTCAGGGATGTGTCCCCTACCTGTGCAATCCAACACATCCCACACTTCCATCCACTCTTCCTCCTTGCATAAGATAATGAGAGCTTGGACCTTGCAAACGAGCTGAGATTTCAATGAGGGTTTAGAGGGCAGCACAACCTTTCATGGGCAAATGTCTCATTTGCATTTTCGAAGTTCACCTCCAGCCCTGGATATCTGCTCTCTGCAGGCCAAAGCCACAAAGGAGAGCGGGGGGTCACTGGATGCCAAAACTCACAGAATTGTCAATTATCCAACCGTGACTCACACTTTTGGTGTCCATACAAGCCCATGAATCACACTCCCTGGGCTTCCTGTAAATATAATTCCCTACATTCTATATATTCTATAAATATATATTCTATATATTCTATAAATATAAAGCTGGTGGTTAAGTTTGTAAGCCCCAGGGAGCTTGGAATGAGATTATCTTTAAGGTCCTTTCCAACCCAGACCATTCTCTGACCCTACAATCCCCTCTGTAACTGGGATTCAGTCCTGGCCCTCTCCGCTCTAAATGGCACAGCCTTGCAGGGATAATATTAGGAAACCTGATTTAAACACCCATTAGCTTAAACTTCCTTAAATATAGAGCTGTTTGCTTTTAATTAGCTCTCTGTATGCCTGCCCACATTTGCAAAGACACAGAGGGCAGTGTCTGCTAAGGTCTTGGAAAATGGCATGAAAATAAAGAATAAAAGACACAATTAGTCCTATTAAAGATGGATCTCTAACCCCAGCTCCTGCCTGTGAGCTTCCCAAGCTCTCCCAGACCCTGTGGGGAAGAGATGTGCTCTGAAAGTGAGAATTTCCAGGGAATATTGTCCTTACCAGCACAAGGAACAAGTTCATCCCTCCCAAAGATAGAGGAATTGCTGCTCAGTGTATGATGGAGGACTCTAAAGGAACACTAATAAATAACACCAAAGGAACCACAACTGGAGTGTGCAGAGCTCTCTTCCCTTCAAAAACACCTGGGGAATGCAGGAGCTGCTGAGCATAAAGCTGGTGTGAAGTTTATCCTGTAGTTTATCCCCCAAACCTTGTTCTCCAGAGGGAGAAACCTGTGACAGAATTACCTGGATGAGCTCCTTGATCTTCCTTGGCTTCCTCCAGCACAGCCTTGCAAACCTTGGCTAGGATTGCCAAGGGAACAGCATAAGAGAGGGCTCAGCTTCTCAAAGGGGATGGATATCTGAATTTCCCTCGCTTCTAAATCACTCAGGCAATCCAAATTATCTGCTCTGTCACATATCTCCCAGCCTACTTGAGGAGATATTCACACAACAATATTTTAAAATATAATTTCTCAGTCACTTTCTTTATTAGAGCTTAGAACTACAAATATTTATTGCTTCACTCACTCCACTCAGCGTCTGGCATTTCTCCTGCAGTTTTGTTTTTCTGACTTTCCTGCTTCTCCCAACCCAGAGTGTCACTGGGCAGCCCGTGAAAATCATGGGATAAAGTGAAATAAAGTGAAATGCAGTGCTGCTATTTGGGGAGGGAAGCCTAAAAGCTTTCCAAACCCAGCAGCCCGGTGCCTCAGAGGATGAACACTGGCATTTGGCACTTTGTAATGGGTTAGGAGCCTCGAAATTTATTGTAAACTTAATGCAGCTTTACAGCCTATCTTCAAAACATTTACACAGCCAGTAAAAGATGATGGATATTTTCAGAGCATTCCTCTTCCCCAGCAGTTCCTGTTGCTGTAACCCTGCACAAGCAGCAGTGATTTGAAATATATTATTGATGTATCTTTGAAGATTTGTTATCTGATCCCTCATGTTTATTGCTGTTATGCAACTGGCTCCTGAGTGTCCTCTCCTGTGAGGCAGGGTGAGGAGATAGCATCGGGGTGATTGTTATTTGTGTTATTGGTGTTGTGGTGGGAGAGGCAGAAGCCCAGCAGGGCTCCATTGATTTAGATCCCAGACAAAGGCTCTGGATAACAGAGCAGCTGCTCTTTACATTTTACTTTTTAAATAAAACAGGGAAACAAGAGCAGAAAGAAAGCGATAGAGGAGATAAACAAGCAGCAGAGAATGAAGTGCAGGAGAGAGGGATGTGTGTCTGCACCTCGCAGATAATGAGAGCCATACTTTGCATTTAATGGCAGCCTCTCAATTGACTGCTCCTGATGGAGGGCTGGAGAGGTGAATGAAGAGCACCACAATGAGACAGCAGTGAAGGAATCCAGCTTGGGAAGGTGGGCAGAGTTAAGGAAGTTGACTCTTTTATGGCTATTGGATCCTGGATGTTTTGCTGCTCCACACCTTCAATCTGATTTCACCCAAAATGGGTTTTGTGGATTAGGTGGCTCAGGCATGGCTCTCTTTGCCTTATTTATTCCCTCTAAAGCCAAGAGCTGGCTCAAACTTCCAGTGCAAAGCACGATGGATTTGCTGTTAGTGCTGGTTTTAGCAGAGGCCCAGGGTGTTCCCCCAGCCCAACTGAACGTGAGCAGGTGTTACCTCTGCAGGGAACATCCTGAGTGCAAGTGGAGCAGGATCTGCTCATCCCAGAACGAGCTGGTGAGAGCAGGGAGAAGGAAAACCACCTGAAATGTTCAGAGAGAGCAGCCAGAGCAGAGGCTGCTGCCTTTGGCTGGGAGAAACACTAAATTCTCCTTTAGCAGAGGAACTCCACGGGAGAGCAGCAGTGGTTTCACACAGCCAGACCCAGCTGATCTGTCCTGATTTTCTTACTCATTCTGGAGAGTTCTTCACGCCTCCAAACTCTAACTGGGCTTTCAGCTCTGGACAATTTGCTCAGTAGTTCTCAATTCAGGTTATTTTCAACACTTAGTGCAGATGCAATAGCAGCTTTCAGCACCCTGAACTGCTGGAGATTCACTCGAGCATTTCAGACAGGTCCAACCTATCAACAGCCCAGTGCTGGAAATTAGACAAATTCCAGAAATAATGAAAGCAGTTCTGTGCCTTGTCTGCACCTGCAGAGCTGCAAACGTGGTGAGCATAGGACATGCTCAGCTTTCATGGGGAGCTGTGCTCAGCAGGGAAATAAATGATTTAATGCCCTGGATCCCTGGAAGTGTCCAAGGCCAGGCTGGACCAGGCTTGGAGAAACCTGGGACAGTGGAAGGTGTCCCTGCCCGTGCAGGGGTGGAACAAAATGTTTGTCAATGTTCCTTCTAACCCAAACAATTTTATGATTCTAAGATCCTCTTCTGTTGGGAATATGTGTTGTATTTATGTATAGAAATGCACTGTCATGTTTTCCAGTTCTCTGTGCAGTGCAGACCACAGTCAGGCTCCTTGGAGCTCTCCCTCAGGCTTTCCACCCCTTCTCTTTGCTGGAGGTTTCTATTTTTATTAGCATTTCAAAGCATGGGCATGAAAAATCTCAGACATTGCTCAGACAAAACGTTGCTGTAGCCTTTAGGTTTCCAGGCATAGATTAATCATACCTATATATAACCTGAATTATATTTGGGTAGGATATATATATATATATTTATATATATACATAGGTATATCTGACAATGCTCTGTGTTAAAATTAAAAAGCCCTTCATTAGCCTTTCCTTAGAATCACAGAATTTTAGAAGAGTTTGGTTTGGAAGAGACCTTAAATCCCACTCAGTGCCACCCTGCCACAGCAGGGACACCTCCCACTGTCCCAAACTCCAATGTCCAGCCTGGCCTTGGGCACTGCCAGGGATCCAGGGGCAGCCACAGCTGCTCTGGGCACCCTGTGCCAGCCCTGCCACCCTCACAGGGAGCAATTCCTTCCCAAAATTCCATCTAAACCCAGCCTCTGTCAATTTGAGCCCCTTCTCCCTTGTCCTATCACTCCAGTTCCTGATGAAGATTCTTCTCCAGCTTCCCTGTAGCTGCCTTCAAATCCTGGAATGCTGCTATCCCTTCCTTTATTACATTCTGCCATTCCTTCTTTTATCCTTTCACATCTTGAGGGCCAATACCAAACATCCCCAACCTCTGGGCATTTTTATTCTATTTACTCCCAACGGTGGCACTTGAATTTTGGTTTTAATTGTGGCCAATTCTCCTCTCAGAGCTGACAGGGTTCATGGCTGAGCTCCACCAACACCCCAAAGCTGTCAGGACACACTTGGATTTTACACAAAACCACTTTTCAGGCAGAGCAATCACATCCTCAGGCTTTGGGATACTTGGAATTTAATTCAGAAAAGGCCACAACCACATAACTAATAAATATATTTCTGTTGGAGATTACCACAAGGTTATGCATTAAAATAATCATCACACAAGGAATTAAAATTCTGTCTGGTTCTATACATTTGCAGGGTGGAATCTATAAGCTTATATGCAGATCTGTTTGTGCATAAATTCTGTCCCAAATTAGATCTCATTTTCAGCATGTCTTTACCATTCCTGTGCTATTTTTAGCTCTCTGGGTGTTGTAGTAATAGGGATGCATTTAAAATATGATGTTCAAAACAGAAATTATGCCTTAGCCACCATCTAAGTTCATAATTTTTTTCTAATTGCTTTGAATTTTAGAAAAATATTTAATGTTCAGTGGTGGAGCAGATGGAGCTGTGAACACTTTGCTTCACAATAATACACTTTGGTTCTGGCTGATGCTGGTGCTTTGTTTCTTTGTTAGCTCATTAAATAAACCTCAGGCTGGAAAAACAAGAACTTTACTATTTTCCAGGAATTTCAGGCTCTGAGGCAGACTAAGCACTATTCAGGGACAGGTGTAGAGAAATTATTGACAATCTGGGATTATTGTGCAGTGCTGCTTTAAGGAATAACACTTGACATGAGCAATGGACTTGAAATTCAAAGTCACCTAAAAAACAGATTTTCTATTTGGTCCTATTTCTCTTGTTGGTGAGTACAGAGAGGAAAAAAATCTGGAAAATTTTACCAAGAAAAGACAGTTAAGCTCATCTAATTTGATTTTTATTACCTTAATGTGATGATCTGGGCAATTTTAAGCCTCTTTGGCAAGTCTGGTTATCCCTATGGTATCTACTGGGCCTCTACATGTTTGAATACATGAAATTAAAATAAAAAAATATTCTAGGATGCCATAAAATCCATTAGAACACTGCTTATCATAAGCCACTGATCTATGGCAGAGAACTTTGTGTGTTTATTTAAAACTCCTCAACAATTATGAACTTCTGCCACAAATTCCTGCCAGGAACTCTGTGGAGAAACAACACAGAGCTTTTCATCTTCCAACTGGATGAGTTTCTTCATCCCATTACATGGATTTCAGAAATAAGGGAAACATTTCCAAGTGTGAGGTCCAGTTTTAGGGATAAAAGCATTGATTACCCACCAGATGGGTGCTGCTTTGGTTTTATATTGGGAAGAAAACCTGTGGATCAATTTGCTTTTGTTTCTCCCAGTAGAAACTTTGGGCTGTTTAATTAAAGGCCTCATTGCCCCATCATTAAATTCAAAGCAGCAGATCTAATGCAAGCACTTAAATGTAATGTCACTTATTAGTCTTTAATGACGAGAAACATCCTTTCTCCAAAGAACAGCTGTAGGAATAGTGCCCATGTCACCCACAAAATTATAGATTATGGAGAGCATTAATGTGCATTTAATGACTGTGAAAATATTCCTTTCTGCAAAGGGCTGTGCTCTTCCCTGTTCAGCTTCACTCGTGAGGGAGGTTAATTAAAGCCAGAACATCACAAATTCTGTAGCACTTCAGGTCATTCATCTGTACCAAAGTGGAACAGAATTCTGCAAAATCTCCCTGACAGGGATGACATAAAACTGGCTGCTCCACTGCCTGGGAGAGATCCCTGGGCTGGGAGCTCTGCTCAGGATCCAACAGCCACCAAATCTCCCATGAAACACGAGATTTAGCAAACCTTGCACAGATTATTCTTTGTAAATATATCTATATTTGCTGATATAGATATGGATATAGATGTATAGATTAGATAGATAGATAGATAGATAGATAGATAGATANAGATATACATATAGATATATAGATATACATATAGATAATATAGATTTTTGTGTTTCTCTGCTGCTGGGAGGAAAAAGAACCATGAGATGGCCAAGTAGCCACAATTTGGATATTTTTGGGACCCTCCAGGTGGGTGGCAGAACACCCCAAATATCAGAGAACCAAGGAAGAGCTGGGCTGGCCAAGGGATGGGGGAAGCCAAGGGAAGTGCAGCAATTTCCATTTCTGGGTTATTTTTTCAATCAAATATGGCCTCAAATTCAAAGCAATTTGTCACTCACGGTGCCTTGTGAAGAGCTGTGAGGTTTATGAATGGAAAATATTAAATAAAGCTAAATAATACATATTTTAATATGGATATATACTTAGACTATATGGAAATGAGGCAGGAGAGTAGAAAATGTGACAGCTGAGTAGATAAACACGGACTTGTGTTTTCATTTACAAAGACCTCTGGTATATAAATGCTAATTTTTGCCTGCATTATCAGGCTGTGAATTCCAAAGAGAGATTTCAGCAGTCTGATGGATCATCCCAGTGTCTGCTGCTGATCCCAGCCCTCAATGGGCTGTGTCAAGTGTTTCCAAAGGCAGCTGCCCATCCCAGAGCTGCCCAGCTCACCTGAGATGCCAAAGGGCAGCAGTCAGGGCATTCCCAGGCAGCACTGGGCACACTCCCCAGCACACCGTACTTTGACAAGCCAGGATTATTTCATCACAGGTGAGCAAATCTGTTTCCTCTACATCTCCATCAAAATCCAGGATTGAAACCATTCTTATTTTATTTACCTCCATAAAAGCCTGCCTGAAGTGGACTTGCAGCCACCCTGTAAAGGCTGAAGTATTTCCTAAAGCTGTACTCTACTAAAGAAGCACATCAAGGTGTTTCCAGCTTCTTGTAGCTGTTTGTTCTTTTCTTACCTGCAGCTTTTCTTAAGTCACTGCTGGCAATAAAGGCCCTGAGACAAAAGTTTTAGGGGTAGATCAGGGGTGTAACATTTCCTCTTCCCCCTGGATTATGCTGGGATGCTGCTCTCCTCATCCTCACCCCCTTCAGGCACAACCTCTCACACGCAGGGACAGAGTGCAGGACACTCAGAGGGGACATTTATGCCTCACATCAAATGTGACAGAAGCATTGCAGCTCTTCGTCAATGGGAAATCCTCTTTTCCCTTTTTCCCCCACTCACTAAATTTTCCCCATCTCTTTTATTTAAATTTGGTTTTATTTACATCTTTGTGTGTCTCGTGTCTTAAGTGAAATATGAAAGCACAAAGTTGTCAGGCAGAATATTAAATGCTGAAATAAATGGTTTTCTTAGGAAAAAAAAAAAAAACCCACTGTGCAAAGCCAGCATCCCTGGAATTCCTTCTTCCTTAGGCACTGGGAGGGATGAAGAGGAATGCATGTAGAGCATTATTAGCCTGTTGAATGCTTCACTAAATGAGGCAGGAGGAGCAGGGCTTTGCTCCTGAATGAAGGAAATCCCCATTTTTCTGGAAGTTTTGTCACAATTTGTGCAGCTGTCCCAGTCCTGCAGAGCTGGAGCTTGGCTCTTCCCAAGGATCCATCCCAGGAATGATGGCAGCGTTGATGGGAATGAATCCAGGTGTTCAAAATGGATTTGGCTGCTCCAAAACCCCTCTCAGTGATGCTGTTCAGACCCAAAATTCTCTCTCTGCCCTGCAGACTCAGCCCTCAGGCTCTGGGGAGCCTCTGTGGCTGCAATAATGCCACTGATCACCTTTCCCTTTCCAGGGCTTTCAGCTTCGTGCTGTAAAATTAAAAGGAGCTTTTCAAGATCTGCACATAAAAAGCCCACTGGGTCTGTTCTGGCTTCTGGAGGAGTGTGACTGAAGGCTTATTTTTCCACTCTGTTATATCTCTCCCTCTCTAAAACCTCTTCCCCCCAATTTCTCATTTTTGTCTCATCCTTTCTCTGCTTTACTCCTCTTTAAAATTAATTTTGTATAAGCCTTTCTGCCAGTCCCCACTCTGGATTTTTGCCTTGTGCCTGATCCCTCAATAACTTCTTGGGTTATGAGAGTTTTCTTTGCTCATCTGTTGGCTTTTTAATTGTGGATTCAGAGAGAGTAATAATGAGGTGCTGCCTCTGAACTACCCAGTGGTGAGTTCATCAGCTGCTTGCCTGATGTCCTGCAGGGTGTTTGCATTCAGCATTTTCCACGTTGTAAAAGTCAGCCCTGGTTAATAGGAAAATTGTGTCTTGAGTTGTAGAGATGCTAATGGAAATGGCATCGCTTGCCACGAGATATTCTAATTTATGACTCTCTTTAAAGAACATACTTGCCAATTAGTGTCTTTATTAGAATACTTACTTTTATCATTTGAAAATATGGCTCTTAATTGGGACCAGCTTTGCCTAAGGGAGAAACAATTGTTAATAAATAAATGAATAAACCAAGCCTCTCCATCAGTGCCCGTGGAGGGAACCAGCTCATCCCATATAGACACTCTTATAGATCACACTACTGATTATTCTTAAACTCCTTCAATTATTGAGAAAGACAATTTCATCTAACTTTATATTGTCTTCCTGGGAAAAATATAGGCAGGATATTGGAATCTGCTTGTTTATTAAAGCAAGTAGCTCATTAGGCATAATTAAGACCGAAGAAACAAGAGCATTAAATTTTTATACCTCACCATCAGCCCAATAGCTCCAGGAAAGGCAAAAGTACCAGAGCTGCTCCATTAGTAAATTGATCAGGTCAGTGTAATTAAGGTGCCAATTTTGTTAGAATCTGAACAGAAGATGAGGACTGTTTAGTTGTTTTTCACTTCAAAAATGTAGTAAAGAAAGTGTTTAAGAAGTAGAATTTTATAGGGCTGAAAACCCAGTGAAGGGAGAGGTCTGAAGCAGAGTGTGGCTCAGGAGGGTAAAGTGGGGACATCACAGTGTCCTGTGCTTGTCACATCTCTGTCATTGGGATTCCTTCTCCAATGGGGGGTGGCAAGTCAGAGCAGGGGAGTTACAGCAAAATAAAGACAATAAAGATAATAAAGATAATAAAGATAATAAAGATAATAAAGATAATAAAGTGAGGGATTGTCCTGTTGTGCACTGGGACAGCCTCTCTCGAGTCCTGGGAGCAGCTCTGGGCACCACAATAAAAGATCTAAAGCTGAGGGAGAGTGTCCAGAGGAGGGACACGGTGTTTAATCCCAAATACCTGCTTGCCTCACACCCAAAGCGTGTCCCTTTTGAAATAAATAAAGAAATAAAAGCAGACAAATTAGGTTAGCAGTCAAAGTCATCAAAGCAGCAGCACAGATTCCTGAGCACAGGGCATTGTGCATCACAAATTATCTCCCAATCCCACCTGCTCTCAGATTTTATAGCCTGGCCATCCTCCCTGCCACCATCGCTCCATGGAAAAGAAACAGATGGGGCTGAGAACAATCCAAAGGAATAAATGGGGTAGAAAGTGCCTCCAGCCTTTCTGAGCAGCACCAGGGCAGCGTTTCTCTTTTCAAGGATTTTCCTTTTCCCCCGTTTGTAAAAACAAACCTGCAGGAACAGGAGATGTGAGCAGGTTGAATTCCCAGCTCCATGAAAGCACACACACACACAAACACACAAAAATGGGATTTTTTGGGCAGAGGCTCAGCTCCCTTCCATGGGCTTTGCTGCTGCTTTTAATCTGCTAATTGCCTGATCAATATCTCCATTTGAAACTTATATGAAAATGTGGGGAACTTTCCACACGTAGGGAATGTATGGATCCTTTGGCTGTGCTGCAGGACTCCAGCAGCAGTAATTTCAGTAATTAGGCTGCTTTTCAAATAAAGGCCAGTGCCATGGATACAGGACTAAGATAAATTATGCCCAGGATAAGCTTATATTTTGCTGCATGCACTTGCCCTTTCTGTGCTCATGGAAGGAAAGCCTGAATAAACATCTTTTCTCCTCCTCCTCCTCCCAGCCCATGACACATCTGCGTCCTCTCTAAAGCTCTTCCCTTTCCTTAGCACTCCATACCCTCCATCAGAGGTGACCTTACTCTTGTCCTTTGGAAATTATTCTTTTCTTGTCAATGCTTCTTTTCATTTGTGGATTAGTTCACAGAATGAAATTAGGCAAAAAAGCAAAGAAAAAATCATGATTTTCCAGTGAATGTAATCCCCCAAAAAGCAAGATGTGAATAAAAGCAAGCAATATCAAGACAAGGATGCCCTTGAATTTATTTTTTAGCCTTTTCAGTTATTTTAGATCATCTTATTAGAGCTTATTCTAATAATTTCTCGTCAGTGTCAAGAAAGAGAATATAGAAAAATGAAGGATTTATTTATGATATAATTATGTGGCTATCTCAAAAAAGCACCATCACTGCCAGAGATATGCAGCTCATCAGCAGGAATTTGAGCAGAGAAATTGAATATTTTTATACTTTTTGTGGTGCCAGCAGAGCCCCACACCATTGACTTTAGGCTTGCCAATGCCAGGGCTGAATTTGGGCTACAAAATCTGGGTCACTCCAAGCATGGAAGTTGTCCCAGGATCAGCCCAGTGAGGGGCACGAGGAAAGGCAGGCAGGGAGTGGAGTTTTCCCACTGGAATGTGCCCCTCACCTGGCTGCTGGTGGCTCAGCCTCTGTGACAGGGACAAAATCACAGAGATTTTGGGGAGAATGAGCCACCAAATCAGTGTGTGTGGGTGTCAGGAGTGATGGCAACACAATGTGCTTGTCCTGTGGGCAAAGGGACAGGCTGGACAGGGCTTGGGGCAGCCTGGGCTAGTGGGAGGTGGCACTGGGTGGTCCTGAAGGTCTTTTCCAGCCCAGCCCATCCTGTGGCTGTGTGGTTTTCACTGAGGAGCTGTCACACAGCCCTGGGGTGTGGAAGCTGAGCTCATTTGGAGATGTTTGGCTCCATCTGCTCCCAAGCTGAGCCTAAAGCAGCCTCAGTAACCCCAAAAGAGCTCTGCTTTTGACCTGAGGCCTTGGAGAAGGATTCCAAATTTGAGTGATGGAGTTGAAATCACAGGTGTGGAGTCAAATAGAAGTGTGAAATATCACATGGTGAAGGGTTTGGAATTTGAGATTTTAAAATATAGTAATAGGTAGGGGACAAAATGGAGGTTTTGAGGCAGTGGCTTCTTCTTCCTTCTTGCTCTTCTTCTTCTTAATTGTAAGTAGTACTTTTTAAATTGAATAGAAAGTGC
Organism: Toxostoma redivivum; assembly: GCA_013397375.1. Classification (NCBI taxonomy): domain Eukaryota; kingdom Metazoa; phylum Chordata; class Aves; order Passeriformes; family Mimidae; genus Toxostoma; species Toxostoma redivivum. The sequence goes on from VXBI01010429.1 coordinate 795,121, forward strand.
TGCAGTGCAGGTCACAAGTTTTTGGTCATTGGGTCAAAAGTATAAATAATATAGATGTTAGTTTTTAATCAAATAGTTAGGCCTTAAAAGACCTTGTAGCAGATACAACTCCATTTTTTCCCTTTTAGCTTGTTAACTAGAAGTGCTGTAGCACTCACTGTACTGTAAATAAGAATTAATAAACAACTAAATAGGAACACAAAAATCCATCTCTTGTGCCTTCAATCCTGACTCTGACTGAAAAAGAAAAAGCAAAAACCCCTAAACCTCTCCTGCTTGTCACCAAGGAGGCAAATTGGCATCACAAACACCCAGCTGAGCTGGGAAAGTTTAACTCAAAAATCAGGGGGATGCTCACCTGGAGATTCAGCTGGATATTCAGCAGGAATCAGCACCAGGGACAGAATTCCAAATGCAGATCAGCACCAGGGACAGAATTCCAGATACAGATCTGCTCAGGGAGGCTTTTCCTGGGAGCTGGTGAAGCCCAGCCCTGTCTCTGTCTCTGCAGGCTCCTCGCTGTCCTTGCTGCTGTGCATTTGCTGCCACTCATTCCATCCCTTCTGCTGACCCAAACATTCCAGAGCTAGGACAGCTGAACATTTAAATTCAATTTATTTCAATTTTCATGTCCTTTTTTTTTTTTTTCATGATAAATATGATTTAGCACAAACCACAGAAATCCTTGATAGAGACACTCATGGACTTTGCTTTAAAATTCTGTTTCACATATATGTTTATAATCCTTGTTGTTTTATATTTTCCATAAAATATCAACTTTCAGTAAGAGAATACAATGGTTATGAAGGTGTCTGACCACTGTGTGTGGTCAGAGATTCAGTACAGCTGAATGCACAAGGTTCTCAGTCTAATGAGCCACAGCTCCCAAAGTCCCAGTCATTTCAAAATATGCCAATTATTTCCTTTTATTGGAGATCTTTAAATCTGAATTTATTTTTTTGTTGTTTTCTATTTTAACCGCATGACTTTATGGAATGAGTCTGTTCGAAATAGACCCCAGGAAAATGAGTAAAAGCTAAAAGTGACAAATGATGTTGATCCCTTTCAACTTTAAAGCATTTGAATCAGAAGCTGCCACACAGCTCTGTTCAAGGTCCAGCTGTATTTTTGATAGGAAACGTGTTTTGATTTGGGAATTATTTGTAGGCTTCATTAAAATGCAAATTGCTCCATGAAGAAATCTAAAGGAGATTGAGTCCAAAGATATGTAAATATTCAAATGTAATTGGGGTTCAAGCCCTACATCTCTATTTCTGCCTGAGCAGTTCAAACAGAGAAGGTTTTCCATCCTTCTCCTTGAAATCCAACAAAATTTCTCACACAATCCTTGAATGGTTTGAGTTGGAAGGGACCTTAAAGATCACTCAGTTCCAGTCCCCCTGGGTTTGCCTCCAAAAGCAGACCTGAGGCATGAAATTCAATAAATAATCACAAATTGGCAGGCCTGGAGGATTGGAAGAGGAGGGATATGTTCAGTGAAATCGAGATGTAAATCAAGATGTACTTTGGATAACCCATCCCCAGTGTCTGCTGCAGTTCAAGGAACATTTGTGAAGTTCATTATCTTTTTCTGTCACCCTGGGCTGGCCCCCAGCTCCCCCTTTCCATCCCTGCAGCTCAGATCCCCCCCAGCAGCAGGGAAGGGAGGCTTTGGGAGCCAGGATCCCTTCCTGCCTCCCTCCCCCATCTGCCAGCTGAATCTTTACAAACTATTTCAAATACATTCAATTCCCCATCTGTAAACTGGGCAGGAATACTCCTTGCAGGGATGGATAAAAGAAAAAGAGCCTATTCATGATTGGGGTGTATTTGGACACGTTCATGCCAGCAGAAATGGTTTGGTGGAAGATGTAGCTCCTCCTAAATTGCTTTTCTGACTTCTGGACATGAAATCCCAGGCACAGCCCCTGACCCTGTCAGGGACCAGCCCAGCATGGGTGGACACAGAAAAACCCATTATCACCCTTGGAAATCTGCTCCAGACTTCTGTAACAAAGTGACAAATCCTTTGTTTAGTACTTTCTGAATTATTTTCAGCTGTTTCCAGTCTTGTGTATCAGTAGTTTCCTGTTATTAACATGATGAATCCAGTGCTGGAAGGTGAAATCCACACAATCCAAACATGAGCATCATCCTGCACAGTGCTGCCACTTTCATAATATCAGAAATATCTGAGTAATTATAAAACATGCATTAATATAATGAAAACATACATTACTATAATGAAAACACACATTAATATAATGACAGGTCTTGCTTATAGCCAGGGTGCTGTTGAGGAACAGACTTTCAATAATCACTTTTTACACACTGCTTTCCCCAGAAATATTTTACGAGCTTCATCAGGGCAGGCAGTGAAAAGATCACCTTCAATTATTGTAGGAATATGAAAGATCAATAGAAGAGGTTGTTGTTGGAACTCCCCCCTCACCTGAGCCCTCCAGATGAGCAGCACCTCCCTTCCAAAGTGCAGGAACATGAATCAACACCTGAGGGGAGGCTGAGAGAAGCAGAGCTGTGCTGGGAGAACAGCACTCAGGTCACTCAGCCCTTTGGTTATTTGCTGAGGAAGTGCTGGTCAAGCAAACAAAAAGGAGTTTGGAGCAGATTCACCAGATGCACCCCATTTATCTTGGAGTTGTGCACCTTCCCTCCCTGAGTGCTGCAGTTCACCTTGGAGCAGGGAGAATTCCCAGCGAGGCAGGTGCATGGCAGGGGGAGGGAGGGCCCTGGGAGAGGAAACTCAGACAGAAAACTGTGCTTGGGTAACTAAAAAAAGGCTGGACACACACAGGTGGGAGGGGTGGGGCTGCTTTCCCTCAACACCCCAGAGCGAGGAGGTTCTCGAGCCAGAGAATTATCTGGGTCTGGATTTGTCAAGGAAATCAGGCTGGGAATTTCCATTATATAATGGAAAAAAATACCAAGATTTAAATTGGAAACAAAAAGCCAACCCAGCAAAACACCCCATTCATAAACTTATGGAACTTATGGGATTTTCAAAGCCACTCACAGGTATCTGATGGTGGAGCTACCATGAAGCCTACTGCATTAAACACCTTTTTCACTAGGGATTGAAAACCTGCACTGAGAGAACAACATCATCAAATTTCAACACAGATTAAGGAAAGCAGGTGATACTTTTGGAAAAGTCAAATTTTGACTTTTGCAAAGTCAATTGCTTTGCAGGAATGAGGCTCTGGGGCAGCCAGGGGAGGAGGCACAGTGAGGCCCAGCAGGTTTCCAGGTGGGGTTGGGTGCAATGAGGAAAAGTGAGGGGGTTCCTGGGGTGCCAGAGCTCAGGGAGCCACAGCAGGGGCAGGTCCCAAGGCTCCTTTGTTCCCCAGAGAGCACAGAAAGGCACAGCCACATGGGGAAGTGTACTTATGTTCCAGCCTTCTGATTGTTGATGAATTTCTTTTACACTTTCTCACACTCTTTCTGGATGTTTTGCATTCCTCCTTGGAGGAAGAGAGGATTAATGAACTTGTGATGGAACCAATGGAGTCAAGAAGTCTTTCCACCACTGTTCAATCCATGGTCATTATTGGAATTCTATAAATAGACATGTAATAAAATAAATAAAAATAATAATAAATAATAAAAAACTCTCTTTTCCTGCTCGACTTCCTTAGAGTCAGGTGTGAATCTCTCTGTGTGTCATTCTGTAACAGGGAAGGTAATGAGTAGCTGAGGCTGTGGCTTCCCCAACAAGTCTGAAATAGAATTTGAGTATTTGGTGACAGAAGAACAGGATTTGGATGGTCCTGCTGGAGAGGAAAAGCAAAGGCTGATGTGGGCAATGGTAACAGGGAAAATTCAATTCACTTGCCTTCCTGGAGCTGTTGCACAGGTTGCAGAGTTCCTGTAGGGTGAAAAAAAGGCAAAATACCCTCTCTAAGTGCCTTCATAGAGACTTGGATCATCCACGCCATTTTAAACTTGTCTCCATTTTTCAGAAATCTCTCCCTAATTCCATTACTAGTTATTCATAGGGGCATTAAAAATAGATATTGCTCCATGAGAAGGAGATTCTTCAAGTGAGATCTGTCCCAGCCTACAGGGGGTCATTTCTCAGAATCTGGTTTGGTGTTTTCCCCAGATGTGTAAAAGTTCTTGTCTGGCAGTTCGTGTGCCCGAGCTGGAATCAATCTGAGCTCTTTNCATTCTTTACCAAAACACCTGCACCACACCCAGCCTGCCCAGGGCAGTGCAGGCAACCATTTCAACCCTTGGGGCTGCATGAGGAGAACATCCAAAGGAAAAAAAGGGTAAAAAAGTCTGGAACAAAGTGCTGGCAGTTCCTTGTTAATGGCAGCTAATTTTAGGGGCATTGTTTGCATGATGATCCCAGGCTGTTGTTAACTGATGTGTCAGCCCCCCAGAGCTGCACATTGCTTTATTAATCACCACCAATAAACCAAATTTCTGTGGGATTTAATTACTGGAGCCATTTGTTTTCTTTACTCGTGTTTGGGGGACAAGGCTTTTGAGGAGGATGAGTTATTCGTTACTCACAGCATATGTTTTTCTTTAAAATCGGAATTGGGCAAATTTCATTAGAGTATTGTTGCAGTATCACGTCAATCAAGTTTCCACTTAGACTGAATTAAACTGTCATTGTGTGGGTCTTTGGGTTTTATAAAGAAATCCGGTGAAATTCACTAATTTGATGGAATTTTTAAGGAGACAGTGGGGACAGGAGCAAGAAATTCCGCATAAAATGCAAGGGAGAATCAAAACAAAAGCTCAGCTATGTGTCTTTGATATGTTGACAATTCCCAAAGCTCAAGGTAACCTTTCTCTGCAACACTCCAGGGTTTCCCTTTATTACTGTCTTTTTTAATACAAGACCAGTTTTATGCTTCAAGTGCCTTTTCTGGTGAGCAAAACCACAAAGAGCAAAAGAAACGAAGGAATATAATGAGCTGGGGAAAGACAAGCAGCAAAAAGCAGATCCCCCACCACTATGGAGACCCAAGAAAGGTGACAGTGGCACTGAAGTCCTGCCTGGGCTTATTCAGGTTGGGATTCTGAGGTGGGTGATGGATGGGAAGGGATCTGCCCTCTCCCAGCAGTTGTATTCTCTGGCTGTGCCAAGGTTTCTATGGAGATACTTAGGCTGCCATTTTGGTATTTTAATCTCTGGATTCCCATTGCTTGGCCTGAAAACCAAATGTGTATTTTACACCCAAAAATGTCCATGTTAATCCATTCCTTATGCACCAAACAAATCACTTGGAAGGCCTAGAGGATTTAATTTGATGGCTGCCCATATCTCAAAATAAATATCTCAAAATAAATACTGTTCAAGTTTAGTTAGGAAGTGTCCAAGGAGAGGTTGGACAGGGTTTGGAGCAGCCTGGGACAGTGGAGGGTGTTCCTGCCATGGCACTGGATGGCTTTAATGTCCCTCCCAACCCAAACTATCCCATGATTCTATAAACAGCAAACAGAACCTTCAAGGCTTGGAGCAATGCCATGAGCTCTGTTTTCCAGCTTCCTGGGCTCCTTGCACTCCATGGAGTGCTTGGTTGATGTTTGGCTGGTTTATTTTTACAGCTCAAACTTCACCCATATTTTTAGGAGGCATTTTGCAGACAGACCCAGGAACTTGTACATGCTCCGAGCACAATGAACTGCTCCCAGCTCCCCTCAACACAATCGACTTCTGACAAAGACAGATTGGTTTCTTGGATTTTAGGAGGCAGGGGGATTTTTGTTCCAGTGCAGAGCAAAACCAGGTCTTGAAATGTTTGCCAGGCAGAAGTGTTGCCAGCTGAACACCAAAAGAGATTTTGTTTGAACTGCAGTGAGTTTGTAAGGCTTGGCCATACAAACACAGCTACAGGTGATGGGCAGGTGAGCACGAGAACAGTGCCTGCCTGACCTTTGAGTTTTGTTTTTGTGCTATCTCTGGGTTGTTGCCTTTTAATAAAGTAAAAAAGAAACAAACAGTAGATGTTACCAATAAAAAGCAGGTGAAAGGAGAAATATCCTCGCTCCAGTGTTGAGCTCTGACTTTTTCACAATTCCCATGGCAATCTGGGTGAAGTGCATTTTGGAAGTGCTGTTCCCAGAGTGTCTTGCTGTGCTGGCACCCTGTGTCACAGGCACAGATCGTCCCAAACTCCCTTGCAGCAATGGCAGAGTTTGCTGGGCTCACTGACCCTCACCATTTCCTGCTTCTGGCTGGTGCTGTGTGCTGAGGGCTCAGTGAGCTGAAGTAGAGAAGCTGGGAAAGTACTAATGCAGGACCCTAAAAGGTGTCCTAGAAAATGTAAAATAAACAGAAAATCATTCCCAAAGGAATGCAGCTCTCCTGTTTTGCTTATATCTCTTCCCTTTACTGCTGTATGTTCGCTCAAAGCATAAAGCAGAGCAAACATATGTTGAGAGATGCTGCCTATTTATAAAGTAAACACTGACAACAAGCAGAAAACAAAAGATAAATGAAGAACATGTTTTGCACACTAATCAAGTTGTCTTAGTTGAGAAAATGGTGAATATACAACAGCACAAAGTTCTTAAAGGTCCAGCCGAGCTGGTGGAAGGGGATTGTGCCCTGTCAGGTGAGAGCCCACCTGCAGAGCTGCCCCAGCCCTGCCCCAGCACAGCAGGGACCTGGAGCTGCTGCAGAGAGCCCAGAGGAGGCTCCAGGAGGAGCAGAGGATGGAGCAGCTCTGCTGGGAGGAATGGCTGGCACAGCTGGGAGTGTTCACCTGCACAGGAGAAGATTTGGGGTGAGCTCAGAGTGACCTTGAAAGGGATACAGGAAAGATGGAGAGAGACAATTGGCAAGGGATGGAGGGACAGGACACAGGGAATGGCTTCAAACTGCCAGAGGGCAGGGCTGGATGGGATTTTGGGCAGGAATTGTTCCCTGTGAGGGTGGGCAGGGCTGGCACAGGTGCCCAAAGCAGCTGTGGCTGCCCCTGGATACCTGGCAGTGCCCAAGGCCAGGTTGGACACTGGGGTTTGGGACAGTGGGAGGTGTCCCTGCCATGGCAGGGGGGGATCTTTATGGTCCCTCCCAACCCAAACCATTCTGTGACTCCATGATTCAATTGCTCCCCACATTTCAAATATCTCAGTGTAATTGTTCCAGACACATCTTGGGAGGGGACCTGGCACAATTTTTAGTGTTGGTACCTGAACTGAAAAACGAAACATCACTAGAGAAAAGAAAAAGCATTAGCACGTTTCTAGCTTAAACTTGAAATAAGTCTTTAATAAAACAAAGTGAGCAGTGCCCATGCATATTGCTGGGGACACTTTAAGCCAGCCTAGAGATTCAGACCAGCTTGAGCAAAACACTCATTGCTGGAGGTCACCCCAGGCTCAGCTGACGTGTCAGGAAGGTTAGAGATGAAAAGTTTTCTTCATCTGCTTTCTTCACTCCAATTACAAATATCAGCAATGCTGGAGCTCACCTTTGGCTGCACACCTCCTGCTGCCTCGCCAGGGTGGCAGGAGGGTTCACACTCAGTGTCACCACCGTGGATGTGTGTCATCAGAAATGAAAGCCCCTGAAATACAGCACTGGCTGAGGTGCTTATTTCAGCAAGATATCCTTCTTCAAATACGGCTCTCAATAAAAATATTACAGATAGTAGTTTAAATTCCACTGCTATTTGGAGTGTGTGCTGGGCAAAATGACAGCAGAGATCCAAGCTGTTCTGATCTGATTGTGAATATCAGGCTGTAAAAGTCGGGAGATATGAGAGAGTGACATCGTTTTCTTATTTTATTTCGCCTTCGATGAGACAGCTTCACTTTCACTTGTGGGAGGTTATTGTTGAGGCACAACAGCAGATTCTGACTGGGGGAAATCAGACTTTTCCCAGGATTACTCCTCCTTGTGCACTCCTAGGGAATCCATGTGGGAAGTGTGGGTGGAGATGTCCCAGCCCAGCCCTGCTGACCCCCCTCAGTGGGCAGTGAGCAGCTCTTGAGTTTTTAACCCAGCCCAGCCCCCTCTGTCACTGCTGCTGTGTCACAGGCTGCTTTTTGCACCACTCCATCCGTGGTTTGTCTGGGTTTCTTCTGCCTTCACTCAGAGCCAGGATTAACAAACACACGAAGGAAATAGATTTTCTTGTGTTCAGGCTTGGTTGTTTATTAAATCTTATCAAAAGTACAGAAAGTTAAGCAGCACTTCTATCCAGCAGCTAGAAGTGAGCACAATGGAGACAGATCCAGCTGCTACAAGGTCTCTTTAAACAATCCAATAGAGAATTAACACCTCTTTTATTTATCCTTTTAACCCAATAGCACAACTCCTGTGACCCACAGTGCAGCACCAACCATCCAACCAGAAACCCCTGCCTGAAACCATGAACAAGAAGGAAGATGAGCACCCAAAGAGACACCACCCAAAATCCTCCATCTTTCCCATACCTATCACTATATCATAAAAACCTCAAATTTAAAACCCTTCACCATGTGCAATCACACACTTCTATTTAACTACACACCTGTGATTTTAACTCCATCACTCAAATTTGGAGCCTTCTCCAAGGGCTCAGGTCCAAAGCAGTGTTCTGGAGGGGTCAGTGCCAGAAAAATCAGAAAGCTCAAAAAACCCCAGGTTTGTGAGATCCAACAGGTGCTGGCAGGAGCTGGAGCAGCAGCTCTGGGGACACACTGCCCTCCCATGTCCCTGTCCCCTCTGCTGGGCACTGGGAGGTGACACCCCCATGGCACAGCCTGGGACAGCCCTCCCTGCCCCACTTGGGCAGGAGAATCTCCCAGCACAAAAAAAAGGATGATCTTCCAGGGCTGTAAAATCTCTGCAGGCTCGAGATGAGGGGGTGGAAGTGAAGATGTACAATATGTTGTCAGCAAGTGGCATTATTTTTTTTTCTCCCAGCTCCTCCTGTCCTGCTCTCTTTTATAAATCCATGATGCTTAAAAATATCAGAGTGAGTGCCTGTGTCTGCACACCCAGAGCTGTCCTGGGTTAAGTGGAGCACAGCTGAGCTGGGACTGCACTGACTGACTTCAATTCCAGTTAAAAAATAGCTGGTCTGGGTTATTTTATTGCATTTAATTTCAGTTTTTCCCTACTATTTACCACCCATAAGGGCTCAGTTGTTCATAAGTGTTGTATTTCTACAGAATCATACATGGCAAAATAGTTTGGGTTGGGAGGGACCTTAAATCCCATCCAATGCCACCCCTGCCATGGCAGGGACACCTTCCACTGTCCCAAACCCCAGTGTCCAGCCTGGCCTTGGATACTGCCAGGGATCCAGGGGCAGCCACAGCTGCTCTGGGCACCCTGTGCCAGCCCTGCCCACCCTCACATGGAACAATTCCTTCCTGATATCCCACCCAACCCTGCCCTCTGGCAGTTTGGAGACATTTCACTGATTCAGCTTCACAGCCTGAAGCTCAAAGTAGGGCAAAAATAGGATGTGGTCCTTAGTTGGCTTTTTGACTGAGAATAAATTATTTCCATGGAATGTAATGCTTTTTTTTTTTTTTACTCATTTATGGTCTCTGCCTCTCTCCATGTGAAACAAAGCCTCTGTGATGTGCTTACAGCAAAGGTACATTATTAAACAGCCCATGTAAGTGGTAGTTGGGGAAGAGTGTAAACAGGTTTTGACAGTGATTTCCAACAGATTAACATGCAGGAATAAAAAGGGAAGGGAGAGGGGAAGGAAGGAAAGCCAGGCTGATGTGACAGCCGTAACTGAGCCATAATTGCCTGTAAAATCAGAAGGGAGTTGAGTTCAAGACAAATGTCATGAATATTACCAAAGCATTAAAAAAATATCCAGCTGCTCGCCTTGTGTGCAGCCTGACCGTGCTCAGGTGTACATGGGCTCCATGTGATGGGTGTCAGGTGGATGTTCCATGGAGCAGAACTTGTGGAAAGCTCAGGAGGATGGGATTGTTCAACATGAGATAAAATTATCCCTGTGTCAAATACCACTGGACTCTTATTCATGTATAATTTTTATCTCTGTGTGATTATTTTATTTGATGGCTGCCCCTGCATCCCTGGAAGTGTCCAAGGCCAGGTTGGATGGGCCTGGGAGCACCCTGGGACAGTGGAAGGTGTCTCTGCCATGGCAGGGGTGGCACTGGATGGGATTTAAGGTCCCTCCCAACCCAAACCATTCTGTGATTCTATAGCAACAAATTAATTATCACTGAATTTATCCACATTGATATCACAGAGCAGCAAATAATTATTAAAGAGACCCATAACTGCAGTTGGGGGCTGCAGGCAGCACAGTGCCTCTGTGTAAAAATAGAAATGAAGCCTGATCAGGTTACCCAAACCAAAGATTGAGTACCAGACCCACGCTGGGTTTATGGAACAAGCCAAGCCCTGCTGCAGCCACAGCTCTGCCTCCAGCAAGACAGAAAGACAACCTGAGAATACCTGGCCAAGAACAACCCCAGTTAGACACAGCTAATTGCTGAGCATTCCTCAGATCCAAAAATAATCCAGAAAAGAAGATGGCAGAGAGACAAACCACACTGAGCTACACAGAACACACAGCAAAGGAACCTGCAGCAGGCATCAAACATTGCTACATGGCTGAATCAGCTGGGTGGCTCTGCAGGAGAGGAAAGGCTGGGAGCCTTTGTTCTTGCAGCCTTCTTTCCCTCTTCTTTCTCTTCATTTGTCATCTGTAATTTTAAATCAAGGAGCAGGTACCCAAAAGGAGGAAAGGACACACATTCTTCACCCTTATTGCCTTCTGGACACAGCACAGGGCTCAGTTCTCACTGTCACATCGAAGCACATGTCAAGACAGGGATGGTTCAGGAGGGAAAGCTCCTTTCTGGTAAGGATGGCTCGGATCAGCTCTTTTGTGCCATCTTTTGTCTCCCTGCAGGGGTTTTGCTGAAGGCAGAGAGAACAGGAAACCCTGCTTTGTTCAGGCAGGATTTCACTGGTGTAAAACCCAGCCAGGACCTTTCTCCTGGGACTCTTTGAGCTCTGAGGCCACCAGCACCACGTTTCAGAATCAGAATGTCCCTGATCAGTCCCATGACAATGTCCTTTTTGCTGCCTGGGCTGAGCTGACCCTGGGTGGCACAGCCTGAGCCCTGCACACCCCCAGCCACTGTCACAGAGTGTTGTGATGTCCCCTGGGCCCTTCCCAAGTGCTTGGTGAGCCCTCTGGGGGCAGCTTTGGCAGATAATGACTCAGGAAAAAGCCATGGGGTGGCACTCAGGGATGCTGTGTGTTCAGGGGATGGATGTGCAGATCAACCCCAGCCCCCAATCTACAATTTAACAGCCAGCCCTGGAGGAGATGTTTCCCCAGAGACCCCTGGATTGTCACATCCTTGCACAGCTCCTCTCTGAGAGGATCAGTGATGCCAGCCCTGACAGGGAAAGGGATGAGAGGAGTTCCCTTGAGTTCCTCAACACAATTTGATGATCCTACACTTCCCTCTCTTGAGTGTCTGAGCCTCAACAATGCTGTTTGCCCCCAGTGATCATCAGATCCAGGCTTCTTCCCACACCTCAGCAGGAATTGGTGTGTTGGGACGGCAGATTTCCTGTTTGCTTCAGAAAAACTGGGATTGTGCACAGTAATATCAACAGAACCATTCCCATTTTGAGTTTGCACCCGTGTCAAATCCAGCAGAATGCTGCCACATCTCTGATACCAGACTCATGGAATTTTGGAATGGTTTGGGTTGGAAGGGGCCTTAAGGCTCATCCCAACCTGTGTCATCCACATTTCCACTGTCCCAGGTTGCTCTGAGCCCCTTCCAAGCTGCCCTTGGACACTTCCAGGGATGGGGCAATCTGAGCAATCCGTGTCAGCTTCTCTCTGCCCTGTAGATCAGAGAAAATCCTGTTCTCTCTGCCAGGGGCATCCTCAAAGCAGAGCCCAGCACAGTTAAAGGAGCAGTGCAGGCATTCAAAAGACAGCTCCTCTGCTCCTCACCCACCCTGACACAAATCTCCCCCTGGTCACTGACTCCTGCCCTGGGCCACCACGGAATTTCTGATGAGCAGATGCTCCAAATCTCCTGATTTGCAGCACAAAGAGCCTTCTCAATGGTGCAACTCCCCTGCTTGTCCTGGGCACTGCTATCCATCTTCCCTTGTGCATTAGCTGGCAATCATTTCCATGGGCTGGAGCTCCACTTGGGGCTTTAGAGCCTCTCCCTTGGTGCTGCTGCCTCCTCCTCAGTGGGCTTGATGCTCATCCATCACATTTCTATGGCTGCAGGGGGCTGGGGGCTCCCTCTCCTTGCCCAGCACCCAGCTGCCAGGTGCTCTTCTGTTTCCCACATTCATGTTGGTAAGCCTGAATTATTCACTCCATTTCTCAGAAGCAGCATTAAGAATGTAATCTTCTGTTCATAAATCCATTGGAAGACTCTTAATAATGTAAGCCTGAGTGGAACCTCCCAACCCTGCAGAGGGAGGAGAGAGCTTTTCCTTAGGGCTTCCAGTGGTTCCTGTGCTTCTCCTGTGGCAGAGCAGAATTCATTCCCTAGAGAGAAAACAGCTTTTGAAAAATTTCCAGTATTGTCTTCTTCCTAATAACGAATGATCAGCCCCTCTGTCACTTCAGGAAAGTCCATTAAACTTGCAGAATGCACCAAAGCCAAATTCAGGACCATTTATGTTCATCAGTTAACACTAACACATGGCCTGGTCCCCATGCAAAGGGGTTTTGCTTCACCAGAGATATTCAAGAACTCTCTGGACAGCACAGGGGGTAATTTTGAGGAAATATGTGATTACATTACTTATTTTTGCAACAACAAAAATATCATAAAACACTGGAATTCCAGCAAATTGCTAGTTAAATAAATGGCACTGTCTCAGGTGGTATCTCTCCACCATCAGGCAGCACAAGACATTAATACTCCACTCAGATTTGGGTTGATACAGCAGCTCCACCACTCCTCCCTTAAATGTAATCCCACAAGTGATGGTAATTTCCCACAAGTGAAGGAATTGCAGTGTTATTTGTAGGTTTGGGAGGTGTGGAGATGGAGATCAGTAAAATAAACCTCTCTCACGGACTCAGTGGTCCAGCACTTTGAACCCTCTACAAGATATTTACCTTGATCTGAATTTTTCTGGCCTCATCACATGTCTAAAACCTCTCCTGTGTTTATATAAATATATTTATATAAATACATTTGGGCCGGAGCTGTTTGGGTTTGTTTTCTCCCCCAGGATGGATCCAATTCAGGATATTATTCTCAGATAATGACTTAAATGGAAAGATTCGTGTTCCTCCAGTGCTGATATGACTTCCATAATAACATGATCCCTTTTAGGAAATTATGTATGCACAATCTGTGCCTTGCTGACTGCTGTGTAAAGCTAAAACTCCAAAAGTGACAGTTAATAACTTATCTGTCGAATGTAGCCAACTGTCCTCAGGAAAAAAATAATTGTTTCAATTAAAAAAAAAAAAAAAAGAGTCAGCTTTGTTTTATTCTTCTAACAGCCATAAAAGTATTTGTCTTTATCTTTATTATTGTCAGGCTACTATTCTTCAAATACAGACGTATCCTATCATTATTGGAATAAACTTTATCTGTTATTCATAAGCTACAGAGAGATGTTTTCCCTCACTCTCTTTTTTTTCACCCCTCTCTGCTGTTTTTAATGGATTTCTATAGAAATCTTTCAAATAAAAATTTGTATGACTTTCTCCTTCCTCGGCACAAATATATTTCCCCCCGTATTTCTGTGCTGAAATTAATACAGTTCTATTTTTGGCCTTCCTTATCTGTACATTAACAATAGGCTGTGTCTTGCTCAGAATTGTCTCCGTGGCTCCCATTCTAGTGGAAAATCTTAAAGCCTTTCCTGTTCTCATTACTGGGAAGAGCAGCTCCTATTTTGAAGGGGTTTTTCATGAGCTCCCAGTGGCTTTGATGCAGTGCAAGCCCCACGGGTGGTGTGTGCAGAGATCACATCAGCCCACGCTGCTCTGGAATGGGAAAGGGGCAGCTCTGCCTGTGCTTGTGGCTGATGAAAGTACAAAAGTGCCATTGCAGCTCCTGGATTTGGGAGTGTGAAGAGAACAGGCATTGCAAAATGTTTCCTCTGGGCACTTATTCCCAAAAGTTCTCCCATTCCTTGGTGTCATCGTGGTGTTGTTGGGCTGACACAGAAGTACCAAATCTCACACTTTTGGATTTCCACCTTCCCCGTGACCCAGAGCAAGGAGACATTTCTCACTCCTTTCCCTGGAATAAGTCCTGACAACCATGATTTCAGGCAAGATGTTGGCTAAGACAGAGCAGGCTTTGATTTTGATAATTCTTGTCTCGTGACATTAACTCCTGAGTGCCTCAAGTTGATTTTTCTTTGGATACTCAGAATTTTATCTGGCTTGGAGAGCCTGTCTCCACAGGCTTCCCTGAGAGGGAGAGCTGTCACTTTTTCCCAGATCACTTCTCATGGAGGATCATGCAGAGGTTTCTTGGAATCTGTGGGGCTGGTTAAAGCTAGGGGGGCTTCATTATAAAAACACAGAATTCTGGAATGGTTTGGGTGGGAAGGGACCCTAAAGATGGCAGGGACACCTCACACTGTCCCAGGCTGCTCCAAGCTCCATCCAACCTGGCCTGGGACACTTCCAGGGATCCAGGGGCAGCCACAGCTGCTCTGGGCACCCTGTGCCAGCCCTGCCCACCCTCCCAGGGAGGAGGAATTCCTTCCCAAAATCCCATACAAACCTATTGCCCCTCTTGAAGCTCAACGTGCAGATTCCTTCCCCAAAAGCCAAAGTTTTCAGTGGAATATTTACAACAGAAAACACCTGGGAGTGCCTAGGATACCTTTGGAAGAAGAATCAGCCCCATGGAGGATGAGGCCTGAGGCTCCTTCATCCAAAATCCATCGTGGTCTTTAGGAAGATCCTGCCTGAACACAACCAAAATTATTGTTATAAAATCCTGCCTAAGGGGATCTGAGGGAATGCTGGACTTATCAGCACCAAGTGCCATCTTTTGAAGGACTCCAGGAGGGAACAGAGAGGGCATTTTATTCCATGTTTATCGGGTGATGGATGATTAATAGGTCTGAGCACACAATGAATGTGTATCTCCCTTCACATGCTAATCACATGGCATTTATAAATGTCACCACCTTATCGTGGAGACACACTCCGAATTCTGGGGGCCTTCAAAGTATTTATTCTTACCATTTTTAATGTGCCCATTATTAAGGTTGTGTCATTGGAAACGTCCCTTTGGCCGTGCTTGAGGAGGACGGGGAGATTTTATTTGGATTTTGGTGGTAATTGAATTATTGCACGTTAAATCTACTCTCAAAAAATAGTCACTGCAGATAATGAAGCTTATCTTGTGTTTCTTTAACTACTAAAATATAGCAGTGCCTGTCACCTTGGAATTTTAATAATAATA
>VXBI01010429.1:814673-827077 GCA_013397375.1 Toxostoma redivivum
CGGCTCCCGCCGCTGCCGCTCAATGCTGGGGCTGCGGGAGCCGCGCTCGCCGCGCACCTCGGGGCTGCGGGGGCTGCGGGAGCCGCGCGGGAGCGCCCGCACCCGCGGAGCCGCGCCGGGCCGGGCATGTCCCCCCCTTCCCCGCACAGGTAAGCGCGGATCGGCTCGGCACGGCCAGGAGGGAGGCAGATTTGAAACGGGGGTTAGAAGAAGAAGAAGAAGGGGATAAATAAGGGGTTTTTAAGCAAGGCTGCGGCGCGGAGGAAGGAGAGCGCGGGCGGGCTGCGGAGCCGGCAGAGGGGATGCGCGGCCGGAGGGGATGCGGAGCGCGGGGCCCGCCGGGGGCCCCTCGGTGTCCCCGGAGCCCCATGCCCGCCGGGGTCCCCTCGGTGTCCCCGGAGCGCGGAGCTGCCGCGGGGCGCGGAGTGTGCGGAGCCGGCCCGGGCGAGGGTGGCTGCGGGCCCCCGAACACGGAGCGGGAGCATCCCGGTGTGAGTGCGGGATCATCCTCGGGGTGAGTGCGGGCTCATCCTCGGGGTGAGTGCGGGATCATCCCGGGGTGAGTGCGGGAGCATTCCCGGGGTGTGAATGCGGGAGCATTCCCGGGCTGTGAATGCAGGCGCATCCTGGAGTGAATGCGGGATCATCCTCGGGGTGAGTGCGGGCTCATCCTCGGGGTGAGTGCGGGAGCATCCCCGGGTGAGTGCGGGAGCATCCCCGGGGTGAGTGCGGGATCATCCCCAGGGTGTGAATGCGGGAGCATTCCCGGGCTGTGAATGCAGGCGCATCCCGGTGTGAGTGCGGGATCATCCCCGGTCGAGTGCGGGTGCATCCCGGTGTGAATGCCGGAGCATCCCGGTGTGAATGCCGGAGCATCCCGGAGTGAGTGCGGCCATCCCGGAGCGCGGGCGCGGGGATGCTCCCTCCAGGCTGCTCCAGGCGCACGCAGAACTTTTCGCTGGCTCCAGCCGCGTTCCCGGCTGGAGTTGGAGCTCCTTTCGCTTTCCCCAGGCTGCTGCTGCTCCCGTGTCGTGAGCAACATACCGCAGCGTGTTGTTTTATTTATCCCAGACAGGAGCGGCTTGCTCTCGAAACTACAAATTAAAGGATGCTGCTTGCATAACAAGTGGCAATAGTTTGTATCTTACATACTAATTTCCCGTCACCCTTTAGGCTAAGCCAAAGAGGGGCTTTTTTTCCCGAGAAGGGCTCGCTCGATAGAGCAGTCTGATGTCTTGGAGCCACGTATTCCTCTCCTCTCGCTGGATTAATGTGGGCAGAGGATTAAGAGCCAGCATGTTGATGAGGCACCCTGAGGTGCCGGGAAGCAGGGACAAAAGTCCATTTTTGTGGTTGTGTTTGCCCATCCTCCGGTTTCCATGGCTCGGTTCAGGACCTGCATCCCCGCAGATAAATCACTGAGGTGTGAGCAGGGACCGGTGATAGCGCATCCTGCGATGGTCGCGATACTCCGGCGCTCCTTTCCGCCATCCAGCAGCCCCTGCCCCACAGTGGGTGGGTGGGTGGGTGGGTGGCTGTGCCCCCGTGCTGGCAGGGAGCCCAGGGGTGCCGGGACCCATCCCCGTGCTGCCGGAGCCCCTTCCCTGGTCCCTCTGGCTCCTGCAGCAGCTCCAGCCCAGGTGTGCAGGTGATGCTGCAGCCGGGCTCCACCACCAGCACCGAGCCTGGGGAGCTCCATGCTGGGGGGCTACACTTAACGGGGTCCCCCAGAAGCTTTTTTTCCTGGCCGGGAAACTGAATTTTTCTTCTTTTCTGGACCTGAGGAGCTGCATTTTTACCCTGCGTTTGTAAGTCCCTGAAAACTGCCTAAATGGCTCTTGAATAATCCTTCAAAGTCACCTCCCCTCTTTAATCTAATAGCAAAAGGACTTACTTTACATGGCTAATCCCTCTTTCCTTGCCGTACAGCCTCATTTAGAGGTGTGCACGCTGCTAATTTCCCCTTGGCAGCCTGCTGGAGACAATGGCTTCCACTGGCCAGCAGCAGCCTCTCCCTCCCGTGCTGAACTCTGGGCACAGCTGAACCCACCTGACAAGATTTTGGGGGATTTCAGGAAGCGGGAAAGCACCCCAAACTCCGGGTGTGTTTCTAAACACCACCTTTTGGGAGGCTCTGAGGGTCTCCTCCCCCAAACACCCACAGCTCTGGGGTGGTGAGAGTGGAGACAAGCAGGGTGTGCCTGCAGGTAGCCGGAGTTGAATGATCCTGGCAAAACTCTGGAATTGGAAGGATTTTCCCATCCTTCTGCGGTGGAGCTGAGCTCTCTCCCAGCCAGTCTGGCGCTCCCAGAATTTTAAGCTTGTTCTGCTCTCCACAATGACAAAACGTGTGTTGGGAATGTGAATGACAGCAGAGGAGCGGCTCACCTGTGCAGGCAGCCTCCAGGAAACCGGGCTGAGATGCTGCAGCCTGCAAAGCCTGGCTTTCCACGCGTGAACAGGGATGTGTGGAGCTGCCAGCCCCTCCCCTGAGCTCACCAGGGGTGGCTGAGGAGGGCAGGTGTGCCTTCAGTGGGGTCTGTGTGGTGGCAGGGGTGAGGGGTGACCTCTCCCAGGGCCACAAGGACACCTCTGGCGTGGGGTGGGTGTCCCTGAGACCTCAGCCATCCTTCTCTAGGGTGTCCTGCGTTGATTTCCCAGTGTTAATCCCTCCAGGCTTGATTCCTTGGTTCCTGAGTGCTGATTTTCAGCCCTTGTATTCCAGAGGGAAGGACAGCAGCAGTGGCAGCCAGTGAGCAGCTGCTGAGAGCCCACCTTGGTTCCCAAACTTGGACCTCTTCATGCATGAAAGTTCTTCTTGTTGTTATCCAGGTCTTTGTTAACTGGAATTAACATTTCCTTGGTTTTGAACTCATTCCTGTGTTACACCATCAGGGACAGCTGCAAATCAGGGGTGAGCTCACATAAAATTTCTCCCAGAGATGCAAAACTTTGGAGTAATTTTGTCAATATTCTGGTGCCACGTGATTTATTTACTTTGGCTTCAGTTCTGTGGAGTTAACTTGATTTATAAAAAGAATATTTAAAACTCGGAGGTAAAGATGAGGCAGAGTGAAGGAAGGATAATACCCAGGAGATGGATAGACCATTGCCTTTTTATTTGCTCTTGTGGTCTTGTTTAATTCAGTTTGGTGAGCATTCTGGAGGGGCTGGTTCCCATCAGGGCAGGGTGGACACAGCCCTGGCGCCGAGCAGGGATGCAGACAGAGCAGGAGAAGCTGCTGCTGCTTAAAAATACTCTGCTGCCTTTGAAAGTTCATAAATCATCACAGGTCTATTTTTAGCCCCGTTAGAATAGAGCAAGTCTGGGGTTTGTTCCCACACGTCCCCTGTGTGGCCTGGGATGACCCGGTGGAGTCTCTGCAGGAGCAGCTCCCTGCTTTGATGTGCTGCTGACCTGGCGCTCAGCCCCGTTGTCACACACAGCATTCAGCTCTCTTTGAAGAGCCCTCGCTGCAACAGTTGGGGAATTCTCCTTCCCGTTGGGAGTCTGTGCTGCTGGCTGGGTGAGTGATGTGCAGCCCCTGACAGGAAGGTAATCACAAACCCAGCAAAGTGCCGTGAATCACCCCAAAATCCACAGATGTCAGCTGCGAGCTCTGGGCAGGCGTGCTGCCAAGGCTGACACTCACATCCTCACCCTGATCTGCCACGGTGCTCACTCCAGTGCAGATAGCAGTATCATGACAGGAGTGATTCATTCTTTTTATTATTAGCAAAGCAAATATCTAATGATGACACCCTGCTGATTTACTGCTTCACGCCAGTGCACAACTCTTCCCTGCCTCCTCCTCCCAGCAGACACCAAATCTGGGGATACTCGAAGGAAATGTGTCAAATCTGTGTCAAATCTGCTTCTCATCTGAACACAAATGAGCTTCACATTCCTTATGAGCCAGGAGAGCAGTGTTTTGTGCACTAAACAGGGTTCTGAATGTGTGGGTGTTGGGAAGTAACTCCATGCTTTGCTCTTCCCTGGGTGCAGTTGTTTGGTCCCAGTCTGCAGGGTGAAAATCTATCCCAACCCTACACCAGGAAAAAGAATGAGATATTGGGGTGATTTTAGTTGCTGGGTTAAATCAATGAAAGTCAAGCCCTCAGAACCATCAGGGTGAAAGCATTTTGAAAACAATCTGGTGGCTGTCACGTGAGGAGTTCAGCTCTGGGAAGGTGGAGCAGAAGGGGGAAGTTCTGCCTCTGCAACATAAATTGGGATTTTTGCTTAGGGTCATAATCACAGCACAGATGTATCAGCATGTGGCCTCCAGTGAGGTAAGTGATGCACTTATTGCACTTCAGAAGGCCTCAAAAAAAAAAATCTGCAACCATTTCATTTTCAAAATGGTAAGGATTTAGTTTAAAAATTGTGGTAAAGGTTTCAAAAATGAGGTTGTGCCACGTTTGTTCCTTCCATTAATTCTTCCTCAAGCTCCCAGTGGCTCAGCTGTTGATGCTGTATTCCTTGAGGGATTGCTGGAGATGCCTCAGATCTGGCCAGACATCCTTATTCATGTTAGGATCTAGCCAGTACCAAGTTCTCCTGAGATAAGTTAAAGATAAAAGAAAAGCACCAGGGTCGTTGTTCTCCACCTTTTCTCCTCTTTGTTGTTTGGATTCAGTGAGACTCAACCCTCTCCTGTGGACTTTCCCTAATTCTTGTTGAGAGCAAGATGTGCTTGAAAGCCCAACAGTTAATCTTGGATTTCTCCAAATTTCCAGCATCCCCTGAGCTGAGCTGCTCCTCACTCCAGACTGATTTGCTCTTCCAGAAGTTCTGTCAGTGTTGTTGGCCTCGGGCGAAATCTGTGTTTATCATTTATTTATATAAATGTTTAGCCGAGGAAGAGATGTGGTGTTTAAGGCCAATTTACATAAGGCTTAGCAGGTCATTGCATTTAATTAGAGCCTAGGAAGGGGAAGGAAGGACATCCCAGGTGATTGTGGTGGAAAAACCTCTCTTGTGGAGGCTGATTTAATATGAATGAACGGTGCTGCAGAGCAATAACCTACCTGTGTGATTCTAACCCACCTGTAAGTGCACGGCTTATTAAACTCCTTTCATTCAGATCACAGGGAACACTTCCAGACAAAACACATTTGCATCTCTGTGCTCCCAGAGATGGGAGTGTGGAGACCCAAAAAGCCATCGGGGAGAGCCCCAGGGCTGCTGGGGCTGCTCAGGGCTGAGCTTTCCTTCCCTGCTCCCTGGCTTCTGATAAAGATTCTCCTCACTCATTTTTACACCTTTCCAGCTATAGCTGGAAAAGCTGGAGCAGAGAGGTCTTTGTCCAGTTTGGCCCGTGGTTTGGGTGATCTCTGCAGAGCACAGGGGGTTCTGAACCTCACACAAACAGCACTGAGGAACTTGCATCAAATAAGATGGTTTTTATTTACTGCTGCCTTCCTCAGTGGTCAAAACTCTCTCCTCTTGTCATGAATGAATGGATGAGTCTTTTTGGGCTTTGTCTTCCAGTCTTAAAAAATAAATTAATAAATAAAACCCCCTCTGAACAGCACTCAGCTCCCAGCTTTTTAGAAGAGTTACTTAGCATAAGAGCAGAACATTTGCCTAAGAGGGTTTCAGTCCAAGTACGACTTTTCATATTTAATTGATCTGTATTGTTCAATTAGGGAGATGTATCATGCCCTCTGTTGTGCATGTATAGCTGGAAGCAGAAATGAATGAAATATGAAGCACAGCAGAAGAGTGATTTCAGCCTGAATCTGCTTTAGTGATGCACAGAGCAGGATTTCCACCCAGGCCTGGATCCGTGTGAGTAAACAGGGACTGTGTAAATTCATCAGTTACCTTTGCCTTACAAATGAGCCTGAATTGTAACATTTGTTCTTATTCCGCTCAGAACTCAGTAACCTCTTTGTTCTAAATCCTATTTATAAACATCCCCAGCTCCTAAATTAGCTGTCAGGATTATCCCAGCGTGTTGTGCTTGTCTGGGAACAGCTGGATTGGGCTTCTGAGCCCTGCCAGCTTCCCAGGCTCAGGTGTGTGCTGAGCATCCCGGCAGTGCCAGGCACAGCCAGGAGTGACACGGGTCCCACAGGGTGGCAGCACTCAGCCCGCAGCTCTGATCCCATGGAGCATCCTGGAGCACTGGGAACTGCTCCATGTCCTGGGATAGGGCAGAGCCAGGGGAGCACCCTGCTCCATAGCATGGGAACCAGGGGAACACTCTGCTCCATACCTGGGATATGGCAGAGCCAGGGGAACACCCTGCTCCATACTTGGGATAGGGCAGTGCCAGGGGAACACCCTGCTCCATGGCCTGGGATAGGGCAGGACAATTCCTAGCTGGGTAGGGGATTTAACACCTCTAACCCCAATTGCTGCACTATAATTTTCTCAGCATCCCCAATTCTGAGGAATTGACACAAGAATGCATCAAATTTCTCCTAGGAATATCTGTCATTGCCAGGATTCTGTGCTCAGTGTCCCCCTTGCTTTCCCTGCTTCTCCACCCGCTGTTTTCCCAGTTTCCTTGCCCAGCCCGGTGCAGCAGCTCCTCCCACGTTTTGGCTGACAGGTACAGGGTTTGTGGCTGGCTCAGCATCACCCTCTGCCTGCTCCTCCCCAGCTCCTTTGGCTTCCTCACAGAATGATCAAACCAGAGGATTCCTGTGCTGCATCCAGCACGTTCCAAGTCACTGACTGAAAGTGCTGATTATCCACGAGGAATGATTTTAAACCTTGCAGGGATGTGTCCATGAGCAGGGCGTGCACAGCCTGTCCAGGGAAGCTCTCCTGGGAGTCCTTGGCACAAGGGACCACTTCTCTGTGCCACTCTGCTGCCTGGGGACATGCAAAGGCTTCCTGGGCATGTACACGTGTCAGTACAAGGAGAGCTTGGTGTGAATCCAGTTCCTAAATCCACGGGGCTCAGTTCTTATGGGATCAGGCAGGGATGGGGGCTTGGGCAGGGAGGATGGAAGGGGCTGAGCATCCTTCCCTCTCTGCCCTGGTGTTCTCAGCACAGACAAGCCAGGGAGCTGCTGGAGCAAATCCAGAGGAGGTGACAGAGCTGCTCCAAGGGTGGAGCCCCTCTGGAGCCAGGCTGGGAGAGCTGGGGGTGCTCACCTGGAGAGGAGAAGCTCCAGGGAGAGCTCCAGGAGAGCTGGAGAGGGGCTGGGGACAAGGCATGGAGGGACAGGACACAGGGAATGACTTCCTGCCAGAGGGCAGAATTATATGGGATATTGGGAATAAATTCCTTCCTGTGAGGGTGGGGAGAGGCTGGAATTCCCAGAGCAGCTGTGGCTGCCCCTGCATCCCTGGAAGTGTCCATGGCCATGTTTGGAGCACCCTGGGAGAGTGGAAAGTGTCCCTGCCCATGGCAGGGGTGGAATGGGATGAGTTTTAATGTCCCTTTCAACCCAAACAATTCCATGATTCTATGACGATCTCCGCTGCCACAACATTATTTTCATATTGTTTCCCAACCCTTCCCATGGAATATGAAATTATCACATCCCACATTGTTCCCCCATGGGAAAAGCAGGTGTGGAGCAACACCAAGAGTGAGGCTGGGGCTCTCCCAGGGAGCACCAGCAATGTGCTGCCTTGAGCCAGAAAACTCCTCGTGTTAATTCAGTGTTTAATGGGTCTCTTCTAATTGCAGATTTAGGGAAGAAACACTGGTCAAACACCTCTGAGAAGGGAGTGCAGAACATGGGTTGACTCAATATTTTCTCTAGTCAAGTGGAAAAAAGGAAGCCTCATATGAAAAAAGCTGGAAAGGTCAAACTAATTTGTACTTGTGTGATAATGGGTAATACCTCTATTGTTTATGAAGCCTGCAGACTCCTTCCTGTGCTGAGCACTGTCACCTATCTGATGGTGATTTGGAGAAATTAAAAATGAAGTAGCAATTGTTCCACCCTCTGTGTGCCTTAAGCTTCTTTGGGTGAGGATTCCTTTGAACAGTCCCCTACTCTTTATAAATGAGTTGAGGTGAAATTTGCTCACTTCTCTTGACTGCTGCGGCTGAAGGAAGGAGGTGGTTTTAAACAAAAAGAAAAGATTAATACTGAGGTTGAGAAGAGCCAGACTGAAACCCTGCCTGTGTCTTGCTGCTTAAGCATTCTGCCTGTGTTCCCCTGGTTCTTTATTTTGCTGCAGTCCTTTCTGTTTATTTACTAGGGTAACTGGGAATTTGATATGCATGTCCAGCTCCTGCCATTAAAACTGGGATTGGTGAGTTCCTAATGCCCCACAGTGCTGCCTCACTTCTCCAGGTGGATTTGCAGCTCCTTTCAGCAGCCATGGAAGCTGTGTGGTGAATTTTCCTGGGATCCTGGTTGCTTTCCAGGGAGCCACACTGCACAATTTTCCATGGAACTGTGTGGGGAGTCCCTCCTGCCTTGTGCTCAGCACCAAGTGGGAGCTCCAGAGGAATTCATTTGCCAGGCTTATCGCTGAGACATTTAATATCTGGAATGATTTAGTAGATCAAATTCTGGAGTTCTGGGCTGGCTGTAGCTGCATCTGTCATTGTTGCAGAACCTTGACAGTGAACAAAAGGTGCTGCAGGGAACCATAACTCACCCAGCAAATTAATGGGTTCCCAGCCTTGCTTGCTCAGCTAAATGGAGCCTGGGAGCCGTGTGGTCTCACTGGCCAAGGGTTTTTCACAAAAAAAAAAAATTGTGTGGGTTTGGAGTGGGCATTCCCAGAGGGATGGAGAGAGCACAGCCCTCGTGCCAGCTGGCTGGGACTGCTGCTTTCCACTCCTGGTGAAAGTGGGGATAAAATCCCTCCAGCCTGTGAGCTCTTCTGGGAACATGATGCAATTGTTTCAAAGGAATTTTTGTTAGTGGGGATCCAGAGTAAAAAAAAAACAGGCTTTGATTGAGAAAGTTTAATCAGTTTTGATGATGTCACTGAGCACAGGATGGCAGGAACACTCACAGGTCACCAACCACCACTGGTCATTTTTGTCACTGTGAGGAGATGCTTGGTCACCTTCCAATTAGCAGGAAGTGCTGGAGCATCCCTGGAGGGATTTAAAAGCTGTGTGGATGTGGCACTTGGGGACATGGGCGAGTGGTGGCCTTGGCAGTGCTGGGGAATGGTTGGAATTTATGGTTTTGGAGGGTTTTTTTCCAACTGGAATTCCATGGCAGGTCATCTCCCTGGCCATGATTTTGCTCTTACTCTTTTTTTTCCTGACTCTGCCTCTCTTGCTGGTGGATGATCCCAGTTCCTGAGAAGGTTCCAGTCCTCTCTGAGTTGCCCAATTCCTTGGCAGGGTGAGGTGATGCTCTGCCCTCACACTTGGCTGTGTTCTGAGGCTCTGGGAGGGTGACCTTGTTTGCAGCCCCCAGCAGCTCCTGGAACTTGCATTTTGGGCACCACCAAGCCCTTCATGGTGGAGAGAACTGCCTGTGCATTTGATAATTGTAATCACCCTGTAATCATCAGCTTGGAAGTTCCAGGTCCAGAGAAAATTCACATTTCTGGTGTCAATCTGCAGTTTTGTGGCCCAGCCAGTGCTCCCAGTAATTCCCAGTTTATCCCTAGAGAGCAGCTCCCACAGCCAGCCTGCCACCAGCACTCACTGCATCTCAGAGCCATTTTATTATTAGGGTAATTATTGTATTTTCAAACCATTACCTAAAATATGGAAACACTGCCCCTAGAAAAGTGGATTATCCTTTCCTCGACAACTAATTTCATTTCACTCAGGAAAATTTGATTCAGATTTCTGAAGCATTGCCACTAAGCAGCTTTCTAAGCAGAGTTGCAGTGCATGACCAAATTAAATCCGTGTAGGGAGAAGGGAAATGTTGTTGTTGCAAGTGTCCAAAAGGGGTTGGAATGAAAATAATCTTATAGATCAAACTTAAATTGAGTTCAGATATTATGGAGGGAGCTCAGCTCTGCACCTGGAAAATCCCATCTGTCAAAAATAAACTCTGGGGTCACATTTTAAAGTGGAATTTCTAGTCCTGGACCATGCAGCTGCTCTCTCTGGGACGTCAGCCCTGTGTGTGGCACAGATCTTGCAAAGGACTTTGAGCTGAGTGAATCTGCTCAGTAAAAACAACCAAAAGAATTTCATGAAGAAGGTGGGGGAATTCTCTTTGAGGATTTATAAAACCCCTCCCAAGCTGTACCGGCCTGAGGTGGCAGATCCTGTTCCTGAGTGACTTTTGAGTGAGTTTGGCCTCAATTTTGTCTCAATTTTGTCCAAACCCAGCATCTCCAGGAGAAAACACCTTGTGAATTCTGCACTTTGAGGTGGCAGCAGCTGGGACCAAGCTGGGGCTGGTCTGACCCCTCTTCTGTAGGCTCTGAATGGAATTCAAATGCCAGGTCTGTAATGATCCCTGTGGGATTCTCCTGAGCTGGTTCTCTGCTATTTTACTGCACATCAACAACTGAGATGCACAAAGTGCTCAGAGATACTGAGATAGTAAAGTACTGGAATTTCTAG
Source organism: Toxostoma redivivum (assembly GCA_013397375.1). Taxonomy (NCBI): domain Eukaryota; kingdom Metazoa; phylum Chordata; class Aves; order Passeriformes; family Mimidae; genus Toxostoma; species Toxostoma redivivum. The sequence goes on from VXBI01010429.1 coordinate 825,146, forward strand.
AAAGTTCTACCCAAATACTTTGAATTTTAAGGTACTGAGCAATTGGAAGAAATAAGTTTATGGCAGAGGAGGAATTTCAGCACTTACTTCTTTCCTTCTCCCCTATGGATTGCATCATAACTCTGTCTGATGCTTAAAAGATTTAATTATTTTTGCACCTGTGGTTTTGCTTTAGATCATTCTTTCCCAGCTCATGGGATTCAGGGTCTCACTGAATTCTTGCTTTCAAATAAAAAATATCTGGGAATGAAAATGTTTTTTTTTAAATGCAATCAAATATGATTTAGCTGACTAAAACATTATGAATAGACCCAAGCATTCACACAGAAATACTTGACAATATCTACATGAAGGTAATGTCATCCATTAGCGTTGTGTGAAATATAAAATATCATCCAATATTTAAATCCAACTGCAGTGAATCCTCTGTAACTTTACTGACAGAACCTAAATTTAGGAACTAATTAAATTCCATGGAACAGAAGAATGCATTTTCCCCCTTTTTGTAAGGACAGAGATTTGGAGTGTTAGCTGTATTTCTATTTTTATATCATTGAGTAGACTTTTATATAGATAGAATTATATACCTGGGTTTTTTGTTTTTTTTTTTTTTTTGTTTTGGTTTGGGTTTTTGTTTTGTTTTTATTTGTTTTTGTTTTGGTTTGGTTTTTTTTTTTAATTTCTACATCTGTATTTCAGGATCTCTGTCCAAAGTCAAGCTCAGAGCCCTCTGTGAGGGAGCTGCTGATGGAAGTGGTTGAGCTCAGGGAGTGGAAGGGTTAATTCCCTGCCCAACCAGGTCTGCATCCACCCCCACCATCTGCTCAGAGCACCCAAAACAACTCATTTCACCCCAAAAGTCAATTCAGGCATTTTCTTTCCCAGCCATTTCCCTGCCCCAGCCTCTGGCTGTGGAAGATTCCAGCTTCAAGGCTGTGGTGAAATGAAGTGTGGACCCAGGATCAGGGCCAAACACTTTAAATAATTGATGGACAGCTTGATTTCTTTAGCCTTGCTAAAGTAAACCGAGTTTCAGATGAACAGGAGCTGACTTAGGTGTTTAGTTGGGGGGAAAAAAGCCCTTTGAATTCCACTGATTTCCCACAGGATTAACTCAGCACTAGGAAAAACAACTTGAGAGAATCCCAGAATGGTTTGGGTTGGAAGGGATCTTAAAGATGATCTGATTTCAGGGACAGGGACACGTTCCACTGTCCCAGGCTGCTCCAAGCCCCAATGTCCAATCTGGCCTTGGACACTTCCAGGGATCTTATCTTCTCTGGGAATTCCATCCCAGCCCCTTCCCACCCTCACAGGGAAGGATTCCATGCCAATATCCCATCTCCTCCTGCCCTCTGTCAGTGGGAAGCCNAAGATTCCAGCTTCAAGGCTGTGGTGAAATGAAGTGTGGACCCAGGATCAGGGCCAAACACTTTAAATAATTGATGGACAGCTTGATTTCTTTAGCCTTGCTAAAGTAAACCGAGTTTCAGATGAACAGGAGCTGACTTAGGTGTTTAGTTGGGGGGAAAAAAGCCCTTTGAATTCCACTGATTTCCCACAGGATTAACTCAGCACTAGGAAAAACAACTTGAGAGAATCCCAGAATGGTTTGGGTTGGAAGGGATCTTAAAGATGATCTGATTTCAGGGACAGGGACACGTTCCACTGTCCCAGGCTGCTCCAAGCCCCAATGTCCAATCTGGCCTTGGACACTTCCAGGGATCTTATCTTCTCTGGGAATTCCATCCCAGCCCCTTCCCACCCTCACAGGGAAGGATTCCATGCCAATATCCCATCTCCTCCTGCCCTCTGTCAGTGGGAAGCCATTCCCCCTTGTCCTGCCAATCCAACCCTTTTTTATTCTGTTCAGGCTCTTTGGATTATTTTGTAGGCAAAAAAAAAAAAAAAAAAAAAAAAAAAAAAGAACAA
>VXBI01010429.1:833218-901952 GCA_013397375.1 Toxostoma redivivum
CCTCTGTTTTTTTCTCCCTGCTTTTGTTTTTTTTTTTTTTTTTTTTTTTTTTTTTTGTCTATTCCTTTGGGATCCAAGAGTCTTTGAGCTTGAACAATGTGACTGATCTGAGCTGTGTTCTAATCCAATGATAAATAGTTAATTTTGGAGGTTTAAGTTGACAGCAAAGCCACCTTGGAGTGTCAGGCTGTGAGACTTTGGTTTCCTTCTCTGATCAGATAAGGAGCAGATATTTCCTGTAAATCCTCCCCCAGTGTTCCAGTCCTACCATTAGAGCATTAAGTCAGATACATGACACCCAATTTCAAGGTAATTCTTGAGGAAAAAAAACACATTATATTTTTTTAATGGGCTTCCCAGGACTAACTTTGTTTCTTCCTGATGAATATGAATTCCAGCGAGTTCATCTGAATTCTGACCTTCAGCTACACAAAGGTTTGGGGGTTCTGAAGCAAGAATAAGGGCTCTAAAAATGATGTGTTCTCCACATGAATGCTGTCTTCTGTGCCCATGAAATCCCCATGGAGTGCAGGAATAAAACTGCTTTAAGTGCTCCAAAATTCATCCGTGTGTTTCTTACGAACCACTTACATCTCCCAGAAATATATTTTTTGTGTCAACATGACCTGTGCCAACCTTTTCCTCTCCAAATGGCTTTGTTTGGATTGTGTGCTGCCTGTGGGATCATCGCTTCTCTTGATCTCCTTCTCTTCTGATTGCCAAGTAATGCCAGGCAGGTCCCAGAAACTCCTCCTGATGTGCTCTAGCAGCCTTCCCGAGCAGCCTGGCTGAATAAATACCCATTGAATAACTGCAGAATGCATTCAGATTCTTTGTATTTTGATTTATGTTCTATCTCCCTACCTGTGCATCTCCCAGAGTAATTGCCAGTTTTTGCCTCCCACAGAGAGATATAATAGAGCTGAAGAATAAGTAAAACGTGCTCTGTTTCTCTCTCTCTCTCCCTTTTGTAAGGGAGCCTTTCTGTTCTCACGCTCATAATTTGCAAACTGAAAATCAGTGCCTCGTTCCCAGCTGGCCCTGCTGGAAGGAGCTGTGGATGTTTCCTGTGTGCCCTGTCCTTGTGCCAGCCCACTCCCCTGTGTGACATCGGGGTGTCCCAAATGAGCAGGGACCTGGGAGCCAGGTGTCCCCTGTCCCAGAACTCCTGTCCCCTGTCTCAGGGCTCCTGTCTCCTGTCCCAGAGCTCTGTCCCCTGTCCCAAAACTCTGTCTCCTGCCCCAGGGCTGGTGTCCACTGTCCCAGAGCTCCTGTTCCCTATCCCAGAGCTCTGTCCTCAAGCTCTGTCCCCTGTCCCAGAGCTCCTGTCCCCTGTCCCAGAGCTGGTGTCCCTTATCCCAGAGCTCCTGTCCCCTGTCCCCAAGCTCTGTCCCCTGTCCCAGAGCTCCTGCCCCTGTCCCAGAGCTGGTGTCCCTTATCCCAGAGCTCCTGTCCCCTGTCCTCAAGCTCTGTCCCCTGTCCCAGAGCTGGCTGCCATGCTCTGCCAGCAGCCACTGTCACTGTCCTGCCAGCACTCAGCTCTCCCTGATCCCCACGCCGTGTCCCCAGGATGGGTGGCAGGGTCCCCTCTGTCACCTGTCAGGGGTGCAGGGTGCTGGCTGCTGTGTGTCACACCTCAGTGTGTTGCTGTGTGAGATCTGAGAGGCTCCTGAGGCGCTGCTGTCACCACTCTGCAGGGACCTTTGCTTCATCCCCTCAGCAGTAATGTCACCTGCCTGCAGCGGGAGCTTCCCATCAATTAGTGCAGTCATGCCTCTAACGAGCCACAGCTAATGACACGTGTTTAACCCCCAGGTGACACATCCCAGCCAGCTGTGTGACCTGCAGGTCCCACACACGGCACTGTTGTGTTTTGTAAGCAAAAAAAATGTAATATTAATAGAGATTTCCACTTGAGTGGCTCTGTCTGCTGCACACAGGTTCCAGCCTGGATTTACCAAACTGCACAAGGACAGTGCTGTAGGTGTGGGATGGTCTGGCTTGGAAGGGACCTTAGAACCCACCCAGTGCCACCCCTGCCATGGCAGGGACACCTCCCAAACCCTGTCCAGCCTGGCTCTCATCTTCCAGCTGATCCCTCCAGGAAATGAAACCTTTCCTTGTGATCCTCCCCTTGCTGCTCACTGGGGGATCCTCAGCTCCCTCCTTCTCTGCTGTACTGGTTTGAAAGCAAAACCCATGAGAGACTCCAAGTCATAATACAATTTAATAGGAAAAAAAAAAAANGGAGATTTCTCCCATTTCAACAGATGGTGATAGAATCCACATTTTTGCATTGTAAGCCAGGACACCTGTGCTCATGGGCATGGGGTGGGGACTCTCTCACTGTCTGGGTCCCCTCTCTCTCTGCTGGGTTAGGTCTGGGTTAGTTTAGACTTGAATTTAATCTCAGTTCAGTTCTCTGCAGCATCAAGATCCAGCCTGACCTGTGCACCTTTGATGACCCTCCCAGTTCAGGATATTCTGTGAAGCTTTGGCTTTGGCTGGGAGGAGTGTGGTGGTAAAGCTGTGACACAGGGGAAAAACATTCACATGCCAGAAAATATTTTTAAAGCTATTGGAACATTTGGTTTCGATTTATAAATTACCGACAAAAAAAAAACCAAAAACCAGGAGTGACACGGTTATAAGTTCGAAATAACAACTTTTCTCCTACCAAAATGGCATGTTATGTGAGCCCATGATAATCCTGCACCGTTGTGGCTCCCAGCAGGAAAAAAAAATACTCACAAAATTACCATTCTGCTTGAAATTCACTCCCTGAACACCCTGAAAATCCTAAAGATTTCAAGTAGGGATGCTGCTTGAGATTCCTCCAGACTGTCCAGTCTTGGAGCACTTTCCATTGGATCTTTTCATGTTTCAAATCTCTGAAGCAATCGTGTGTCATTGTGGGGTGTAAAAACCTCAGAAACAATTAAGACTTCAGTTTCTTCTGGCACAATTTTTACCTTTATCGAGGAAATAATAAAAAATTAGCCATTTAGGCTACAAAATTGGCTTCTTTTTGCACGGTGCAGTTGTAGTTTTAATCAGCACATGCCTTAACAACCCTAGGAGGAATTCATTATTTCTGTAGCCACAGCATGGTGTCCTTTCTCCTTCCACTAAGGCTACATTTCTTGCCATTTGCAGGATAAAAGTTTGAAAAGTTTAATTATGGAATGAAAAGGAAAGGGTCATAAAGCAGAAAGAAGAAAAAAATAAATCTCAAGTCTTGCAGATTTGTGTTATAAATGGTTGAGGTTGGCCACGATGTTCTGAGGGATTATATGAAATGACAGGTTGCTGCTCTCCTCCTGCATTGTACAGCCACATAACGCCTAATTCGGCATTAATTAAGTGTTAAATTATCTGCAGGGGTTTTGGCTTTTAGGTCAGGTGCGTTTAAACCGAACTGCCCCCTCAACAGTGGTGACAGCAGGGCTAAAACCAAGCCTTGGGTCAGGATTAGTGACCAGAAAGCCGAGCCTGGGAGCTGTGCACGCCTTCCCAAGCCAGCCCAAGAGCCAGAGAATGAGTAATAAAACCCATCCTCAGTGCGAGAAGAAATAAACATCATTACAAGGTCAGCGCTGCTAAATTGCTGTCCTCGCTGTATTATCAGAAAGTAATGAGAAACACCTTCAGCCTCAAAGAGGAGTCAATAGAAAATCAGCAAACAGCCAGTGCAGACATCCTTGCACTGCAGCAGCATCCAGGGATGAGCTCCGGGATAACACAGACACCCCCAGGCACGCACAACCTTTAAGGAAAGGACAAACACATCCCGGTAATCAGCAAAGCCACCCACTGCTGTTATTTTATGAATAGATGGTAGATTTGCCTTCTGCGTGTTGGCGAAATAATGAAAAAATCCCGGGATTCGGAAGGCGTAAAATTGCAGCCAATTTCCGCTGATAGCCGGAGCCGGGCACACGGGTGCCGGTAAAAGGAGAGGGGATGGAGCGAAGGGGGGACAGCATCAGAAATGCCGGGGGACAGCAGGGCGTGGAAATTCCGCTGCCCAGAGCTAATCACAGCTAAGTGTCCTATTGCCAGCAGCGGGGACAGCGTTCCAGGATGGGAATTACGGGATAATTACGTCGGAAATTACAGCGGAGGGGGCGTGAGCTGAATCAGAGCGTTGTCACCTCCTCTGTCACCCAGTGCCACCTGTAACACATCATTTTACCCAGGGATGTTGGAGGAAAAACTCAGGGATTAACTCGCAGCCAACACAGCATTCCAAGTGTAATCGCTCTAATTTGCAATTGTAAACCTCCCCTTATCAATTAATTTACATTGTACAAAGAACTATCTGATTATCTTTGTGCGGCGCCGTATTTACGCTGAGATTTGATTGTGAGTAATTAGCACGTAATTGCGGAGGGTTATTTATAGCCAAGAAAGGGGTGCATTTATGTGTAGTTAAAATAATTGCAGTCTTTTGACAGCAAATCTATTGACTTTTCCTCCTTTTGGATGTATCTAATAGTTTGTCTGGCCAAAATTGTCTGGGCAAAGCTGGGACTGCTTGGGATGGGTTTGGTTAACTTTTTCCATTTAAAAATATTTCCTCTGCCTCCCAATTTTAGCCTGCCCTTCCTGGAAGAGGGGATTTGTCGCAGGGCCGGGTGTGTGGAGGATAAATCCCAGTGAGCCGGTGACCTCCGTGCCTGGCATGGATGAACGCTCCCCGTGGAGCATCCCTAGCACAAAATATTACCCCATTACAGTAATTCCTGCTCGGGGTGTGCTTTATGAATGCCATCAAGGGCAATGGGGGCTTTCATGTCCAGCGCTAGTGATGATGATTTTATTCCCCTTGCTGCCATCCTCAGCCTTCCATCACCCCTCTTAGGCTCAGCTTTACAGCCACAGCCGCTTCTCAGCCTCCAGAGCTCGTCTTTTAAAAAGAAATCCAGTGTTTTCAGCATTGCAGAGGAGCTCTGATTTCCACCTGAGGGGTTCTGTGCTTGCTGGGAAAGGCTGGGATGGAGATGATGCCTTAGGATTTCAGCTTGTATATTTTCCATCTATTTGTAATCCTGTAATTCTTTAGTGTATAACTCCAAATTCCGTATCCAGTGCTGGCTGCTGCTCTCCCATTTTGGGCAGACACAACAATTCCTGTCCAGGCTGGGAATCGAGGACACCTCACTGCCTCAGGCCCCAGGGATGGAAATAAAAGTGAGTTGGGGGAGCAAACTGGGGGTAAATGACTTCATTACCTGGAGCTGTAATTGGGAGATTAACCCCCAAAATGCAAATGGAGCAAACTTATCAAAATGTGAACACCCCTGACCTGAAGGCTCTCCAGTAAATAGAACAGCTTTTTATTCCCTTAATTCTGTCTGGCCTCTGTTTTTACGTAGCCCTGGTAAAAGGGCATCAGAGAAGGGAGATGCCCCATGCTGCTGCTTGCTCAAGGCCACTTCATGGGCATTTGGGGCTCTCTAATCTGAAGTTCTGGGAGAATATTTGGGATTCTGAGTAGCACCAAGGAGCTCTCATGGCACAGTCCCTGTCTCCTGTTGGGCTGGAGTAGCCTGGGCTTGGCTTTGCTTCAGCTGACACCCCCGAGTTTAAGAGGATTTTCTCTCTGATCTATCAAGAGCATCTCTTCACTGCTGCTTCTGCACTCAGCAGCAGAGCCCCAGGCAGGCACTGTCAGGTTTGTGGTGATGCCATGGGATCATCTCCTGTGGAGCTGAGGGAGCAGCTCTGGAGGTTCCTCTGCTGTCCCACCCGAGCCACCAGTGGGAATCAAAGCCACCTTTCCACTCATCTTCTTCCTCATGGAGCATTTCCCTGTCCCAGCACTGCCAGCCCGGTGCTGTGGCAGGAATGAGGAGTGTTGAGGTGCAGCTGGGTAGGGTTGGGTGAGATGAGCCCTCACCTGGAGCAGGTTTGGGTGAGATGAGCCCTCACCTGGAGCAGGTTTGGGTGAGATGGACCCTCACCTGGAGCAGGTTTGGGTGAGATGAGCCCTCACCTGGAGCAGGTTTGGGTGAGATGAGCCCTCACCTGGAGCAGGTTTGGGTGAGATGAGCCCTCACCTGGAGCAGGTTTGGGTGAGATGAGCCCTCACCTGGAGCTGGTTTGGGTGAGATGAGCCTCACCTGGAGCAGGGGGAGGAGGTGGGGCTGCAGGAGCTCCTTATAGAGGGTGGAAAACCCCAAACTCTGCTGGGCTGAGCAGAAGGAGCTCCCAGGACCTGTCCCAGCCTTGGTGAGTCGGGGGAGCTCTCAGGAGGTGCTGGGGGTCTTTAGGGAGTTGAAGAAGTTGATGGAGTGAGAGTTTTGCTTGAAGGGAGCGTTGTTCTGAGGACTAGGGCTGGGTGGTTGTTCTGGCCAGGGTCAGGCTCTGTGTTTATTTGTGTCTCTGTTTCACAGAACTTTATTTTTCCCTACCCCAATACCTCCTGGCTTTACCTCCCTTGGTAAGACTGGTGTTGTTATGTAAATAATACTTTGGTTTCTTGAAAATGAGGCACCTGTGGAATGCCTTTGGTGCTGTTGCTTCCTGAAAGGTATCTCTGATATCTCCTGGTTTTCTTCTGGTTGAAAATAATAATGTTTATTTTGTATTAAGAACCATCTTGGAGCTGGGTCTGGCTCAGCAGGAGCTGCTTTAGGATTTATTTGCAAACTATGAGCAGCCCATAGTGGTCAGCTGAGTTTTAAAGCTGGTCAGAACCTTGGAGGATATTTTAGTTAACTCCTGGTCAAACTATTCAGAATCATCATGAGGTGTTTTCCATTGCTGGGCTGTGGAAGCTGCACAAAAAGAAAATTTACCCCGTGCCATGCAGCTTTACAGTGTTTGTCACTGGAGATTTTGCTTTGTGTGTTGTTCCTGCATCTCCCTTCTGTGGCATTTACTGGTTAATTCCTTCCATTCTATTCCATCTATTTATATATTTATAATTCTGTTTTTACATTTCTATTTCTATGCATTTTATTAAGCCTATGAAAAAGCAAAAGGAGGAGTTTATCTTTCTTAGATAGAAACTTATTTTAGACATGTAGGTTGTTTCTCTATGAGTTGATCTATTGTTCAGGGCTCTGGGGATGAGCAGCCAGGAGTTTTTCCCAAAAGAATTCCCTCACACTCCTGCTTGGAGATGGCCCAGCCTAAATCATGAGCAACATCCTAAACATGGCACAGAAGTGATCAAATTCAAGTTAACACTGCTTTTATACAGATGTGTAAACAGCCTGCAGGGGAAAATTTGGGGTTTGTTCATCAAAATGGTGACAAATTGAGGAGGATTTGAATCCCTGAGCAGCCTCATCCCTGGAATGCTGGCTCAGCTGAGCTTGCTGTGTGTTAGGGACTTTATGACCTGAATAAAAACGTCAAGTCAAACAGCTGCCTGCTCAATAATTCAGAATATTGATGGAATGATGGCTTTGGAGATGTTAGACTGACTCTTTAGGAGGGGCAGTGGCTCTGCTGTGCCTGGCTGCAGCTGGGTCCTGGCACATTTGAGAAGGTTCAGGTAGAACTAAAAGTGAGACATAAACCAGGTTTGACACCTGATGGGCATTTTAGATTAAATGCATTTTTTAGTAGAACTGGCTAAAAGACCCCAAAATCCTTAAAAAAAAATTACTTTACTTGCTGAATCCTCAAACTTTTTAGTTTTGAAAAGGAAAAAAAGCAAAACTAACTTATTTTTTTCAGGAAAAGTAAAAACACCTGTAAAAATCAACACTTTTATAAGTCTTCATTCTCCTTAAGACATTTGTAGAAATATATTGAATTGCCCTGTTTTCTTTTTTTTTTCTTCTTGAACAATATCTAGCCAGCTTTGTTGCAGTAATAGAGACTTCAGACCTAAAGCCATTTTACATTTTTTTTTAAAATATTTATTTAGATGTAGCAAACTATTTGATGACTTTCTGCTTTTCCTCTAAAGTTCACTTGACCCCAGGCTTTAGTTAAATATGTTATTTAAAAGATAAAAGAAAAAAAGAAATTAAATTTTTGAAAGTTTCCAATGGTCTGAGTATTTTTCTTGACAGAGCTGAATGTCTCAGCTGGTTTTGTGTGGGATATTTATAAAGAAACACACGACATATTTATACCTGTGAAATGCAAAAAATAGATTTATACCATCTCACAGAGCCCTCACTGCTTTTTGAAACAACCATTTTGCTTAAATGCATTCTTGGATCAGGTTATACTTTCTGTAGATCCCTTGAACAGCAAAATTCTCATTTCTTAGTAAGAGTTAAATTGCAACTTTGTGCTAAAACAGAAGTAGTGTTGAAGTTTGGTGGTTTTAATTTGGAATTTTTTTAATTATTATTATTTGTTTTCTTTATTTTGAGCTCCCTGATGCTTTGCCAGCTCTGTAAGGGGATTTCTTGGATCCCCTGAGGATCCGAGTGGGGCTCACTGAGGTGTCCTGCCCATTCCTGTGATCTGAAGGAAGCTTCAGAGAGCATCACCCCAAAAAATGAGAGCCTTGGGAAAGTCTGGCACCTTTGTTGTGTTCTTCCTGCTGGAATTGGTTGAGTTTGAGCATTGGGTACCAAAGGCAGTGGGAACAGAAAAGAGCTGAGCAGCTAAAAATCAAAATATCCTGGGATTTTAAAATGGTTTTAAATGGCGTTGGGATTAAAACAGTGTGAGAAGTTGGGATTGTTGGAATGCTGAGGTGGAAGGGTCCCTGGGGATCATCCAGGCCAGCCCCAGCAATGTCCCAGCCTGCTCCAGCAGCTTTGGCCCTGTGCAAGGGGCTGATGTGGAGCAAACACCCCTGGGCTCCTGCAGAACCCAAATGATCTCTGTCCCCATGGCCAACCAAAGGGGAAAATGGTGATCTGCTCTCTCTGCAGCTGTGGAGCACAATGAAGGCAAAAAAACAGAGTAATTCATACATATATTAAACTAAAAAAAAAAAGGGATTTTGGCAAATCCTATGCTTATTATATTTCCCTCTCTTTTTCTCTAATTTTCCCTGCAAATAATCCTGCTTATTCACGATGCTGCTGCAATAACTGAACTCCTGGAGGGAGAGGAGGGGGGGAAACTCCCCATCTAAATGATTCCTTGAGAGCTGTTGTGTTTTGGCAGATGTCAGGGCTGGGGCTGCTGGGTCTGGAACGGGCTCAGCATCACTGGGATGCTGCCTTGCTGTGCCTCTGAATGTGGACAGATTACATTACAACCCACTTCTTCCTCGATTTATTTTTTTTTTTTCTTCCTCTAGTCATAACCTACTGCCTCTGAAGGAATAGAAAAATTAAAAAAAAATACAAAAAATCCTCCTTGGTTCTTTTGCGGTGTTGCTTCAGGAGTGGGAATTGAAAGGAGGTAACTTCCTGCAGCACAAAAAAAGTATTCATGGTGTTTCTGTGGAAATTCAGGAATGCAAATATTAGTTAAATTAGGAGAAATCTGAAGGGACCAATTGCTGCTGTCTGTGAAGCTCCTCTGATTTTACAGTTAATGTTTAGATTGTGCTGTTTGTGGGTGATAAATACACATGGTCCTCACTAAAATATCTTGGGTTTAGTGAGTCCTTTGAAAGTATTTTAGACTCATTGTTCAGGATTTGTCTATTTTTTGTAAAATTATTTGATTTGTGCATTAAGTAGAGGGTGCTAAACTAAATAAATTGGGGTTTTTTTGGTTTTTTTTTTTGTCTTGACAAGCTTACACTTGTCACGCATGGGGGACAGTCTCATCTTCCACCTTTATGGTTTATTTCAGATGGGCTGGTGGAAATAATAGATTAAAAAAAAAAATTCCTTTCTGGATTTGTTCTTCCTCATAGGCTTTAGGCTTGAGCTCACCTTTAGTTGATGTCTGCTGCTCCTAAATAATGAGATTTTTTTGATGTATCCATGACTTCATTAATAAGCCATAATTCAGAAGGAATTTACCTTAGAAAAGGTTGTATTTTATTGCTGGTTTTTCAATATTTGGGGGTATTTTATGAATCCTCTGGAAGAAATGTTTGACTGAGCCACAATTTCCTACCATGGATTGCTGATCAGTGATGGAATTGCTGTGCCCAAGAAATCCTGAAGATTTTTGCAGGAAGGGAAGTTTATTGCACCCCCATCACCACTGACATTCTCCTGCTTTTGGGAAGGTTTTTGGGAGGCTTTTGCTGATGCTGTGTCAATTTTATTACACTTACTTGCTTTCCTTTGTACTCCCTGCTTAGAGCAGCTGAATAAGGTAAAAATATTGATTTTTTTTTTTTTTTTTGGTAGTTCATGTATGATTTTCCAGCTTTCAAATCCTGGACTTTTTTACCTTTTCCAGCTGGTTCTTAATGCCAAGCTGGCACCCACAACTTGCTAAATCATTGTCTTAAAAATTGATAATGCAACAGTCATGCTTAGTTACAATTCAGAAGTTTTAAAAATAAGAGTTTTTCTTTTTTTGTCTCAAGTTATAGTAAAAGTTATCTTGGCTATCCACTGCTTTTCCAATGGGACATTTCCTCTCCTGGCTTTATCTGGGGCTCTCCCGAAGAGCAGAGCTGATGTGGCTCTGCTGGTTTTCAGAGCATTAATAAATAGGAATACAATTCCCCCAAGATGATGCTTAAAAAAAAAAGTTAAACTTGAAAAAGGAGAATGCTGCTTGTGCTGAGGCAGTGTTGGGGTGGCCCTGCACCTCCCACCCCAAACACCCCCAGGCTTTGTTGAGAACCTGCACATCTTTGGGACTTTCTCCCCAGCTTTGATTTTTATTTTTTTTTTTGGTGTTTTCAATGTCACATCTCTGCTCACCCAGCTTTGATCCATGCTGGTGGAACAGAGCACCATCAAGTTACATCTCTTCCTCCTCCTGTTGCTTTTTTCCACATGAAATAATGGGAGGGGACATCTGGAAATGTCATTTTTGTGGCTGATGTGACCACAGGACTCTTCAAACCCCTGTGAGCCTGCCCATGCCTCTGCTCTGCCTGACCTACTTGTGCAACTTCTTAGCAATTCTTCAAAGAAACCAACTTGGAAGGCAGTAGACCTTGGTTTTTGTGGTTTGTTTTTTTTTTTTTTTTGGGAGAACATAGTGCTGGGGGAGGATGTGGGCGATCTGAAATGTCTTCGGGTTTGCAAGGACAAGGAACAAATTAAGAAGAAGCAAAACAAACAATTTAATGGTGATGGAGCTGCAGCTCCAGCGAGGAGAGCTGTGGGCGTGCATCCATTTTATCTCCCTGCACAAGATGATTCCTCACCACAGAAGGTCATAAAAATCTCACTGCTGAGTGCTGGGAGATAATTTTTCTAAAAGTTGGGAATGTTTTATTAGCTGTAAATAGTTAAGGCCCTCGTTTACAGCAATCAGGGGACTGTGAGTGCAAACCTTAGCTTGGCAAATAAGCCCCTAATTGTCACCTCAGATAAAAACCCAATGGTAAAACCTGGGAAATGAACTGTCAGGGCTGCTAATTATTATGTGCTGTGTAATTAATTACTCAGTGCCTGGTTTTTTGATCAGTGACCTTTCCTGTTTGGTGCTTTGTGATTGGAGAGGTTTCTGATCACTTACAGTTCTTGCTTCTGGCACTGCAATCCCAGTAAGAAAACGTTTCACTTAATGGAGTGATGGGAACGAGGAATGGAGGGGAGGAGGTTTGAATCCATAAGCTCCCAAGATGTGACATTGGACTCTCCTGCTCTGTGCCATCACCTGAGACAAGTTTCAGCCCAGCAGAAGAGCAGAAACCCAGAAGTTTGAGGAGCTCCCATCATTTTTTGTCAGCTGTGGTGGGGTTGTCTCAGAGCATGGGCTGGGGATGGCCTGGGGAGCTCCCCCAGCTCAGCTCCCTGAGGACAAGGAGTGAATTTGGGTCTTGCACAGCTTTAGAGCTGCTACACTGACACCTCATCAGAATTGAGATTATAAACCTGCAGTTTATGGTGACTAAAATGTGGTTGTTTCCTTAAGGGGAGCTGGTGCAACCCACTCCCTTCCTGCTGCTTGGAGAATGAAATGAAGATGTTTAATGTAGGGTAAAGCCCAAAGTGTGACTGTATCATTGTCCCTTTGTGTCACCAAAGCCTGACAAGCCCAGCTGCAATGACCTCGGGGAAGTTGATGGGCTCTATGCAGATGAGGAGAGGATCTCTTAATCAGCGGTTTGGAGAGACAGAGGCATCGCTCAGACAATGCAAACCAATTTAATTTGTGTCATCACTTTGCATTTCAAGTAGGAAGGTGATGACCACATCATCCTCTCTGAGTGCAGCTCCTGGAGTTATCCTGGGCTTTTTCCTGAATCTCTGTGAGAAAACAGCTTTGGGAGAACATCTTTCTAACAGGTGCTTCTTCTCTCTGCAGTCAGTAAAAGTTTTTTTTACAGTCAGTAAAAGTTGTTTTTTGATGGAGCAGGAAAACTCATTTTAAGTAGTAGAGACAATTTTAAGGGTTATGCACTTTACAAGTTCAATTTAGGAATCAGCTGGTGAATCCTTCTGACCTGCATGGCTGCATATTAATAATAAATATAGACACCACAATTGTTTGGAGACATTGTCAGAGAAATCTCAGCCTTCTTTTCATTTGTGAAGCAAATGACAGAGAACAAATGGAATTGTAAAGCCTGAAAATCCAATATAAATTTGTAACGCTCATCCCCACTTGATGAGACCAAATAAGAGTTTGAGAATTTTTTTTTGCCCTTTTTTTGGTTGGAATAAATCACATGAGATCTCTATTCTGACAGCATTTTGCTTGGAAGTTAAAGCCCTGAGTCCCTGGGAGAGCTGTGCTGGGGATTAGGCTGCTGGAGTCTTTCCTCCAGGAGATAGATGACACTTGCAGAATGATTTTGGCTGACTCACTAAACAGTGTTTAAATGCACAGGAAATGCTTCTGCACATGGGATTTATATTTCAGCTCCAGAAAGCTCTGCCTGTTCCTCTGAGCTCCCATAATCAATCCAGTGCTGAAATTGGTGAGCAGGAGGAATCAGGGATGCTGGGGGGGGGGTGAAAATTCAGAGTTCACCTGCTCTGGTTTTGTTTTGAGAAGCAGCAGAGCTGGGCTGGGCATGGATTTTGTGTGAGGAATGTCCTCTTGGAGCAGCAACAGGGATGGCAACAGAGCAGATTTCCTCCTGAGGGCTGCTGGAGGTGAGGATAGGATGAGCAGGTTCAGATGCACTTGATTGTTTATTAACATTTATTAATGAGCCCACAGTCCACAGGATTGTGCTTCTCTTGTTCCTTTAGCCTAACTGAAGACTATTGTGTGGAAGGCTTGGAAGATCATATTGGAAAACAGGAGCAGGAAAAGTCTTTACAATGTACAGGGGGGTGGAGATGAAGACAAATCTACAGTCTGAGGGCTCCTGGAGTGTCGAATTTGAGACTGGAGTGAAGCAGAGATGCAAAATCTCACAATTTCATCTTGGTTAAAAACTGAATTTGGAAGATATCTCAAATCTATGGTTTGGCAGGCGATGCAGGCAGTGCCAGAGGAGGCTGATTCCATAAACCTAAACCCACAACAGAGCCAGGAACAGTAAAAAGATAAAAATAATCAGCAAATGAGTTGTTGTCTGCTTGGAGTGACCAAGGGAGAATTTTGGGTGGAGGAACCCCAGCCTGATGCTCAGTAATGTCCCTGTCCTGGGCCAGGCTTGATTCCCTTCCCTTCCTCATCTCCAGGTGCTCTGAGGAAAGATGCATTAGGAATGGCAGGATCTGCAAATTATGCTGAGAAACTTCCAGCTGGGAAATGCACCTCGGGTTTCTCTGGGATGCTGCTTTCAGCCCCGTCTGCATTAGTTTGTGTCAATAGAAACTCAGGGTAATGTATGGATTTCTGCTGGCAGCACATGAGAGATCAGCACTTCTCCAGGCTCTCATCAGTGCTCCCTCTTGCCAGCTCCCCAAGAACTGCCTCCATGAAAAAAGTGGAATTTTTCTGTGCAAATACACAGTATTACTGTGAAATGAATCCTCTCTATTTTTATTTTCTCTCCTTAAGTCGTTTTTTTCCCCTTCTTGAAGGATGTGCTGTTCTTTTTCATGAAATGAGGCTTGCACAAAACCGAGTTTCTTTTTAGGTTTTTTTTGGGAGTTACAGCTTCAAGAACGACTGCAGTGGTGACTGGGGAGCTGCACTAAAAGAGTGTTGTTGCCTTTTCCTTTGGAGACAACTTCCTCTCCATGTTCTGAGTTGTTTTTTTTCAAAGCCTTCTGTTGACAAGGGATGCAGAAAATACTGAACCTGCTAAATTCAGATTTTAGTGTGCTGTCTTCCATGGTGTCACCTGGGGGAGGGAGCACAGTCTGTGCCCCTCAACCTGTTCCAGGTTGTTTTTCACTTGGGATAAAGGTGTGGGTTTGAATTCCTGCAAAGCTGTAGCCAAACCCTCCAGGCTAGGGGAGGTTTCTTTGTTATTTAGCAAAATTGCTTGGGCACTGCTGATGTTTGAGTGGAATATAATTTAAAAGCTTTAGGTTTTCCAGCCTGGAAGTTCAGGTTCAGTGCTCTGGTGAGGATAATGTACAGTTAATTAAATCACCATCTCCAGCACAGAATTTTAAAGGTGGGAAAAGCCCTCTGAGAGGAGTCCAGCCATTAACCCAGCACTCACCACCTGAGCACCAAATCTGCAGGTTTATCAAGAGTACCTTGCCATTCCTGTGGGATGAAATCCTGTGCTGAAAACAGAATATTCTGAATGTGCTTCCTCCCTGCTCTGAGTCAATATCTCTCTGGCAAGGCAGAGCGTTTGAAGAAATTGTCCATGAAAGTGTTCCTGTTGTTGGAACCTGCAATTTCTGCAGGATTGGAGTGGATACTTGATCTGCTAAGCAGACACAATCAGAATGTGGAGGTTTTTTCACCATTCCTTCTACCCCAAGGTGCAGGATGGGCACATGGAGATGAGGTTTGTGCTGCAGTGAGTGCCCACCCAGCCTGAGCAGCTCCAGCAGGGAAAGCACCAAGGACTTTGTAGTAACTGCATTTGGTGGGGGGGGGAAGAGAAAAACTCAGATTTCATCCAGAGTCTCCCACATAAGTTCCAAAAAAAGCCACCCACGCTGGGTGCCGCACTCAGGCGTGACAGGGACGGGGAAACAAAAGCCCAGAGCGTGGTGAGGTGTGGCTCTGGAGGCTGTGTGTGCCAGGTGCTGAGAGACACCTCTTGTGGGAGTTCAGGGGTGCCTGGGAGCCACATGGGCTCCAATTCTCACTCTGCTGAGGAGATCAGGCTTGGCTAAGCCTGAGCTGCAGTTTTTTTCTCTCTTTGTTTTCAGCTTTGCAAGTGCCTAAAAATACGCAGCAACGTTGGTGTTGGAGCTTTGCTTCACTTGTGCAAGTTGTTCTCCCAAACTTTGCCTGAGTGAAGTGATGAGTTGAACAGTTAGAGTAAATAGAGTAATATTTTGATTGGTACAAAACCTTTCGTTTCTTCTCCATGTCTAATTAGTGTAGCTCTGAATGTCAAATATTTACCCGCTCTCCCCAGCGCTGTGCTCACTTTGGTGGGCTCCATCTGGCTCTGCCTGCCTCCAGCCTGTTCCTCATGGAAAAGCTTTCCCAGACCTGGGGCTGCTGCTGGATTCCCTCCTGTCCCCCCCTGAGCTGGGAGGGAGCTGTTCCCTCCAGCAATTCCAGGTGGAAATGGAGCTGGGAGCTGGGCCATGAGTGGAGCTCTCAGGCTGGAAGATGCCAGTCCTGGCTGGATGGATGGGAGTGGTGCTTCTGTGATAAATGGAGGCAAAATATCCCTTCAGGTACCAGGGGTGAAATTCCCCAAAGAGGCAGTTTTTATATCCACAGAATCCCAGAAAGGCTGGAAGGGATTTTTAAATCCCACCCAGTGCCACCCCTGCCATGGCAGGGACACCTCTCACTGTTCCAACCCCAATGTCCAACCTGGCCTGGGAACTTCCATGGATCCAGGCAGGGATCAGCTCTGGGAATTCCATCCCAGCCCCTCCCCACCCTCCCAGGGAGGAATTTCTTCCCAATATCTGATTTTCAGGGACTTCAGTAGCAACCCCATTACAGGAGCAGGGCTGTCCTCTGGTTGTGACTTCCTCATATCAAATTGGAATTCAAGCTACAGCCCAGGAAATGGGTGCTTATCCCCAGGCAAAATGTCAGACTTCTTTTTCTGCCTCTCATATCTGGGATGTGTTGATACTGAAAAAAAAAAAAAAAAAGCTTATATTTCCTTATATTATATCACTTTTGCTGCATTTCTGGTGCCCACTGAATTCTAGTTTCATAAACACCATCTCCATTTACCATATGTTCTCTGTGTGACCCGTACCCAGCTACCAAACATGTGAAGCTCTAGGTTTAAAGCATGTCTTGCATAAGTTTCCTGTTTTTTTTCCTGTTTCTTCAAATTTTATTAGCATGTGGTTTGGATGATCTAATGGGAAATGGCTCTGCTTCAGCCTTTTTTGTGGGATTTAGGTTGGTTTGTTGTCAGCTGAGAGCTGCACTGAGACATCAGTGGAAGAATTTCAGCCTTTAGTGAAGTCAGATGTGGAAAAATCAAGATTTGAGTTGTCCCAGGTGGAAAGGTTGAGCCCCAGGGTGGTTTTGCAGGGTCTGGGGAATGGAGCAAGGCTGGGGATTTTGGGGAAGAGACCTGATGGATTAAGGGGAACTGAGTCAAGCAGTGGAAAAGGATCTGACCAGGTCACTGCTGCTGTCTTGTGGTACTTTGAAAATAGCAAATACAAATAATCCAGGACAGCCTCTTTCTCTACAAAACAAATTAACAATAACAAGGATTAATTTAGTGCCTTAAGATATCAGTATAACCAACATTCCATTTGAATTTCTTCTTCCAGGTATTGGAAATTTGACTGAAGGCTACATATCATGCACTGGAGAAGGTAACAATTCTTTAATCCTAATTCTGATGTGTTGCTGTTAATTTCTCTTTATTCTTAACATCATTGCATTGAATGTCAGAATCTCCTTTGTGTTTTTTGTGCTTTAAAGAGTTTGCCCTGGAGTTTTTCTGTGCCCTGACAGGGGGCTTTGATTTCCTTTTTTAAAAGAATATATAGATCTGCATTTAAGTTGTTAGGGGTGTGTATGTTGCATTTATACAGTTCTTTCATTGGAAGGTTTATGGAAAATGTGGAACAGTTTGCCTTCAGCTATTATTGTAAATGGAAAATTGTAAATTATATCTATTTAACAGAATGTATGGAAGTTATAGAATTAATTTTTTTCAGAAGAATATCAATATCTTGTTATCAATAATGTTTCAGGGTTTTTTTTTCTGGTTAGGCTCTTACTGTTCTTGTCAAGAGATTTTCAAAATTGGTGTTTAATTAATCATTGAGTGTTTGACTCTGCAATTGAATTAGTCAAAAAAAAAACCTGTGGTGTTCCTGAAACTCAGATTTTCTTAATGGCTTCTCAGTTTGAATGTCAAATGGAATCAATCTTGTTAGTGGAGAGGTGGGTTTTGTTCTATAGAACCTGAAATTATCTTGAGGGGTTTTTTTCCAACATGCTTTTAAGTCTGAATTATGTTGTTTCTAAAGAATAAGATGTTTTCAGAGCTCGCTATTATTGGAAAAATAAATGTTATCTTAATTTTAGATGTTATTACTGTACCTGTTCTGAGAGACTACAGATGGTTTCTGACAAAAATATTTAATTTCTTAATTCTTGGGAGTTTTTCCTTGGTCCTGGGTGGTGTTCACAATGAAAACTGAAGATGGAGATCAAGTAAATATCCTCATTCAGCCTGGCTCTTTTGGAGTGTGCTGTCTTGGTGTGAGGTTTTCAAAGCCAGCATGATAAATCCTGTGATAGATCACTTTCTAGTCTTTCTAGTGGTCTGAAAGGAAAAGCTTATTTCTTAATATAAGAGATAACTTTGAATAATGGACTCCTCATCCCTTTGGACAGTACTCTTAAATTAGCCTCAGAGCTCCTTCTCAGGTGAAATCTCATTTTCAGGTTCCCCACAGTAAAAAGGAGAGGCTGATCCCCATTTCATGTGGGAAGTGTTTTCAATCTGCTGATGAAAAGTACTTCTGAAGAGTTAGGCAACCTTGATTAATTGAGCCTGAATAAGAAGTGCAGGATCAAATCTCAGGATATTATTTTTAGGCTGCAGCCTTGTGTTCTGCATTCCAAATCCTTAAATGCCAGTTTGATAGGAAGTGTGGAGGACTGGAGCAGACAGTTCTGGGCACGCTGGTAATGGTTTGCAAATGCTGACACCACCCCAGACAGGAGGATGGAAATTGCTTTCTGTTTACAGAGCCTTGAACTCTTGGGTAAACACTCCTCATTAGTGAGGATGTGACTGGAATTTGGGTTAAATGCTTTCATTCTGGTGATGCCTTAGGATTTCAGCTTTTATATTTTCCATCTATTTGTAACACTGTAATTCTTTAGTGTATAACTCCAAACTCCATATCCAGTGCTGGTGCTGCTCTCCCATTTTGGGCAGACACAACAATTCCTCTCCAGGCTGGGAATCAAGGACCCCTCACTGCCTCAGGCCCCAGGGATGGAAACAAAAGTGAGTTGGGGGAGCAAACTTGGGGTAAATTACTTCATTACCTGGAGCTGTGATTGGGAGATTAACCCCCAAAATGCAAATGGAACAAATTTATCAAAGTGTGAAAACACATGATCCATTTTTGGGTGCAGCCCCTGGGGAGCTTTGTCTGCCCTAAATATACCTGAATGTCCTTCAATAAACAGAACAGCTTTTTATTCCCTTAATTCTGTGTGTTTTTAGGCATCAGTGGCATTGGGAGCAAAGGGATAATTTGAAATAAAAGCTGGTTTGGGGGAGCACTTGGTGAATGTGAGCCATTAAAAGGTCAGGGGTGCCCTGTGGGGTGTTGAGCTCTGGGAAAGGCAGAATTAGGAACTTGGGAGTGGGAACAGCAGTGCCACCCAAGCTGCTGAGTTATCCTAAAAAGTGAACTTTGTGTGCCCAAAATCTGCCCTGGTGGCAGGGAGCCTTGGGATCCAGCGTGGGGCTCTCCAGGAGCAAGCACTGAGTGTTTCTTAGGGAAAAGTGGTCACATTCTGCTGTACTTGACAAAATGGCACATTTGGGGATGCAGATTCAGCTTTTATATGTATTTCATCTCTGGGGGAGGCAGGAGTTCCTCTCCCACGTTCCTCAGCAGCACGTGGGACTTTGCTGAGTCAAAGCCAGGCCCTGAGCAAGCCAAGTCTGGGCTTTTACTTCTGGTCCTGTGGCTCAAAACTGGCTGTGGTTGTGACTCCAGAAACAGGGATCTGAAAGGAAACATTTGTGTGTTGTAGTGGTATAATTACAAAATTCTGCTTGATTACCTGTCAAGCTAATTAAAACAGTGACAGGCCAGCAGTCCTCTTAGAGTTTGCAGCATCTGTGCTTTGTATTGCACAGCCAGGCTCAGAGTGTAATTTTAATTAGAATTATTACCAGCACACAATGCACAGTTGTGCTGGAGAAATGTCCTGAAACTGAATGTGCTGGGTGAGAGCTCTGGAGAAGGAGATTGTGATGAGCAGAGTGTGGAAAGCAGCTGGTTTTAGGGCATGGTTTGACAAGATCAGGGCTGGTTTTGCCCACTGGCAGCTTCCCCTTTGCCTGGTGTGGGGCTGTTGGTGTCTGGCAGCTCTTGGCTCTGCTGCTCACTGCAGGTGGGGTCAGTGTGATAGGATTGCTTGGATGGACACTGAACTGCCTCAAACTGCAGCTTTTGTGTCCCTCCTTCAAGGACAAGGGTGGTCTGTGATCTCCAGGCATCATTCTGCTCCCCAGGATTCTCAATTGTCCTTCCCTGGCTCCTCATTGTCAGATATGTCTGCCACCATGTCCTCCCACTCTTCCTCTAATGCTCTGGAAATCTGCTCTGTCCTTTCTCTCCCTCTTTATTATCTCCCACTTCCAGCCTGATTCCCTTCTGCTTTACACCTTCTCTGCCATCCCTTGCCTTGGCTGCTTCCTTCTCCCCTTATCACCTGACCTCCTTGTGCCACCCAAAAATTAAAACTCTGTTTTAAACTAAAACTGCTGCCACTTTATACTGGATTAAGTTGTGGTTTTTAGAGGGTGAGCTGGGAGGGAACATCCTGACTCTGCAGCACAATTAAATGGCAGCTTTTTGATAGAACCTTCATTGTAATTAATTATTGCAGAGTCTGCATTTTGCTTGAGATTTGAAGTATCTGGGTTTGGTGGCTTTGTTTTTAAACTTGAGTAATATTTGGGATGCAATCCTCATGACGTGACTCTTCACTCTAAGATCATGATAAATACCTGAAAAAAACTCAGGGAAAAGTTGTGTTCAGTCACAGGTGCCTGGCCAGATCTTGTCTTTGCAAAGAGATTTTTGGAAGATCAGGTAATTACCAGGTGATAGCTCAAGGGATGTGCCTCATTCCAGCATTTCAGAGTATTTTCTTTCAGATATGTGTGAGATGTGTTGTCTGTGCTCCCTGAGTGGGAATATGGGGCTGAAATGACACCAAGGAGTGTCTGGGAAGGCAGCAAGGCTGTTAATTCTGAAATCTGACACGAGGCATACTTTGGCACAAAGCAAGTCTGCCCTTCTGCACTTGTTTGATATTATAAAAGAGATTGTTGTGGCCTTACAAGAAGGTTAAGATGTCGTGAAGTTTAATATACTCTGGAAATAGTCCTGTTAAAGGCACTGCAGCTGGTGATTGATGAGGCAGGTTATGATGGGAGCTCTCAATCTTGTGTTTGTGTGTGCAAATTGCCATTTCCCAGCCTTTTCAAGGTTGCTAACTTTATCTCGTGGTGCAGCCCATATTTAAGGATTTCATGTTGAATTAGCCTTTGATTAAGGGCAAAGGAGCTTTGATGATAAAATGCCACTACCAGTGGTTCTGTGGACTGGCTTGGAATAACTTATCAATCACTCTCCATGACTGAGAACACGTTGTGGACATGAGGGTCACCCTTTGAGGATTAATTTTTCTGAGATAAACAGCTCATGGCTGTTGGATGATTATGGTCAGAAGCAATTATGCTTTTAAAACTGTTCATTACTACAATAAAGAGTCACTAGACTGAGTTTTAAGCCTCTGCCTAAATAGCTGGGTCAAGATGTGTCAGCCTGGGTTCCAAGGTGTTATTGAATGATAGGAGTTGCTGGGGGTTCTGGCACAGGTGGATGCTGGCAGTTGGTTTTCTCTATTTTTTTTTTTCTTTTTTTTTTGACTCCTATTAACTGAATTTCTGCATCTTTTAGGTGAGTAACTCAAACAGCCAGCTGGTAATTCTGTGGAGTCCCCTATAAATAGCAAACACCTATTTTCCAGATATTCTCAAGAGCATTTCACAGCTGGTTTAGGTTCCAGGAGTCATTGCCTCTTTCTGATCCTCTGGGCTCCAGGTTTCCATTTTTTGTCTCCTTTTTTAAATTCCTGCAACGCTGTCATCAGCTGAGCTGGGAGAATGGACCAGTGCAGTGTGAGGACTCATGATGCTTCTCATGGCTGGAAAAGTGCTGGAGCCTGAAAGCCAAAGCATGTCTGAGATAAATTCCTATTTAATAATAATAAAAAAAGAGAGCCCCAAACACCAGCACTATGGGTAGCTGCTGTCATGAAAGGGATGAGGAGCTGTCTTATGGAGGGATTAGTGTAGAGAGGAATAAACTGCTGAATCACTGGGAGCAAGGAGGAAATAGAGAGTGGAGAGGCTCTGGGAAAAAAAAAATAAAATGGCTGCTGGAATTCAATTAAAATCACAGTAGGATTTGCAGTTGGAGATGGAACATCAGTCATCCCAGACCTCGTGGTGGCTGCTGCCTTGAGGGGTGCTTAAGTGAGTGTAGAGCTTCTGAAAAATGCTGGAGTGGCTGAGCTGCAGTGGGAGAGTCCCCATTTCCTCCAGACTGATGTGTTTTCCCCAGCACACCTCGGGGTTTGGACTGCTGCTCACTCCTCAGGCACTGACACTTGTTCATGGATTATCTGAGGGAGTTGTGTTTGTGCTGCAGGCTGGCAGAGGAGCACCCTGTGGGAATGCTGCTCGGGCTGTAAACCACTTGGGGGGCTTTTATTTCAATTATTTGGATGATTTAATCATTTTAGTTATTTAAGGATGTACTCATGAGTGGTTGAACAGCCTCCATGCCATCATCAGTGATGTCCACGGTGCAAATCCAAAAAAAAGCTCAAAACTCCCCTAAAAGCAGCTCTGTACTCAGGTGAAGGACACAAAATCAGCTTGGAGATGGTTTGATTTTAGTCAGAAGAAATTCCCCCATTTCTTTTGGTTTTCAGTGAGTGTTTCTTGCTGCAGGTGGGACAGGAGGAATGGTTGTGGCTCTGACCATTACTGAAATGGCTTCTTTGCTATCAAATCTTGTGTTAATCATTTGAAATGCCTTCAATGTGCCCTCAGCGATTTGAAATAGCATCAATTAACATTTAGGAAATTAATTTCCAACTCCTGGAATATTAAACATTTACTTTACAGATGGAAATGAGGTGTACTAACTGTGCATATCTCATGGCCCTTTTAACCCACATCCTCACAAGGCAAAAAAATGCTAAATTGGCAACCACAAAGGTGTGGTTTGGTGCTGGAATTGTGGCACACGGAATTACTGCTGCCAGGTTTGGTGCTGCACCATTGACATTCAATTCTTTGCTCAGATTCAAGGCCAGGTTGGACAACCTGGGATAGTGGAAGGTGTCAGGGGTGGAACTGGATGAGCTTTAAGGTCCCTTCCAACCCAAACCAGTCTGGGATTCTGTGATACTGAGAAATGTGGCTAAAAATTAGGAAACCCCAAACTAAAGCAATGTCTGGATGAAAAATCCTATCCTGCCTCATGGTTCACTGTGGCACACTTTGATTTTACTCCTCCTTTTAAAAAGATTTGATCCTTCAAAATAAACAACTCAGAAACAAAGGTTCTTCAGGAAATCTGTAATGTGGATCATTAACCTTTGTTTTGCAGTTTAAATATTCAGTCTAATCTTTGCTGCAACTGATTTTGCCACCTTTTATCAATAAAAATACTATAGATGTGATTCTGCATAAAGGTGTTGGAGTGTGAGTCACTCAAGGAAAGTTTCCCTGGTTTCTCTCTATATGTTGGTCTTGGGTGAAAATTTGCATCCCTTGCCCCCCTGGAAGTGTTTGGCAAATGGATTCATTGCTTCAAAGGATCCATCTGCCAACTGAAGGGAGGAGAAATATTCCTTAGGGTCAATTTTGAACTTTTTTTCCTTTGAATTTGTGTCTTAGTTTCTCAGGATTACAGTTTTCCTTATTGAGAAAGGAAATAAGATGATTTGTTTCATTCATTCAAACTGATCATTGTTCCTGTTTTATACCATTTTAAGAGCATCATCTTTAGCTCCTTACTCAGAAATACAGATTTTGTTTGATTTCTCTTAATGCTCTTTTTAAATGATTAATCTGCCTATGCCATGTTGCAAATTCTGGTTCTTAGTGAATTTGGAAGGGATCTGTAGAGGTGAAGTAGTGCAAGTGCCCTGCTCAAAGTTTTCTAGTAAAATGTTATTTTAGGACTTACTGAGTGGCAGCTGTCCCCAATACACCATGTGGCACAGAGAAGGAACATGACTCACTTTTTGTCCCCAGTCTGTAATTCCTTCTGCTCTTTTCTCATCACTTCAGCTCCCTCACCACTTCATCTTTCAGGAGTTATCACTTCAGTCTCACAGCCACTCTTTTCATTGCTCTTCACACCCAACAACTCCTGGCCATCAGTTCCTGCCCGTGTCCCTGTTGCTATTAGATCTGTGTTTCCCTTTGTGCTGCTGCCTCACTGCCAGCTGTGAGCCTGCAGAGCTGTGGTGCTTGTCCCTGCCTGGAATCCGTGCATTTCCGGAATTTAACTGCCCACTATTGGAATTTCCAGATCACAGAGCCATACAGGCAGTAAACTGCATTTCATGCACTGCTGAAGTTAATGGGAATTTGGATCAGCTTTTTGGTGCCCTACTTCAAAGCAGTTCAAAGATCCCTTATTTCCTCATTTTCCTCTTAATCTTCGTTTCCTCTCATTCCACAAGAATTATCACAATTCCACTGTATCACCAGCTTTGATACAGGAGATCTTATCTTCAGCACAGTCCTTGAAGTCTTTTTTCTTCCACAGGAAGCAGATGAGGGAAGAAAAACATTTTCATGCTGAACAGATGTGTCCTGATTTTCTTTGTTTTTATTTTGGTTTTGCCACACTCTGTTATCCTAGAATTAAAGCACCTTGTCAGAGAAATGATGATTAGAGCTACCTCTGGGTTTTTTTTTTTTTTTTCCCCCCTTTAAAATGTCACTAGAGCATCTCTTTTACTTTTTTTGGTGACTTCTGTGGCAGCACTGAAGCTGCAGTGGGTTGTGCTTTGTTACACCCCTGCAATTTGAGCCCCCACTGTTGACACTCTCATATTGGTAATTCCTTTTGATACAGCTCCAGGAATAGATTGTTCATGTTTTCTTTTTATTAATCTCAAGATCTTAAACTGTCTGATCTTCAGCTTTCCAGCATTCCAAATGCCTTGAGTGTGCTTGGGACTGCCTTGCTCTGGTGTCAGTAGGTGGAAGATTGGTCAGTTAGGGAGAAATTCTTCTTTGTGAGGATGGCGAGGCCCTGGCAGGGAGGAAGTCTGGATGCCCCTGGATTCCTGGCAGTGTCCCAGGCCAGGTTGGACATTGGGGTTTGGGACAGTGGGAGGTGTCCCTGCCATGGCAGGGGTGGCACTGGGTGGGCTTTGAGGTCCCTCCCACCCCAAACCTTTCTGCAGGTGCTGTCACCTGCTCACATTCTACCTGCTGGTTTTCAATTAATTATTTCAGTCTGAACTCTATTTCAAACCAGTAAGCAAGTGCTTTATTTCAGAGGCTCTCTGCCCATATTTCCCTATTTCTGTTCTGAGGTGTGAACCTGGGCTGTCTCTGAGCCCCTGGCAGCACCACCAACCTCAGGCAGGAGCTGAGCTGTGTGTCCCTCACTGAGAGCTCTCAGCTCTGGGCTTTGCTGTGCTTTGGAGCTGAGCTGGGCTCAGCCTGGCTCCCTGTGCTGTTCTCTGTGCAGCCCCAGCTCACTGTGGCTCTCAGACCCAACCCAAGGCTTTGCTGCTCTCGGCTCTGCTGCATTTCCAGCTCTCCATCCTCAGTGCTTGCTGCAAACCACAAATTGTCTCTGCTGCTTCTGCTGGCTCTGGCCAGGGACCTGTGCTTTGGCTTTGCTTCTGAGACCTTCCCCCCCTCCTCACACCCTCTGTTTACCATCTGCATTTTAGAGATGGTAATACATTTCAATATTTTTATAACCCTTTATACCATTGTTTCAACTTGGTTAATTGCACTAAAGTTGGCTTTGTGCAGTAACACAAAGTGCTTGCAGTCTTTTTTGTTCTGTTCCAGCCTGAAGCAGGAAAAATCTCCACTTTGCAGATGACTTTCATTTTCCTTCCTAAGCCATTTTCATGTAATTCCGCATTCCGATGCGCTCTCGCCACTAAAGCTCTTTATGCTGTGGTGTATTTTTAACTAATGATGTGTCACTGTACCAGCTTGGATTTTCTTGTATCTATTCTGTAAACAACTAAAGTTCCTTTTGAGGGGGAGGAGGAGGAGAAGAAACAGTGCCAGAGAGTTACAAGTCGTGTTCGTCTTCATGCAAGCAAAAGAGATCAGACTGGCCTAGGACCAAATTAATTAAATGTTCCATTTAGTGGAAGATGTCAGTGAGGAATAGATAATTCTTCCCATCTGAAGTGCTTGGCTGGTGGAGAGGAACATCTCTGTGTGAGCAAGGGGCCTCTGAATGTTACACAAATGTCAGAGCAGGAGGAAAAGTTCTAAGGCTGAGCTTTGCTGGGGAATTTTATCTCCTGGCTGGGTTTTCAGCTCTGACTTTGCCATGAGGAGGGGCAGCACAGCAGGACTGGGGATGGCAGGAGCCAAAAGGACCAGAGCATCAAAGGATGCTCAGAGGAGTAATTCCTGTTAGAGGACTGACAGGTCCAGGAGGGCTGGGAGAACGTGGATTCAGATAAATGGACAGAGTAGCTGGTTTATTTATATTTCATGAACTGCTAATTTGAGGAGAGAAGGGTAAACCCTCTGGGATTGAAGGCACTGGGTCAAAGTAAAACAAGAAGGTTTTTTTATTCTTAGCCAAGTGTAGGAGGAGGCTGCAGTGCTCTCCTGTCTATAATTTTCTGTCATAATTGAATATAGCTGTAGTTTCTGGAACTTTATATATCCATAAAATCAGTTACCTGGAATATGTCTGTTCAATTGCAGTGCTGTAATCTCACATACTGTGCAGCAGGTAACTTTAATAACCATTTCCTGATGTAATACTGCCCTCTGCTTAAAGAATGCCAAACTTCATTGCAGAGATGTACACTTAAACCAAAAACATACCTGACCAAAAATATGTGTGGCTTTTATCCAGGATTTTGCATCATTTGGGGCTGGAAGGGATTTGTGGGATGCAAAATATGAACATTCATTGGATTAGCTCTGTTGTATGTGGATCATGTTACATCATTTCTGGTGGTATAGGGCTCTCATTAGAGCTATAAAAATAATGTGATTTTTTTTTTTTTTTGTTATTCTGCTGTAAAATGTTCATATGAATTTAACTTATTAAGTCTCAAATAGAGGTTGTTCAGTAAAGGAGTTAAACTAATTTAGGTATCCACAGAAATCAAAATGGCTCATTTTGATTAATCTGCTTGAAATAAATGCCTGAGAGGTGAAAAATTATTTGCTTGTCATGTGAAGTGACTTAGTGCACTTCATCCTGCCACTGAACATCAGCCATGGCTTTGCTCACAGCCCCTGTAAGCATATTTCCTGTGGGACAGCAGTATCTGAAATTACTCTTCTCACAGAGCATGCAGGGAAGCAGTTCCCCATTTCACTTGATTTCTTTATCAGTTTATGCTCCACTTCACAGACAAAAGCTGGTTTACACTGATCTTGGTTATCTGCACAGCACTTCTTTATGTCAATATTTTGGCTGAGATTTAACTGTGCAAACCTGAGCACAGTTAAACCTTCCCAGGATTTGACCACCTTGGCATGGTCCTTGGTGCTTTCTGTGATGCCCTCAGCACCTGAGGCAGCCAAAACTTGACCAAATAAATAGATGGGAGATGCCTCAAGAAGGTTATAAATGCAGAGAGGGATTGAAGCAGAATCACCAGGGCATGGAGATGTCTGGCAGGGTTCCTGCTTCCCAACACGGGTGAGAAATATCCAAGGCACAAACATCAGCAGCACTCCTGGGTTGTTTTTTCTCCCAGTTCACCACGTCACTCTCAGCTCCCTTGGTGGAGCCTCAGCTTGTGAGCACTCAGGCATGGCTCAGCCCTAACCAGGGACTGAAACCAGCTGGGCTGGGGGAGATTTAAATGTTAACTAGAGAATAATCAAGATATTGAGTCTCTGACAGCTGTCTGGTACCAGGTTATCACCTCCTGCCCACAGAGGGGAAGGGGCTGCTCTGAGCAGGAGGAGGGTGAGATCTCATCATGTGGGAGAGATTTAAATGGGATTTTGGGAGGATATTGGAAGAAATTCTTCCCTGTGAGAGTGGGGAGGGGCTGGATTGGAATTCCCAGAGAAGCTGTGGCTGCCCCTGTATCCCTGGAAGTGCCCAGGGCCGGGCTGGGCATTGGGGTTTGGAGCAGCCTGGAATGGTGGAAGGTGTCCCTGCTGATTCAGAACTCCTTTCTCAGAGTCTGGAGTTGGTGACACAAAGTGACAGAGTCACAGCTTGGCATTCTATAGAAATATTAGATGTGATCTGTTCTGCTTTATTAAGGAAATCTGTTTGGCATTCTGGTACAGGGGAACTAATTGGGTCCGTAGTGAGTGCATAAATTAGGGCTGCCTTATGCAGCACCACTAATTTATGCACATGGAGGTTTGAAAATGTTCTAGACATCTTGAGAAGAGTAGTTGGTAAGTTAAATTGCAAAATAACTCAAGAATGTACATTTATAGGAATCTTCTTCCCAGAGGATTCCGTGCAATTGTACTGTAAGTAAAATACTGAGAAATATATGAAGTATTTAAGGTCAAGAGTGTTTCAAGCTCTCATCTATCAGACATGACTGGATAATTCTCAGTTTGTAATTATTGGGAAAATTTAGCATGATTTCCTTATAGTGGAATGTGTGAGGATTAATATCTTGTATTTTCAAAAGGGATTGGTGAACATTTGTCTCCATAAAGATACAAAAGAAAGCAGTGAGATGTGAAAAGGTGCAGGGGCAGGTGTGATGTCCTGTCCTGTGGAATCTGAGTGTACAAAGTGTGTGAGGACAGCTGCTAATGGAGACTGGGACCAGAAGGTTGTTCCTTTGTTTATTTCCATTTAAGTGATACCAGCCAAGCAAGATGCAAAGACTGCCAACTTTGCAGTCTCAGTGGGATTTATTTGGGGTGCCCCAACTCCTCATGTTTGAAGCATTTTCTTCTGTCTGGAAGCAGAGATCTGGAGCTTCCACACCAAGTTTCAGTGGCTGCCTCCAAGGCTTGCTGTTCTCCAGTCTGATTCAGCTGGGGAATTAATGCTTCCATCATCTACGAGCACTCTTTTTTTCTCCAAAAGATAGTTTAGGCTTACAGAGGTGTTCTCAATATATAATAACAGCGTGTCTAGAATACACCCTTTAATTAAAACAAAGGAGCTTGAGAAGAATGAAATAAATCCACCTGTAGAGTGAGTAAGTGCTCACAAGGCTTCCATTAATCAATAGCGGTGTCGGCGGTGATTGCGCGAGCGCGGCGTTTTAATCAGCAATGTTTTTCCTGGCACGGGGGTGGGAAATACAGTGATTAATTAATTGCTGTTCCTGGAACGAGCCAGCCTCCCAGCACAGCTAACCTGAGCAGCCTGGTGACAGGGCAGGACGTGCTGAAAATGGAAGAATGTAGAAATGTAAGAGGTCCCTGAGCTGATGTCGTCAGAGCCGAGGCAGGACCCAGGGCCGGAGCTGATTAATGAGTCCGAAAGAACAAGTGGCAAAACTTGAGTGCTGGGAGAAGCTGGTGCTGCTTTTGATGTCAAGGGTTTATTGAACTTCTTTTTTTTTTTGCCCAGCTGGGAGCTGTTTTATGACTTTTCTGAGGAGTGGTTTTGATGTTGGGGCTGGTTTTAGACGAAGGAGTTTTGCTGTTTGATTTTTGGCTCAGCACAGGATCCTGGTTTGCTGTGCCCACAGGAGATGGGAAAGGTAACCAGCTTCCTTCTAGGAGCTATTGATGCACTAGTTGCATATAATTAGGGATGTTAACAAGGGCATTATTGTGCTAATTATTATGCCTAATTACAGGGGAAAAGTAGAAAATTTCATGGCCACTTTCTGCTAGACAGAACTTAGAAGCTTTCCAGAGACTAAATACATTAATTAATCTACTGTGCTTGTTTAAATAGAAGAATGTATTAAAATATTTTCTGTTTCATGGGGGGAAAAAGGAGAAATAAGAGTACGCGACCTTTCTGGAGAAGTAACCTATTTAAATAAGTAAAACTAAAATAAATATAATCAGAGAAATGCTGTTTTTAATGATCCACTCGATGAAACAGCCCAGCAAAAGCTGCTGTAGGAGGATATAAACTGGAATGTGGGGAAGAAGAATGAAGAGGGGGAGAGGAGACAGAAGGGTTTTATATTGGCTTTGGTGGCCAAACTGGCTGATTGTGGAACTCTGGGGTGTAAAAGTGTGGGCTGGGAAGGACTCAGAAACTGCCCTGTGTGGGAATGTCTCATGGAGAAATTCCTCTGGCACTTTGTGTGGGGAGGTGGCCAATTGCAGAGTGCCAGGGCTGAAGCACTCAGCAGGAATTTGGGTGAGGGGGATGATGCCTATGGAGCATCGCCCAGGGTCTGGGCAGGGTTAAACCCGTTAGCAGCACCTGCAGTCCCATCCCAACTTTTCACACTGCTTAAACTCCATGGGAGTGGATGGACTGACACAAAATCTCACTGCTGAAAGTTCCTAAAATCTCCCTAAACCAGTCCAGGGCTTTGTTGGAGCCAGTGAAAGCTGTGCTGATATTTGGTGTGATGGTTTTACATGCTGAGTGTTTTGGGTGGTGCATGGACATAAATGCTTTTATTGGACAGCTGCAATTTGCCCTTTATTCATTAAAACCCGGGGATGGATGTTGTGATCCACTGAGAATGACAGGAACTGTGAAGAGCTTCCATTGTGGGATCTGGTTATTGCAAACTGTAACTCCACTTCCTTTTATTGCTGCTCTGGATGTTGCCAGGTTCACGACTTTATCATGCTGTGAATCAAGGCAGACTTTAAGAGGACAAGAACTCCTTAATTTCTTTTTCTCCGAGTTTATTTGCACAAGAGGGTAAGAATTCCAGCCTGTCTGTATTATTTGAAGGAGTTAGAACAGTTGGATCATTTATTTGATGGGAACTTTGAGCAGTGTCATTGAAGTAAGAACAATTTGTACTTCAGAGAGCTCTTCTGGGTAGAACTTCACCCATTTCCACCCTTTCCAGCCCTGCCACAATTGCTGTTTTCCAGGAGATCAGCGCAGTGTATTGCAGGGAAATCATCGAGTCAAGAAGATCTTTTGCACCAACCACCTCCAAAGCTGAGCACTCCAATCAGTTCACTCAAATATTCATTAGGAGAGCAAACCCCTGCTGATTGTAATGAGAATTTTGTCTGCAGAAAGCTTTTGTGACTTGGTCTCGAGTGGTGCTTTAACTTCTGAAGAGTCTTTCAGAATCTTGGCTTTAAGATAATCTTTCCTAAAAATAATGCAAATTGCTCTAAAAACCTCCTTCCAAATTGGTGGTATTTTTCCAGTGGGTCAAATGGACTTTGGACCAAGACAGGAAACTTTAGTTTCTAAGGGTTTTTTTTTTTTTTTTAGCATAAATACATTTTTGTGTGCTTGCAGCTGTACTGCATAAATAGTCTTTGAATCATGCAGGATTAATTAGAATAGCAATGTTCTGACTAAATTAATTGGATCATCTAAAAATTTACCCCTTTTTCTTGAAAGCCATTCCAAAAAAAGTAGAGTTTGCAGAATATTTAATTCAGTCTGGAGGCAAAACGTGACACAGGGAGAGGGAGGCTGCAGTGAGCACTTTCTTGTTTGACTGCCTTAGAAAAGCTGTCACTTAAAAGGCTCAGAAGCTGCCAAGAAAAGTTTGTGGAATCTCCAGTCTCGCTTTTTTCTCTCAAAAAGGGCTTTGAATCAACCTTAACTTTTTCTGACAGTGAAATTTTTGTGGCTGTGACATTTCCTGGGAGTTCTTTGGGAGTGAATCTCCCCTTCCCTCCCATCAGCCCCAAGGGGTGGGGGACAAGACCAAAGGCTAATGATGCAAATTATAATTAAAGCTAATTAGAGAGTGGGGCTGCAGATGGAGCAAAGAAGGGAAGCTAAAAATTTGGGAGTTGTGTGTAGCTCAAAATCCCAACAAGGGAAGGGACAGGAGTGACCCCTGGGGCTCCCACCCCCACATCCCTGTGGCACTGTGGGGAAATGTTTCTAAAAATAATAATAATTAAAATAATTGTGCTGGTTGTGATAAGAAGTGTGGGAATTGACTATCCCAGCAATCTCCGTTTTAGCTTGGAAAAAAAAAATTTGGCCACTGCCAGGATGTTTCTGTGTCTTGCAAGGTTTAGAGAGGAAGTGGAAGTTTTCAGTCCTGAACAGAAATAATAAAATTATTACATATGAGATGTGTTTTACCTACTGGCAATGGTGTTGGGCTCCTCAGCACTGGATATTTCCTCTGGCTGATAATTTGGGGCTGTGCTCATGGACTGGAGCCTTGCTGAAAGCAGCAAAATTTCCAACTGGCCTCATTGTAATATTTGGTTTGCAAGTTAAAATGGGACGTTTTGAGTTTTATTTTGGCTTTGGAAAAGCTCAGTGCCTGCTAAAACTCCTGGCACTAAGGACCTGAAATGTTTCTTTGCTAATGTCTGGAAACGTCTGTAATTCCCTGATAAGTTTTAAGGGGAATGATGATATTTAAAAAAAAAAAAAAAAAAGAAAGAGGAAAGAAATGTCCTTTACTTGTATAATGCAGAAGTGTCAATTAAAAAATGGCAGCTTCTGGAATGAGAACGACATTGCCAAGAATTTTTAGAACTTACTGTATTATGAGGGCTCAGAAAGCATTTGTCTAAAAATGATGAGCTGGATGTGAAAGCTTTCTGGGAAACGTGAGGCTTTTCCATTCTATTAAATACCTTTTAGAGGGGATGAGTGCTCCAAATGTTTGTCCTCCTGGAGCTTAAAAGGCTCAGCACGTCCCATAAGTTGCTGTGTTTTATGTTATTTGTGTGTGTGCATCCCTCTCTCTGCTTTTCCTGAAATTGTGTCTATTTGTGTCCATAAATTTCTGCTGCACTTGTGCTCTAATGAACAAAAAACTTCAGTGAGTTAGAAAATCCCCTTTTCACTCAATTATCATAGCAACTGCTTTGTGTGGTTTTTTTTTTATTATTTTTTTGTTTCTTTATTAGTTACAGAAATGCATTTGAAATGGCTTGAAAATAAAATATTAATCCATTTTCTTTTAAACCTGTAGCCCTCCAGTCTGGTACAGCCCAACATTCATTACAAATAATTTGGATATAAATGGGATTGTACCAGAATTGAGCTCAGAGCAGTAATTACAAGTAAAAGCTTTGGTTACACTCAATGCTGGAGCAGTTGTTAAAACCAGAACCTTGCCAATCACCAGCATTAGCTGGGATATTATTAAAGCACATTAAAGTTTATTTCAAGGAAGTTCTGGCTCAGGGTAAAACCAAGATCTGGAAAAAGCAATGAAAAGGCTGAACTTGAATTCTTCAGAATGAAGAGCAGGCAGAGAAAACCTAACATTTGACAGGACTTTTTCAGGAGGGTTTGTTAAAAATGAGGCAAAAAGGACAAAACTTTCTCAGCATGAATTTGTAGGTTTTTTTCTATTTATATGTGTGTATTTTATATTTTTATATTATTTTATATTATTTTCTAATTTTTATGTATTTTTATTTTTTTTCCTTTCTACACTTAGAATTTTGCTTGGATAGCAGAGAATATTTGTCATCCAGCATGTTAGGAGGTGAGGAAAGGAAATAATCCAGGTTTTTGTGTGTGTATGTACACACAAACCAAACACTGAATCATCCAAAGGAGTTTATTGACACAGCTGAAAAAAGCCAATAAATAGTTTAAATTTTGTGCCTATTTAGCAAAAACCCCTGATTCACTCCCTGGAAATACTTCATAAAAAAGTGGAAATAGTGTCACTCCCATCAGTGCTTCCAGGCTTGTTCCAGCATGCTTTAATCTGTATTTTCCTTATTTAGAGTTATTTTCTTGAGCTCAAACCAAAGCCTCTTTGCCCTGTTTATCACCTTTCCAGCCCAGGCAAATCTTCATCCTGAATTTTGGTATTTATGCTCTTTGCTTTGGTGAGCAGCAGGGTTGTATTCCCAAAAGAATCTGCTGCAAGGGATCTTTGGAGGAGCCTTTATTCTTTCATTTTGGTGCATGAAAGTTCACAGTGGAGATAACACCAAGCCTGAACTCTGAATCCAGGGCTCTATTTTCACAGGGAAGGAAAATCAGTGTAAATGAGCACTAATTACCCCTCTGACAGGCAGCAAACCCCAAATCTGTATCCATTTAGGATGCCTGGCTTTCTGTAAGCTGTTTTTTTTTCTGAATAATCCATTTTACGCATTTATTAACCTATAAATACATTTTTATAAATCTCGATGACATTTGGGTATTTTATTAACCACAATAAATGCCAGGGAAAATTGAATTAAGAAAGCTTGTAATGTGCTTTACTACCAGTTTTCAAATTTTGCTGAGCTGTAAATGGTCCTGCTTTATATCCTGGATAAATCTGTTTGAGGACTACAGGAATAATTCTTTTTCTTTGTTGCCAGAGGCCCTGACCTTTGGGTTGATGGGTGGTTTTTAACAGCTTCACCTCTGTCTTATTCTCTCTGATTCTGGAGTAATTTGATTATCTGCCTCGAGCAGTGTCCCAGCTTTAGGTGATGGTGTAAAATATCTCCTTGTATTTGTCCTGTTCTTTCAATCACAATCTCAAAGCAGGGACTAATTGTCCGTAAAAGGTGGGGAGGAGACAATACCTGATCCCAAAAGTTGAATTTCTTCCAGGTGAGATCCTTCCCCTTCATTCAGTTGCAGAATCAAGTTGGTAATTTGAACGATTTGCAGGGGATGCATGAAACCAAATTTTTTCTGAAGTTTTTCTGGTTGGTTCTGTGCTTGCTGAGGATGCTGCTCCAGAAGTTCATCCTTTCCTATTTATCCTCCTTTTTTACATCTCCTGCCCAGCTCTGAGCTTGTGCTCTTTGTTTACATGACCCTCATGCTCTTGGCTGCTGGGGATGATGTTCCCTCCCTTAAGTGTATTTTTTTTTTTTTCCCCAAATATTTGTACATCAGAAAGGCAAAGCTGGACTTACCACAGTGTGGCTTTTCTTGTGAACCCAATTAATATTTTCTCAGTTAATGAAGTACAATAACCTCATTATTTCAGAAAGTCACTTCATTTTTAGGGTAGCAAAACCAGTGCCTGAGGTGTAATTAAAATTGGTGGAGCATCTTTCTTTGTGAAGACACTGATTTCATTAATTCTGGGTTAACTTTTGCTTCCAGGATCATTCCTTGGCCTTAATTACATGGCTAAAACACCTTTTTCCTCTGGGTCAGGCTGGTGGAGTTGAGGAGCTCTGTGCAGCTGAGAGCAGAATTGTGGCTGTGTGTTCTAAAATTGTTCCCCAGTGATTCAGGGGTGGCTTTTTGGGGTCCCTGCTGCTTCCAGGTGCAGCTGGAGGATGCTCAGGCTCTGGGGACCACTCAGAGACCAGATCAGCCTCAAGCATCAGCTCAACAAGAAGAGCAATAAAGAGTGTTCAGGTGAATTCATGATGTGGGGCTCAAAATGTAAAGTGGAAAGCACTTTAAGTGATTACATTAGTGAAAAATCCACTTTTTTCACCTCTGCAGTGACTGGGGCACCACAAGCAGCAGCTCCAGCAAACCAGAACAACCCCATTGATCTACAAGTATTCACAAACTGCAGGCAGGAGGATGGGAGAGGCAAGGGCTCAGAATAAAACCATCTGTATTCATTTCTCTATATATTTATCTTTGTCTCTGAAGTACAGAAAGGCCACACCATTTGTTTGTATTGACTTAAAGGTCTCATCTGAGGAGGCACTGACCACCTCATTCATTTCTCAATCCTTCCCTGTCTGTTATTCCCTATGGATGGGAGAGAAAAAATGCATTTAACAGCAAGATCAGTGTCCTGAACATCCTGGAGCAGGGAGGTGTTCAAGGCTCCTCTGGATTGTTCTGTTGGTTAGGAATAGTGCAAATGCAGTTTATTTGCATTAAATCCTTTCCCTGCTCTTTACTGAGCTGGAAGTTGGGCCAAGGGTTGGAAAAAACTTCTTGCTTTTTATGACAGCAGAATTTAACTCTTGCAAGGGTGGCCCTGGCAGTTGGGGAAATATGAGCTGGTGAAGCCAGGCATGATTTGATCCATGAAATTCTCATGTGATATTTTGATGTGTCTGCACAGAAATGTGCTGGAGAGGGGTTGGATTTGGAGATCAGGGTGGAATCAAGACTCTCCTTACAATTCCCAGAGCTCTCAATATCGATTCCTTCCTCCAGGGACTATTCCCTGCTTATTTGGAGTATTTGCATGGAAAAAC
Organism: Toxostoma redivivum; assembly: GCA_013397375.1. NCBI lineage: Eukaryota > Metazoa > Chordata > Aves > Passeriformes > Mimidae > Toxostoma > Toxostoma redivivum. The sequence goes on from VXBI01010429.1 coordinate 868,938, forward strand.
ATAAAATGCCAAATCTCCTCCAAGCCATTTCATAAAAGCACTGCATCTCCAGGGTGGTTTTTGGACTCTTTTGCTTTTTCGAAGATCTCCTTAAAGATCTGAACAATGAGGGATGGCAGCAAACAGCCTGGGTATGTTTGTGTGTGTTTTATTTCTGGCTGAGGAGGAGGCTGGCTGGAGACAGACACATCTGTCATCTCGGTTCTGGTGAGCACACATGAACTTCTTAGCCTAAAACATGGTTTATCTTGTCTTATTTGATGAGTCTTCTCAGAAGTGTTGTAGGTGTGAGGAGCTTATTTTGGTTTGAGCACTTGTGCTGCTCTGCAGAGCAGTTCAGCAAAGAAATCACCTTCGTTCCTGGCAGAACGTGGCACGTCCATCACTCAGCACTGCTGTGAGTAATGTCCTCGATGATTTAAAATGCTTTTATGGGCACATTTGTCTCCAGGAAAGAGCAGCCATTGACCACTTGCATACTGCATTGCCCCAGAAACCAAACAACAGCTGAATGCTCTTGTCAGACTCTGCTTTATTGGTTTATTTTTTTTTAGAGGAATGACTGGCAGGACCTCCCTAACATTTCCCATTCCTTTTGTCTTTCTCCTGCCTCTGGTGCTGGTAACACTCACCAGCCTCACTCTGCTGTCTTCTGAGGATTTTCATGTTCCAGGATTTATTCAGAGGGAGAATAGAGCAGAGGCAGTGTGAGTGAAGCTTGCTTTATGGATGCACGTGCTGGTCTTGAAATGAGATTGCTCTGGGGATGTTCAAAGAGTCCTTTTGGCTCTGAACCAGACACCCCTCGTGGCAGGAATCCCAGCACCTACCTTGGATGGAGCCATGCAGGAGGGAAATCCTCTAAAAGCTGCTGCAGGCCAGTCTTCAACACTATGGTATTTTCAACAGAAGATTTAAAGGGCTTAAGGAAAAAAAAAATCAGCTCCAATTGAAGGTCAGAACAACTGAAATGGAAGTACTTTGAGTGTGATAATCTCCACTGGTATTTTATGAACTGTAGCTTTGTATCCCCGGGTCACTGTTTTCTAGCATTGATCACTGTAATCCGAAATCATTTCCCTTCTGTAAAATGTGCTGCCTGTCTGGAGTGCTGATCCTGGCACAGAGAGCAGAGGGAGGGATGCAGGAGCATCCCAGCCCTCTCTGAGGGCAGAGATCCCTCCCTACCTGTGCCCAGGTGTCCACCCTGCCCTGTCCCCCTGTGCCCACACCAGCTGAGCTCATGAAATGCTTCAGCTCCCATCAAATACTTGTGAGACTTAAAAAACAAAAATGCTTCTGGGCTCATCCAACACACTTTGGTTGGAAATAATTGCTTTCCTGGTAGTTTTTGTAACGTTCATCATGCTCTTATTCTATCTTCCTTACTCCCCCGGCCTATAATTATGTTTTGAAACAGAAAATTTGTACCAAGACGAGTACAAGTGTACAGCTGTTCCTTTAGTCCTTAAATCTATGGAACACCATTTATTGAGCTGCACCCTCATTAGCAGAGCTGTTGGTGTGAGTGCTGGGCCCAGTGCAGACTGGTTCAGCCCCATTTCATGGGTTTGTTTGGAGCACTGAAAGCAGCAGGAAATGGTGACAGATTCCAGCAGCCACTTAAGGTTTGCAGAAATTATTGCCTGAAGCACGGGAGATCTGTGAATGTTTGCAGCTGACTTTGCCTGATTTCACATGCATGCAGTGCTTAAATCCCTCACTGTACATCACTTGGTGGGTGGTGAGTTCTCAGAGAAGCTGTGGCTGCTCTGGAGGTGTCCCAGGCCAGGCTGGACAAGGTTTGGAACAAGCTGGGATATAGGGAAGGTGTCCCTGCCCATGCAGGGGTGAAGGAGATGAGCTTTAAGGTCCTTTCCACCCCAAACCATGCTGTGATTATAAAATAACAAGCTAGCAATGAGGTGGTTGCAGGTTGAGCTGAAAATATCCACAGAAGTGTTGTGTAATTGCTAAACACCCAAAGGGCTCCATAAAACCCATCCAGACCATGGGAGGTGCTGGATTACCTCCCTGCCCCTGGTGGCACTGTGACCATGGCAGGTGACCACCCCTGGCAGAGGGTTTGCTGGAGAACTGGGCAGAACTGGGAATGGGAGAAGAATTTTTGGAGTGAAACCAAGAAGCAGCCTTGCTTCTAAAATTAAAGTGTGACTGGAATTCAGGAAAAACAGGAATTTTTCATACCTTCCCCTCTGTTCCCTCTTGCAGCTTGTAGGAGCCACAAGCAGAGAAAACTCAGGATTTTGTCAGTTATAAATTGTCTGTTTTGATTTGAACCACTCTTGCCTTTCTCATCTAAAACCAGCTGCTTAATATTACTTTGAGTATCCAGTTTGTACTGACCAGGGTGCTCTATCTATTCATAATTGAAGTAATTGAACATTCTACAGGTTGCTGAGCCTTTGTGAGGTCCAAGTTTACTTCCAAGTGCTGTTCTGCTTCCTCACCTGGCCTTATTTACAGCACAGAAATTAATCTTTTCTTTACAATTAAGAAGTCACATTATTTAGGAAAAAAATCTAAAAAATCCAGACAGAAGAGAGAACCTCAAGTCAGTTGTTGGATTAATATTTGTATTTCAGTTTGGGATTGGGATCACACTGAGCAGCTTGGGAGGGGAATGGGGAGGGCTGAGCTCAGGAGTTTCACTGCTGGCTTGGATGGCTGAAGTTTGGATGGTTTCTCCTCTTTCTGCTGCCTCATAAAAGTCAACTAAATGGCAAATCCCTGAGGGGTTTGGAGCATCAAGACATGCTGTGGTTTGGCTCTGGCATTTGCTCTGCTAATGAAGGACTGGAGTCCACCCGGGAATGTGAGTCACCAGGGCTTGGGCTCAGTGTGAGGCTGTAGAGCTGCAGCTGGTTCATTAAAACCCCCCAATTTCCCTGTGCTTGCAATAGCTCTGCTGCCCAGCCAGGCTCGTGGAAGGGCTCTGGAGCTCTTGTCCTACCCAGCTCCAGAGGACATCAGAGCTTCCTCCACCTGCCTCTGTCAGAGCTCCCAAAAATCACTGCTTTTTTATAAAGGGCTGATGAAATCACACTTATTGGCAGATTTCACAGGAATGGAGCCTACAAATGGATTATTACAAGTTTTATCCCAATGACTAAATTATGAGCTGTTAAAAAACCCCTTTTTATGTTATCTTTAGTTTAATGCAGGCTGAAGTTGCAAATCTCGATGGAGAGAGCTGTTTACAAAGGCATGTAGTGACAGGACAAGTGGATGGCTTCCCACTGACAGAGAGCAGGGTTAGATGGGATATTGGGATGAAATCCTTCCCTGTGAGGGTGGTGAGGTGTGCCCAGAGCAGCTGTGGCTGCCCCTGGATCCCTGGCAGTGCCCAAGGCCAGGCTGGACATTGGGATTTGGGGACAGTGGGAGGTGTCCCTGCCATGGCAGGGCTGGGATGTGATGATTTTTAAGGTCCTTCCCAACCCAAATCATTCTGGGATTCTGTGCTATCCCATTCTGGGATTCTGGATTCTTGGTGTGGGCTATGACCAGGTATTTATTTTCCATAAACAAATCATAAAACCCCTTCATCTCTCCATCTCTTGCCTACCCACCGGAGCACGTGTGGCCCCTGAAGCAGCGGCGGGGCACGTTCTGCTGAGCCTGGAAGAATCCTGTGACGAGTTTAAAATGTTTGAGACATCAATTTGTCCTTTTAATGAAGGCAGAGCAAGATAAATAAGGCATGTATGCAGATGTCACTGGCACTTAGGCATGTGCATGTCAGCGTTGATAAAGCACTGAACTTCCAGGGCTGGGGCTGGATTAGCGCCCGGCTCGTCAGCCAAGCAAGGGGCTCATTTAGCACAGCATCATCCATTTCTGTTAGGGCAGATATGGCTTGGTTGGTTTTTGGTTTCGTTTTTTATTTTTTATTTGCCTTCTTGAAGCTGGTTGGACTTGAATTCATCAAAACAGAAGCGCCCACAGCCCAGAGAAATTGAAGGCATGTGTTTGTTCTGCGTGTGGCACTTGTGCTTTGGGTGAGGAGGCAGGAGGGTTGTGTGAGCTGCAGGAATGCTTTGGGCTGAGGGGAAAAAATTGCCTTTTTTCTTTTTTTTTTTTTTTTTTTAAAGTGTGTTATAATGAAATGGACTCTTGTTGCATTTGATCACAAAAGCGCTTCTTAACATGATACTCAGGAACATCATTTTCTTCTCTTGGGCAGCCATAGTTCACAGTTGCTTTGGCAGCTACATTCTATTTAATCTGTCAATTTTTCTCACATGGTGTAGCTGCTGTGAGAGAAATTGGAGCTGTTATAGTCTGTGCTTTGATATAGTCTGGGAAAAGCAAGGTGGGAGACAGCAAACCAAACACAGCACGCCAGTAATTCCTTGAAAATCACTGCTGTTCCAGCACGGCTGTTTCCCATCCTGGGGAGCTGTCACCGTTCCTCCTGCAAGGAGATGCCATTGTTTGGTTCTTTCTTTCTCATTTGTTTTGGTGCTGCCTGTTAAATATACTCTGCAGGGCTTGGAGCTTTTCCCCAGTTTGGTTTTTTTTTTTTTTTGTTTTGTTTTTTGTTTTAATGATTCTCTGATCTCTGTTTTTAATGATTCTTCATGATCTCCACGTTCTGATTTTGAGGATCCTGGTCTGTGGGAGGTGTCCCTGTCCATGGCAGGGTGGGCTTTAAGGTCTTCTCCACCCCAAACCATTCTGGTTTTGGATGAAATCACAAATCAAACTCCTCTGTGTGTACAGCCTCAAATCCAGCTACTTTCATTGATGATGGAAATATTCCTGATATCTGGATCGAACCCTTAAAATATTTCTGAGTAACAGCAAATTCTCTGTGGCAAGGAGCTGCCTCCTTCCATGGTCCTGAAGGGATTTCATCCCACAGATGAGAATATCTCTTAAAAGAATATTTATTTCTTGGTCTCTTTCTCCAAAAAGCAACTCAGTGAACCAAAAATTATTCCACTGTGGAAGTGTGAAGTGACTTCAGCAGGGAAGTGTGATGGCCTCTCAGGGCCATGTGATTTCAAAGAGAAATAGGATTTTCAGATGGTGTTTTGGGGGACTTGCTTTTATTTCAAAGAAAATTCAGTGATGGAATGATAGAGGAATAGGTATATGTGATATAGGTAGTGGTTTATATTTTAGGAAATACTTTGTTGCTTTTTAGAATAATTTTATAAACCTACTTTACATTAAACACTATTTAGTATTGTAATTTTTCTTGTGCTTCCAAATCCAAGTAAAAGTGACTTTTGCAACAACTCAGTAAAATGCAGTAAAGCCAAGGCAGCAGCAAGCAGTAAACCCCTGTGCATTTATTCAGTGTACATTTCACAGAACTGGTGCCAAATTCAGCATCTCTGGTGGAGCCTGATGCAATTTCCCTGAAGTTAATGGAATTACCCAGGTCAGGATTTCACTGCTGCTCTCTCCCTGTGACCCCTTGCTTGTCTTTGCTCTGAAGTTTCCCCACTGCTGTTTCCAGGTGCCTTCACGTGTCTGAAACTGGTGTGGAGCCAGGGATTTCTGGGCCTTGCTGCTGACCTTCCCAGTGCACTTCTGTTGGTGTCCCTAAGTTTAGTGGCACATTAATTTGATGCAAATTCTATTTTTAATTTGCAGTATTAATATCTGCTAGTATCTTGCTCCTCCTGTAGCACCTACTGGCATAAATCCCACCGAAGCAATTATCAGCAGGAATCCAGCTCTGCTCACACCACAGTGTTTTCAAATTGTCAGTGCAGAAATTGGCACTTAATTTGCCCTTTTTGCAGGATATTCTGGGTGTGTTTTTATTAAAAAGGCACCAAACATCCCCACTGACTAGATAAGAACATGATCTACTGATTAGTCCTGCATGAGTGGGAGGTTTTCCCCCATAAAAGTATTACATGGACACAAAGAAGGGTCAGAATAACTTGGAAAGCTTTACAAAGCCAGATAGATCAGAGCTTTTGCCTCTTTAAGTTGCACTATACAGGTAAACTAGTATTTAATTCCATATTTTCTATGGACTTGTCACTTTGGATATTCCTCCTGTGCCAGCTCTGGTTGTGTTCATGTTCTTGCAAGGGTCACTCCAGCTGGGTTTGGAGTTGGAGACCTGGCATTGCTTTATTCTGCTGCTGTCACGTTCCAACGTGTTTTATTTGTGCCTGGGGAGAGCAGAGAGGGGAAGAAATTCACTGAGGGCAGAGGGGAGGGTGAGGCTGAAGGCTGGGTGGGAATCAGATCCCAGTGGATCCCAGCACAGTCCCTTCTGTGGGTCAGCAGGGATGGGCTGCTCCTGGGCAGGGCAGCTCCTCTGGAAGCTCCAGTGGCTGTCAGGAGAAGCAGCCACGTGCAGGGAAAATCAGAGTTTCTGTTCTGGTGTGACACTGTGCTGGGAGCAGCCCCAGGGCCAGGGAGGAAGGGGCAGAGTGAGCACAGGAGCAAATGCAGAGTGTCTGAATGAGGCTGCTGTGTGCCTCCTTACCCTGGGGAGTCACTCAGTGTCACTCAGGGGATGCAAAGGGCTCTGCTGCTGTCCCCTGCTCCTTTCAGCACTTCCCTCCACATCCAGGAGGGTTTTTCCATGGGTGGTCATAGCAGGATGGCTCTGCTGGGACCGAGCAGCTTTCCAAGGACCTCTGCTGCAAGTGGAGCTCTGGTCCTTGGCTTTGCACAGTGTGGATTAAAGGGATTAAAAGGAACATTGGGATGTGAGCTGCAGCTGTTGGGAAGGAAGCTGAAAGGTCCCCATATGGAAATTTTGTGGTCCCAGTGTGCCATGTAATCCTCCTACTCTCACACGTATTAAATTGTCGTCGGGCATGGATTGATCCCAGCTGCTGGGGGTTTAATCTTGGCATTTACATGGAGTTCTCTGTGCTGTTTGTGCCATAGTGTCCCCAGATCCCCACAGATTCCTCCATGGAATGCTGCTCATCATCTCCTGCCACCATGGGAGCTTTTTGTGCATTCTCACTTCTAACACAATATTGAGGTCTATGTATTTGGGAAATATTGTCTGTTCTTCTTCTCTTAAGCCCTTTTTTCTAAAGGAGAGAAGTGATAACACAGGGCTGCAGGATAAAGGGACTGGTCCTGATGAAATGAGCTTTAATTTGTAGTTCCCTGATAATGATCTCATGAAGAGCCACTGATATACTTCTGGTATAATATCTATAATAAAAGCTCCAAGGAAGAGCTCATTTGATGCATATCCAGGCAGCCCTGTTACAATGCTCCAAGTCCCAGGATGTTCCAAAAAAATAAATAAATAAACTCCAAGATGAATCTATTAAGTGAAATGAATTCAGCACAGAAGGAGTTGCTGCACATCCTGGGCCTGCTCGCTGTGTTACAGCTGTGACATGGCTTCCCAGATGGCACAATTATCTTCCTAAAATATTGTGGAAAACTTCCATTTGTCATTTGGATTAGTGCAGTGAGCTTTCTCTAAACACAGGCAGAGAGCTCTGCCTCTCTGTGTTCTTCATGGCAGTAATTAGCAATAATTCACTTGGAATCAGAAAAACACTTTAGGAGGAACAGGGAACAAGCCAACTTCTTCCATTTCCATTTCTGAAATCGCTGTCCTGTGTGGCTGTATCTCAAATCTTTGACATCAAACCAGACCTTTACACGGTTTTCTTTTTCTGAGGAGTATTTTATGTTCTCCTAATTGGACTGTCAAGGATTTCAGATGGTGGGCATGTTTTCAACGTGCACTAGGCTGCAATATTTACAGTAATGTAGGATGATAAAAATAAGGCTGTTTATTCTTTTAGCAATGAGGAAGCTGTAGTAGATGATGTACCTTCAGTACAGCCAGCATCAGGCCCCTTTTGGATGTTATTTTTGAAATTACAGAAATGTCTAGTCATGCCTGATGTATAAATGATGTTCCAGTCCTAAAACATAAAGTTGTTTACATTTTTCAAAGGGGGGGGAAAACAAAAGTGCTGAAAGTGAAGGTGTAGCGCTACACAAGGAAGAGATGGAAAAATCAATTTATTTGTTCTTTTAATGAATCTCTCATTTTTAATTTTTTTATTTTTAGGACTCAATCTTTGGAAGCCTAAATTTGAGGAAAGAAAAGGAATCTATAATAAGAGAGCATTGAATGATAACCTGGCCAACAATCCTTAGGAGAAATTTGGGGTTTACTTAAATTTGCTTTCTACCTGTTAAAAAAATCAAGCTACTTTTTTGTTACGTTATTATTGTTGCTTATCAAGTCCCAAATTAAAATATCTCTTTAATTGTGATGCCTTAACCAGCAGTGATGTGACAGGATATGGATTTAAGGATTCATGTTTAGAGAGATTCTGCTGGTGAATGGGATCTGGTTTTGCTTTTCATCTGTATTTTTAGGAAAAAAAAATAATTTCCGTGCAGCTACAGAAGGAGGTGTCTGGATGATGGGTTTACTGTTGGAGGAATTAATACAAATAAAATGAAGCACTTGTAGCTAAAATCAAATCCACTTTAGTGGCACCAGTGGAGTGAAGGGAGCTGCAGGAAGGGAATGAGCTCTTCCAGGAGAGCAGGGAGAGGGCAGGGCCCTGCAGGGAATTCCTGCCTGGGCAGCACAGGGAGGCAGAGCCCAAGTGCTTTCAAGTGCTGAGCAGAGGAGATTAGGAAGCACAAGCCTCTTGTCCAGATAGACACACTTGACATTTCACTGAGTGAAATGGAGCTGCTAGGACAAAATAGCACCGGCTGTGTCGGAGTTATCCAATCCTTAAATTTGATTTTGAGTCTAGCAAGGAACTGAAGGCACTGAATTAGGTCATTTTCTGTCTGTGGTGAGCCTGCAATCAGGAGAGGGGAGAAAAGGCCTCACTGAACACCTCAAGCTATGCTTGGATGTCTGGGATTGGGAGCTCTTTGGAAGTGTTTCTCATTTAGAAAAATAAATGAATCAAAATGAAATTACTTCCTCCCCTCCCTCACCACACATTTTGGTTTTCATTGGGAAAAATATCTTTGAAAGGCAGTAAAGAATGGCTGGGGCTGGTGAAGACCCCCAGAGACCTTGAGGTCCACCCTGAGCAGGGCTGGGGCAGCCAGAGGTTGGCCAGGGCTGTGTCCAGCAGGGATTTGAGATCTCCAAGGATGGATGGATGGATGGGCAGCCTGTTCCAGTGCTGGGCCAGCCCTGCTCAGGCTCTTTGCTGGCCTTGATCCACTCTTTCCACCCTCCATGCAGAGGTTTTGGGTTAATCAAGAGCAAAAAGTGCATGGATGTGGTTTGAAGCATCTGAGGGCATGGCCATTCTGGAACAGGTGACCTTCACTCACTGGCAGGAAGTTTCCTGGAGGAGAAGGCTGTCCCAAGACAGACTGGGTTTATTTTTGGAGCCTGAGGTGTGTTGGCAGGAGTTGGGTTCCTTCTGGAGCTGAGGCATTGACAGGACAGGAAAACCATTCCACATCCAGACTTATTTATATCCTTATTGTAGGAGGGTCAGGAAATTACACCCTTGTAAAGACCTCTGGGTCAAATATGGTGATAGAATTTATGAGGACTTGATTTTTCCTTATCCAGAAAGCCATCCTATATTCCTGTCATTCTTTTTTTGCTGGATTTTTTTTTTCTGTTCTGATACAACTTCATTCTCCCTGGAAGTGGTTCCATCTCAATCAATCAGTGGTGCTGATGGGAGGAGGAGGTTAAATGCTGTGCCAGCTCATTTCTCTGTGTCCTGGGCAGTTCTAGCTTAGAGGGGGTCACTCCAGTGTGCAGGTGGTCACCTCAAGAACTCGTGTCATGAACTGAGCCCCTGCAGCTGCCACACACAGTCCTCAGCTGCCAGTCCCCATCCAGGAGCAATAAACACAGGCTCTCATCCCCATCATGAGTTTCCTGCAGCAGAGTGCAAACTCCAGGGTTTCTTGTTATCAGCAGATAATCATATTCTGGCAGTGGCTCTTATCTCACACAATAAATGTCCTGAGGATGTGATTCTCTCCTGATACCTCTCCAGCCTGCTCAGCTTGGTTGGTTCCTCCCTGGGCAGGCAGTTTGCAGCCCCTGAGGTTGATTTTATCGTGGCAGTGAAGGAGTAAAAGTGACCATTTCCTTGTTGGTATCAGGCAGCTGCATTAAAACCCCAAACACCTTGAACCAGGTATTGAAGAAAAGGGAGTGCATTTAAAAGCCTTTTCCTTCAGCTTGGCTTTCAAGTTCCCAGGGTATAGGTGGAAAAGGCAAAACTAGCAGGAATTCTGGAAACAAACAATTTTTTTTTTCTATCCAAATAATTTCTCCTTTCCATTGAAAACTTAGGTTGGTTCTTTTAAACCTTTATGGCACCACTGGATTTCCTGAAGGTGTCTGGAATTTAAGGTGACAATAGGGCTTTAACAACACCAAAAGTTGTGTACTTGAGTAATTATTTGCATTTCCAAATTATCTTTGAGAAAATTTGGGTCTCCCTAAGCAGGTTGTGACTAATGACAGTGTGTTAATTACTCTATGATGAATATTTTTTAAGTTTAAAGAATTAAGCTGAGTTTAAGGGTGGATACACGGTACAAAGCACAAAATGCAGTGGTCAGCAGTGTGGAAATTTGGGGATATGCTGGAAAAAGACAAAGTTATTTTTTAGAGAAAAAGATAGGAAAAAAGTTGTGAACTTTGTGCAGCAATTGGTGGTGACAGTAAATGAAATGCAATATATATTCAAGCATGTACATGTATATAGACAGTAGCACTGATGTGTTGATGCAATAAATTATTAATACTTTTGAATAGCCATAAATATGCTAATGCTGCAGAGGAGTGCATGGGAGGGTTAATATGTTCATTTTAGTGGGGTCAGAGAGGTTTTAGTGCAGGGAGTTTAGGTTTGAGACACTCTGTTTTGTGCTCTGTATCGATATAAAGTGGATAGAGGCAATGAGAAGTTTAACCTGCAGCGTGTATGAGATGTACCTGTGCAACACAGGCACTGAAGTGATGAAATTTCAATCACTTAAAGAACTTTCTTTGAGGGAGAAAAGTGCAGCAGTCACTTCATTTTCCTCATTATAGTAAAAAGAATTTTTATTCATTCTGTAAGAAGAATTCTGTGCCTGACTTCACCTTAAAATAACACCTTTTAACTCTAGTTTTTTTCTTTTGTTTTCAACACGAGGTTTGATGCCCAGATCTGGGGACATAAAGGCATAGCCACAGTTTTTGTCACATTATCTGGAAAACAGAGGTTAAGTCTTCTCTCAAACTTTTTTTTGTCTTCTCAGACCTTTTTGCTGAGGCAGCACATTCCCTGCTGAGTTGGGATTTTTGATAAATATCTGGCCCTCAGGGCTTCCTTGAAGGTCAGCCCACATGTGGAATTTGTTGTGCACAGAACCTGCTTGGTTATGGGCTAGGAAAAGTCACCTGCTTCCTCTGGCACCTTCCCCAGGGATGGGAATTGTTGCTTGGAAGACTCTGGATCCCAAATAATGTTACTGTGCTGCAGGAGGGGGAAGCAGGTTTATGGGATGGAGCAGGAAATGCCATCCGTGTGTTGTTTGGAAAGGAACTCCTGGGCTGGTGTTGGGAGGGGTAGAAGTAAAGCACAACAGAAAAGGTGAATTTTAGCTTGAAGATCCTCCCCACTGCAAGCCTTAATGACAAAAATAATGGCTGAGCATTAGATTGGAGCCAGAAAGATCAGTGTCACCAGGCTTTGTCATCACTGTGCATTAGTTAATGAGCCAGGGTGACCAGGGATGGATGAACTTTGGAGATAACACCTCCCCAGAACCAGCTCAAACCCCTTTTCCTTTTGATAAACGACCCAGCTCTGAAAGTGAGGTCAGATTCTGTGCACATACAAAACAAGGGGAGAGAGTACTGTTAAATCTACCCAGGTACTCAGTGTGTAAAAAAAATAATAAAAAAGAAATCAATAGTTGGAGATGTCTGTCCTTTTGCAGACAGGGGTTTTATTACCAGAGATGCCGTGGATCAGACGTCAGCTGGGGCAGAGAGGGGATGAAGAAGATGCTCTGCTGTCAGAGGAGACCTTGTGCTTTTAAGCCTCAATTCTATTATTGATTACAACATCTCTGTAATAAAGCAGGTACAAGTTTGCATTTAATTTTCAAAGCCTGCAGATTCCGTTTGTTCTACAACTTCTGAGTGACAGAAATCTTGTAATGAATGTTGAAAGAATTGTTTCTTGGGTAGTAACCACTCGTTCATAATTGTCCAAGGAATTCACTTGTGTTTAGAACATACCATGTGTTGGATTAATGGAAATTTCTCAACTGTCAACGTTTTCTTCCTCATGGATTTTTTTTTTTTTTTTTTTTTTTTTTTTTTTTTTTAACCAAGATGTAGAAAAACTGATTCAAAGTTTTATTAAGTACTTATGTGTCATAATGGAAACCTTATCCTGGTGTTGTTTTATAGACTGGAGGATTTACAGAACAGTCAGCCTGCATTTCCAAACTGGTTGAGATGACTTCTCTACTTGTATTTGATAGAAGAAAGAATGCCTGATTTTCTTCCTACCTCATTGTGCATTTTGATGGGTTAGGATTGCATCCATCTGTGCATTTTATTTGGAGATACCAAGTGATCAAAAGCCATGTGTCCCCCTGTCCTCTTCCCATGAAACCTGTCAATTCTCACAGGATGCACCCATCCCATGGATGCTGTGGGATGGGAAACCTGCTGTTCAGATCCAGGGAGCTCAGCTGTGATGTGTAGAGGGACCAGTGACTGTTCCAGCAGTAGAAGACACAATTCCAGTTGTGTGGGTTGGGAAAGGAGCTCCCAGGCACCCTCACTTCTGCTCAGAGCTGGCTGTGGTGAAGTGGGAACACAGCTCAATGTTTGAAATGAGAAGTGCCTAAACATCCCAAGGGAGCTCTAATTGCTCTTCCAATTATTCCTTACTCTGAGAAGGACTTGTTACCTTTCATAACTGAAAAAAAGAGACATTTTAGTTTTTCACTGCTACTTTTCATCTTCATCAGTTTTATCCTCTCTTTGCTAGAGCAGGAGACATCACAAGGGTCTTCCAAAATATCTCATAATGGATAAACGATGGAGCTGGAGCTTCAGATTCCCTTTTCCTGTGGAGCTGCTTGGCTCATGTGAAGTTAAATGTCCATCCTCTTTAATTAATGCCACCCTTGCCCAGCAGTGATTGCTTCAACTGCTCCTTGTTTGTCACTGAGAGTCTCAGGCTTGGGAAGTGCCTGATGATGTGATAGCAGAGCCTTTTTAATGAATGCCACTTAACGGGGTGAAACAGTTTGGGCTAGGCATGATTAAGTTTGTGATCAAGAGCTTGACGAAGAATTTGATAGTTGATGTTGATTAAGAATATTGGATGGTAATTAATGCATAACTCCTGTCTTTTACGTGTCTGGAGAATCAAAGCAGCTGAGAGCAGCGCTGGGAATCAGTGGCACTGCCAGCTCACATGGAGCTTTTAGCAATTTATCCCACTCCTAAATTGCCTGTGGACAGCAGCAGGAGAGGGGGCCATTGGTTAAGTCCATCTCTGTTAATTATCACAGGGACCAGAAATCCCAGGAGGGTGAGGCAGCTCAAACGTCTCCAGGATTCAATTTATTTCTTAAATAAATATTATAATGCAACACTTCAACAACCTCTTCTCACTGTAATTTCTAGTACTGGCAGAGCAAAAGTTTGGGATCACAATGTGTCTCTTGTCACTTCCAGTTGGCTCTTGAGGTGTGCAATGTAATTAAACTTGAGTTCCTTCAGGGTCTTCATTTAATTTTAGAGAGAAAGGACCTTGCCCCATATCCCTGGGTATAGGTGCAAACAGCCCTTGGAGTTTAGAGGTTTTGGATAAGGCAACATTTGGGGTTTATTTTTATCTCATCTTTTTAATTTAAAGCATATCCTCCTCTTATTTCCACCACAGAAGAAAAGGAGTTACAGGATGAGACCTACAGCAATACCAAACAGACTTCAAATGGCTGTTTCCCTAAAGAGTGTAGGTTTAAAATAATATAAATTAAGTATTATTTGAAAAAGAATCAGACTTCCGTTGTCAGAGAAATTCTGGCAGTCCAAATTCTTGTTTTGCAGCTAAATGAATCCAAATCTGAAATTACTCTTAATGGAGTTCTCCACATGGCTGCAGAACCTTCATATTTTTTCCTCCAGATAAATTAAAAATACAAAGCCTTATTATGTGTTGCGCTAAAGAGGAATGAAAACAATATTTTATGCAGATGTAAAGCTGACATAATTGAAGTGAAGTAACTACAGACATTAATTTTACTCTGTTTTAATTTCACAGAAATCACACTTATCAAAGCCATACATTTTGAAACAATGAACCTCTTCTATCAAATTAAAAATGAACAGCTTTTACATAGCACTAAGTCACTCGATTTGGCTCCAACACAAGAGTTCATAGCTGAAGGGAGGAGAAAACAACGTATTTTTAAAATCAGAAGCTTGTAGGGATTTTTATGGAGATGAGAATGAATCTGTAGTTGGGTTTTTATGGAGAAGGGAATGAATCTCTAGAGCTGTGTTAAAGCACCCTGTGAGCAGTGCCTGCTGGCTTGGTCCATGCCCAAGAACAGTTTGGTGAGGTGAGCTGGGGGGCAAATGATCCCAAATATCTCGTAAAATAACACTGGAATGATGTAATCATTAAATTGTGGGATGGTTTGGTTGGGAAGGGACTTTAAAGACAAAATTGTTCCACCTTCCCCTAGGCCAGGTAGTGGGATCACCCGTGGTGGTTGTTCCACAGCCAAGGAGGATGGTGCTGGTCTGCCAGGCATGAGGGCAGCTCCATTCCCTGTGCCACACCCCCCCATTCCCAGCTGGATATCAGGAGGATTGGGAGATGGGTGCTCAGAGAGCTCACCCAACTCTGCCACCTCTGCATCAAGCAGGGAAATGATGGAGAGGAGAGTGAGAAGCAGTGAAAGGTGAAAATGAAGCCGTGGCCTGGCTGCTCTATGGGGCAGGGACATGGAGTCAGTCCCAGTTATGGGAATCAGTCCCAGTTGTGGGAATTATTCCCAGTTATTCTGCTCTTCCAAGGCACAGCCCAGCTCTCCTGGCATGCAGCCTCCCAGCACCCTGCCCTGGCTCTGTGCTGCTGCCTCCTCCCTGCTGCTGTTTGGGGGATGTTACAGCAGCATGAGAACTGATGTGGCATTTGAATGGATAAAGGGTTCTTGAGACACATGCAAAGATAATTTTCCTGAGCCTGCTCTGGGGCTGACTTTGGCTGTTGGCAGAGAAGATGTCCCTAGTGTGACTTGTGTGTGCTGGGCTTAGTTTGACTCATGGGGAAAGGCAAGGAGGGAGGTTTGACAAGGCTTGGAGTGACAGGACACTGGGAATGGCTTCCCACTGACAGACGGCAGGGATGGATGGGATTTTGGAGGGTGATGAGGAGTTGGAATTCCCAGAGCAGCTGTGGCTGCCCCTGGATCCCTGGAAGTGCCAAGGCCAGGTTGGACATTGGGCTTGGAGCAGCCTGGAATAATGGAAGGTGCCCCTGCCATGACAGGGGGTGAAATGGGATGGGATTTAAGGTCCTTCCCAAACCAGGCTGTGAGGAATCTTTGTTTAGTCTCAGAGAAGTTAAAAATCAAAATGCCCTTGAGTTCTCCACTGGTGTGGTTAAGTCCCTCAGGACCTTTGATATTGCAGAGGAAATTTCTCTCAAATATTTGAGCCTCTAATTCTGTATTTTTTTTTCCTCTGGATGGTAGAGACTATAAACCACCATATGAAGTGCATAAAATGTCAGAGCAGTATTAGCACCTCACAAGGGCAGCCTTGATGCTGATGGGCCGTGTGATCCTTGCCCTGATTTTCTCATATTTGTCTACAATCACTTTACATATGGAGCCTTTGAAATAAGATGAGGATCAAAAACATTGTGCAAGTTGATTGAGTAGAAGTTCTGCTTTCTGAGCCTTTCATATATTCCTGACTACTCTGAAACATCAAATGTTGGAAGTACAAGATTGGAGCTTTTGTGGCCTAATCAACAGCTGTGTATTCCCCCTCCTCTTATTTTCCTCTCACCCTTTAGATTTGTGAATTAGTTTTCCCCTTCAGCAGATTGTTTTTTCTTTATCTTTCCTACTTAGATACTGTAAAAAGTAATTAAGATAATCTTATCAAAGGAACATGAAACAGAAATTTAACTGATTAAATTTCAGACCAATTAGTCATACAGAAGCCTTTGTGCAGACCTTCTGTGGATTTTGCATCGCTTGTACTTTCCATTTCCTATTTTACAACTGCATGAAGTTAGGAGATTGCATTCCATGGAGATGGTAATTAACTTTGGTAATTAAAATACCACCTTCGTAGCAGATACCAGTCAGCTTCAGGTCACTGACAATTTTGATGCAACACATTTAATCTTAGGGAAGATTGAAATGTAAGACATGACAGGAGCAATTTTTTGGGAGGAGGAGAGGGGGTTGTTGTGTCTCTTCATGATGAAATACTCCACAATTTCACCAAGATGGTGGAACAGGGCAAAGGAAGGGTTGAATTTCTGTCTGGGATTTAACATTAGATCTGGAATATTGTATTTTAGTCTGTCAAAAGGAGGTTCAGGGGGGACCTTGTGGCTCTGCACAACTCCCTGACAGGAGACGACAGCCCCAGGTTGGGCTCTGCTCCCAGGGAACAGGGACAGGAGGAGCAGGGGGAGGCTCAGGGTGGACACCAGCAGGAATTTCCCCGTGGAAAGGGTGGGCAGGGATTGGAACTGCCCAGGGAGGTTTGGATCCCATCCCTGGAGTGTCCAAGGAAGGGCTGGAGGTGGCACTGAGTGCTCTGGGCTGGGGACAAGGTGGGGACAGCTTGGACTCAGTGGTCTTGGAGATCTTTCCCTAAGAAGTTCCTATTTCAATACCACAAATATTGCAGGGTGAAAGAAATACTTGTCCCAGTATGGGGAAGTGGTAAAAAAAAAATCCGAGCGAAATAAAATGGCAAAAAAATCATTCAACTCCACGATCTAGTGGCTTTTTTTTGTCAGCAAGCACAGAGAAATGGGGAGAAGAGGTGAAGGGTCTGCTCAGCATTAATATCAGCATAGATCTGTAGTTATTTGGAAGTCAGACTAAAACTTTTCATATAAAAATTGCAATTAAATATTTTCACAGATGTCATTATTTCCTACAGATGTCTGCTCGCTCTCTAACTTTAGAGCCTCCTTTGAAATAAAAGAGAGATTAGTAATGAGATGAAAGTTGACTTTAAAATAAAAGGAAGATTAGTAATGAGATGAAAGTTGGCTTTAACTAAAAAGAAATTAGGCCCTTAAAAGGAGATTATTAATTACAGCTGTCTTCAAATAAGACAGAAACAAGCCTCGAGGAAGCAGATTATCAGTGTTTGTAATGACTGAGCCCAAGGTATGTGCACAAAGAACTCAAAGCCCTGAAATCCAAGTGTTGGAAGAGCAGGTGGGGGGATGCAGCTGGGGAATAATCCTCTTAACCTCATCAATACTCACCCAGGGCACAAATGAGGGCTGGGGGGAGAAAAGCCAGCGTTGCCAATGGCAATGGGAAAAAAAAAAAGAGATCAAAGCCACTGTGGCTGGGAGTTGGAAGTTGGCTGTGCCCAGTGCAAGCTGCAATTTACTGTGAGAATCTCTTGATCAGAACAGAATAAGAAATGAGCGGATTATTAAATATTTTAAGGAACAAAATATTTAGACGGTGGTTCAAAGCTTTTTTTATCAGTGCTAAATCAGCAGAGACAAAAAGTTCAGAGTGTGATTTGTCATCCAGGGAGGGGCTGAGTGGAATTCTACCCCTGCTCAGTGCCTGGGATAGACACCCAGGGAAAACAGGGCTTGGGAAAAAAAACTGGATTTAGTCTCTGGTGGAGCATTTTTGTGTCATCATCATCAGAAGGACCCTTTGGGGCAGTGTGGGAAGAGCAGCTGGATGGTGCTCAGCATCCTGGGGATCTGGGCTCTCATCCCAGGCTGTGTCCTGGCTGGGTGCACCCCTGGATCTCTGCAGGCAGCACACCCTCATCCCACTCTGGATCTGGCACTGCAGGGCCAGGCCAGCCAAACAAATCCATTCTTTAAGCTGATGTCCCTAAATATAGAGCACTGCTGGGCTTGTGCCGGTTTCTTTCCTCCATGCCCAAATATTTTTTTCCCTAATCTTTGCTAACAAATTACTTCACCTTAAGGAAAAAATGCCATTTTCTGACTCCACTCGAGGAGAGCTTTCAATGACACTTATTCCCATCTGCTTTTCATCTCCCTTCAAAAGCTTACGACCTATTTAAGTGGGACATTTTCATAGGAGAAACTCTTCACTGGATTTTTTTTGAACCTTGGGTTCCTGCTGTGAGGAGCCCTCTCTGGAAGGGGGGTTACCTGCCCCCAGGTGTTTGGGGGAAGAAGCTTCAGTTTGAAGCTCTGCCTGGTCTGGCAAAAGGAGTCAGGCTTCAAAGGCTGCTGCTACTTGATTTATATTCAGAGCTGAGCTTTCCCTTGCTGATGCCCCAGAGGAGTTCCTGGCCATCCCTAGAAAAAGGGTAAAATTCCAAATTGGGAAAACCTGGGATGACACACTCCTAGCTCACCTTTCCCACTCTTAAAGATGCTTTCTTTGGGCAAAAGGCATGGGATTGCATGGACTGTGCTTTCATACCATGTCTCTCTTGAGCTTCTGCTCTGCAAAAAAGTTATCTGTTATGAAAAATAGGGAAAGAAATTGCAATTAGTGACAAGATGAATGAGGGATTTGACTCGTGCTTATTACCCAGACAAGGTTCAAGGCAAATGACATAGCCCAAGACAAGGAGAAAAGTTAGGCTGAATACAAGTCATTGTGATAAAATCAAGAGGTTTTAGAAAATTATTAAACCCTTCTGCAAGTGGAAGTTCAGGGCTGTCATGGTGAATATTAATGTCTCCCATAAAAGAGGTTTTTGTTCGTCAAGTCCAAGATCATACAATCAGCAGAAATTCAAAATTAATCTTTATAGTATGATAAAGGACCAAGGGAAGATAAAAGAAAAGATGTATCTGAAGGGAAAAGTCAGCCAGGGAAATAATGCTGTCGTATAAAAATATTCGAATATTTATGGCCCCTCCTGAAATCTGCTTGCTGTGTAATGTTTTACTTACCAGGATTGTGAGGGAGGTTATGATTTTTATTTGATGAATGGGAAATGCATGGGATCCCTAATAATGGCTTCCCTTCTTTTCTTTGCACATGGCCTTGACCCACAGTAGAGAGTTTGCAAACCTCAAGAGTCATGCAGTGTGGTTTGGGGGTATCCTACAGGCAAATTGGACTAAATAATGAAGTCACTGGGGACGATTTCAGAGTGAAACTGGAAGGTCCAGAGCCCAAATAAAACATTGAATAGCATCAGGACCCTCACAATGATGTTCCCCTGGCGTGGTGCTCTCTCAGCTATCACCAAGCCACCCTGGTAGTTTTCTGAGTGCTTTCATAGTCCTTTGTGGGGGTCTTTTCCTTTCCTTTCTAGGCACAAACCCCCCAGCTGACTTCTAAACTGTCTGGCTTTGTGCTTGGAAATGCCCATCCTGGTGCCATTATGTGCCATCACAGTGTCCTGGTGTGATGGTCCCTGGTTTGGTGTGGAAATTCTCATATCCCAGATGAGTTACAGCATCCCCAGCGGCAATGCCTTGATCTCAGTTTTATTTTTCCCAACCTGTCCAAGCTCCCCTGACAGGAAGATGCCCAGAACAATTGGCACTAATAAATACCAGCATAGCAGAGTGAGGTAGATCTTGATCATCAGCATCTCCTGCAAGCAGCAAATATATTTGTTCTAATTCTGTATTTGAGCTCTCACGCTGGGTAACACCACAACAGATTAATTCTTTGCAGTGCTGGGTGATCAATCCCTTCCAGCCTGGCCTGACAAGGAGGGGAGGGAGTTTGAGCAGTGGAGCAGAGCTCCCAGAAACAATCCGTTCTGTACCATTTAATTTGGTAATAACCAGTAATTTACAGCTGGGCTCTATTGCCTTAATAGGAATCCTAATGAAATGGAGGCTCTTCTGGCTGAATTTAGGAAGGTCAGTGGTGAGAATTTTGCCATCAAGTGCCTGCTGTGTGTTTTTGGCAGGGATAAGATGATGCCAATAAACTTAGGATGGACTTTTTATTAGTCTGAAGTTCAAATTAATGTACATTATACTTCATATGTTGCTTCCTAAGCTTCTGGACAAACGTTCCTGTATAGATGTAAAATGTTTTGAATCATGTTGTGATGAAATGAGCCTGGATGAATGCTGGCTGCAGATGTCATGGCAATGAAGAACTGAATCTGGCCTTGTGGGTTTTTTATTTTTTCCTACTTGTTTCCACTGGCTGAAAAGTCAGCCTGAATTAGTGTTTTGATGTAACTGAAGCAGAGATCAGTAGTAAGAAACCTCCTTTCGTGCCATAATGTTTTCATATTTGAACTTTGGCAATTAATTTATTTTTTTATTTATTTTTTATTTTTACTTTGCAACCTGATCATTTTTCAAATGCAAACAGTTTTGCTTCCCCAACCACTTGAGCTTAGGGCTCTTCCAAAATCTAATGGGGTGTTTTCAGGAGCAGATAGAGAGACCTTAGAAATACCTACTCACCCCATTGCCTGTAGAGCTGAAAACATTGAAATACTAAAAGCAAAGTATTTTGCTTGATTTGTAAAAAAGTTTCTTTTAGGAAATCACAGGAAAACCTCCAATTCTGTGGCCTCTCAGTTGTGTTTCCAACCAAAAGCAATGGCAAACTTAGAATAAAATGACTTTGCTCTCCTCCATCTTACTGTAAAACACAAGTAATTCTCTGAGGAGCCCCATCTGGCTCTGAGAGCTCTCTCCATGTGCTGCCAGAAAATCACTCGTGTGAGCGTTTGGTGGCCGCGGCCTCCGCAGGGGCCGGCAGTGAAGTGTCTGGATGGTTTCCAGCTCCATCCATTCCGCAGCAGGTCCCTGTGGCTGTGCAGAGGGAAGCCTTGGGGAGAGGCTGTTGGAGGAATAGGAGCAGTGTAATTATCTCTTATTATTATCTCTTAGCAAAAAGCTTCGAGCCGTGCGCTAGGCCGCGGCGCCGAGCGGGACTAGGCCGCGGTGCTGAGCGGGACAAGGCCGCGGCGCCGAGCAGGACTAGGCCGCGCTTTGTTCCCCTCAGAAAATCCCCTGTATCTAGGCTTTTTGCAGTGAGCAGTAGGTGTAGGAAGGGTTATTTACTGGAGCAGTAATAATCCAGCAGGATGTGTGTTTAATGGAGGGCGTTTCTCCGTGGGTTATCCTGCTCGTGCAGCAAGGCCTGCGTGTGGTGCCGCGGTGAGCTGTGCGGCCCCTCAGGACGGGATGTTCCAGCTCTGCTCTCTCCCTGGAAAAGTCTCGGAGCAGACACATAATTGAGATGTGCACGTCTCTAATGTAGGGCCAGAGCACACACACAGCAGCAAAACCGCTTTTTTTCTTCCCAGAGGTGAAAATCCCAGCTCCTGTACACAAATTTCCATGCTTAGATGAGACCCAAGCATGCTGGGACGTGAGGATGTCTGCATGGAAGTCCTTCTTTGGAATTTCAGACCTCTTAAATCTAGCATTATACAACCAAACTCTTTTTGTTAAATACTCAGTGAAAACCCGAGATGCTGTCTAAGTGCCAGAGCTGCTCTGGTAATGGGGTTGTTGGTCCTTCCTGAAACAATTCCCATGTGAAAATGAGCACTGAGGGGTCAATGAATCAATATGAGAATGATCACGTGGATTTCCTTGCAACTTTTTAAAGATCTCATGCCTCTTATGTTCTGGCCAGACTTCCAGAAAAATTGTGGGCTGTGGGTGTAAGGAGGAAAATAAAAAAAAAAAAAGAGTTTGTAGTAAAAATGCCAGGAAAATCTGGGATGTAAGAACTAAGTGCCCACCATGGCAGGACTGTCATGTAGGGCAGAATAGGTGAAGGTTTAGGATGTAACAAATCCGGCATCGATTTCAATGCTGTTTTACACAGGAAAAACAGCCCAGCTGTTTCTCTTTAGATTTTGCAGTGATTTCAGTCATAAACTTGGTTGAAAAATTAAACACAGGAATAGTCAGTGTGCTGGGAGCGAGTGGCTCACATGATTGTTGTTTATGAATATGAAACCAGTGCAGTAACACTGCTCACAAGTCACACACCTGAGCTAGCTGCAGCGAGGCATTGGATGAGTGGTGTGGGAGAGACTTGGGCAGCATCTGGAGTGAAATATGTAACTTTTTATTTAGATTTTTCTGAATTCCTGAGCATTTTCTTCACTGATGAGAGCTGAGGGCTGAGTCCTGTGTACCCATGAGTGAGCTCTTTTCAAGCAGATTAGTGAAAGTCTTGCAGCCCTGAATATCACGGGTCAGGAGCACAGCAGATGCTGTGATGTTCAGATATATTCCAATATAGTCACTTTTAATGACATTTGAAAGAGATAAGTGGTCTGAGGACACGATGGGGTGACATATGGCACAGCAGATATGGTTTTACCTCCCACAGCTTGTCTTCTTCTTTGACCTGAGCAGAGGAGCAGGGAACCTGCCTGGGAGGAATATTTGATTCTGGCTTTTTGCATTTTTATTTCATCTGGGGATAGCATTTTCTTAGAGTGCTGATCCCTGCTGAAAATTAATCATTTTTTTAATGTCATTGGAGCAACAGTGTGGGGAATAAACCTTGGGGTGTGAATAAGTCAGTGTGTGAGAGGCTCAGCACCAGTCCTTATCTGTAGGTTTGAATCCAAACTCTGGCCAGAACATGAGTGGATTTGAAGGCAAGAAGCACTGCCAGTGTTTCTGTTGATATTTACCCCTTACACAATAAAAAATGGAAGTTAGGAGGAAATTTTAGCTGGTATCTTTATTCATATCTAGAATCCCAGAATGGTTTCAGTTGGAAGAATCAGAGAATGCCAGAATGGTTTGGGTTGGAAGGGACCTTAAATCCCATCCTGTTCCACCCCCTTGCCATGGGCAGGGATAACTTCAACTGTACAGGCTGCTCCAATCCCTGTCCCACCTGGCCTTGGACACTTCCAGGGATGCAACCTTTAAAGTTCAGCTAGCCCAACCTCCAATATTAATATCATTGTCTAATTATGAACTCATTTTAATGAAGTAATGGAAATTGGAAACTGGAGGTGGTACCTTAGAGATCCCAATTACACCTGAGTTTCTGTTGAGGAATATGTGTTGGTTGCTCTGTGTGTGAAAGGGGGATTAGGAGAATTCTGGCTCCTGGCAAAAATATCATGGCTAAAGAACAGAATCCCGAAGAAAACATAAATTCTGGAGGCTTTTAGTTTCTCAGTGATAACCTGTAAACACGTATGAAAACTGTGTCTATGTATACATTTCCAAAATTGGCCTTCCCCCCCCCACATCTTTTTCCATTATAAAAAGCTGTAAAAAGCTGATGGAAAAGCCGGATGACAGCAAATAACCAATTCTCAATATCACTTTATGTTGCTGTAACACCCAGACGCCAAAGGAGCTGTATAAACACCTCAGAAAGCACAATCTGTCTTGAACAGCTTACAAGTAAAAGGAGAATTTTTTTTTCAAAGACATAAAAGGTAAATTGGTGTTCTGCTCTTGCTGAAAATCATCGAGCGCCTGGATTGTTGAAAATCCCACCCAAAGCCCCTCTCAGTTGGTGTGAAACAACTGAAATGTGCAGTAAAAGATCTGACAGCTCCTTTTTCCCAACTGTTTTCTTTATAAATCACTAATCTGCCTTCTTAAAGATTATATGTGATACTGAAAACATATTAGTGGGTGGGTCACAGACCAGAGGACTCGTTAAAAAGAAGGGAAAGGGGAAAAGGCTGCGGCCGGCTGGTTTCCATCTCCTCCCTGGCTGAATGAAGAAAGATGTTTTTCTCCCCACTGCTCCTCTATCTCCCTCCTTTCCATTTTCTGCATTATGTTTCCTCCTCCAGACTGTGGCAGTGGAGCTGAATGCTGATGAGACCATTGGCAGCCTGTCCCCAGACAGAACTTTTTAAGGTCATTTCTCCTGGTTCTCAATTGCTTGACCTGCTCATTTCTCTTACCCAACCATGGGAGGCTGCCCAATTACACACTGTTATTTCTATGATACTTGCTTGTCCTTCCCAGCCTTAATCTTCCTTTATTGCCAGGAACACTCACAGTCTCTGTAGTCCAGTTAGAGCTAAAGTTGGTAAGAGAGAGGTTTTAAATTGACAGTTTCAAATGAACAGTCAGGAGCTGGAGGAGGTTTTCTGTGGTGAAAGTGAGTGAGGAGCTGCTACCTGTGCAGGTGAGCACAGCTGGCATGGAGGATTCCTTGGGATGAGAGTGACCTTTGGAAGGGAAGGTTGCACATACCTGCATGTAGCTGTCAGCCTGGGCAGGCTTCTGTTGGGTTTATAATGCTGGAGCTGTGTGTACAAGGAATATTTTTAAGGCTCAGCCTCTTGTTTTCTTGCTCTTCATTGCAGAAAAAGTCTGGTGTTTGTTACTGCGTGTTGTTCATTTTATTCCAAATTCTACAGCCCTTCTGGACATAGTCATTTGCTGAAGATCAATTATTTATTGTCTGGCTGGTCACAGAGATTGTGCAGTGGTCACTTGGAAGAAGAGGTGGAGGCAGAGATGGCAGCTCTGAGCATTGAAACACGAGCTCTGTTATCCTCAGACGTGGGAGGTCCACACTGTGAAACAGCATCATAAACTGCTGAAATAAATTCCCTTAGATCAAATTCACTTCCTTGTTCCAGCAAGGACAAGCACAGCATCAATAAAAGGAAATTGCTCTGAGAGACAATCTGCAAGATATCCATGTGGATGTGTCAGTGTTCTGCAGGGTGAGATTGGATGTTAGGATGAAATTCTTCCCTGTGAGGCTGGTGAGGGGCTGGGATGGAATTCCCAGAGCAGCTGTGGCTGCCCCTGGATCCCTGGAAATGTCCCAGGCCAGGTTGGACCTTGGGCTTGAAGCACTCTGGGACAGTAGAAGGTGTCCCTTCCATGGCAGAGTGGCACTGGATGGGATTTAAGGTCTTTTCCATCCCAAACTGTTTTGTCATCCTGTGAATTTCCCCTCTGCTGCTGCAGCGATGCCACTTCAGCCCCATCATCCATTTGCTCCTCTCCTGATCAGCCCTCACTGCTGGATTTCACAGCCCTTCCAAAGAGCAGCCAAGCTCCAAATCCCCCCTAGGCCTCTGGAGGCAGAAGGGATGAAATTCCTCCAAGGCCTGGCTGGCCTGGTCCCAGCAGAGCTGCAGGACCCGTGGAATTGGCCCCAGTTCTGTGTTTCGAAGCTTTCAGCAAACAGGAATGTGAATGAATCAGACTTAAAGTATTTACAATTCTCAAATGCCTGAGAAGCTTTTTAAAGGTCAATCTAATTAAGACAAAGTTTGTTTGTACCAATATAAAGTAGATACTATTATTGGAAATTCATTCCAAAGCAATATATGGCATTTTACTTACAGTTTAATTTTTAGTTTTCTATTCTTAATTTGGAAAGAGCAGAAATGATCTTTTGGTTCCATAATGTCTTACTTAAAATGACATTTTAATCTATAATGATTTTTTTTTTGCTACAATTAAAAAGAGATTCTTTCTTCCTGATGCAAAATAATTAATCAAAGTTTTTGCATAAGAAGGGTTCTTTTGTATTGGAAATAAAATTGCCCAGTCTCATAGCAGCCACATTATTTAGTGGGTCTGGTTTTGATTGCCACCTTATGGGAACAAAAGCCTTTTTTCTATAATTTAGAGATGCATTTAAATTCAGTTTGAAAGACTGAATTTCATGATGTGTTGCCCTTAAAGGCTATAAAAACTGAGATCTATTTGTGTGTCTCCATAAGAATATCAAAGTGAGAAGTAAATCAGTTTTTCTTTGCCTTTCTTTTCATATTTGAGTAGTTCTGCCCTTGTGTTTCCTTCTGACAATCCTGCTGTCCCAAACTTTGTCCAAGTGAGGGAAACTTAGCAGGCTGAACATCCTTTTTAGAAGATATGAAATGAGGGAAGGGGCCAGGGAGGAGATAATCAGTTTTATTCCATGGACTGCTTCCTTTTTAGTGGTTATCTTGTAATCCAAAAGCTCAGAGCCAAGTGTTCAAAACATGAGTGGATTTTGTGCTGTGGTTGAGTGGGCAAGGGGGAAATTGGGCAAAGTATTTACACTTAAATAAAACCAAACCCAACCCTCTCCAGTCGAGTGTTGTTGCCAGGATTTTTACGTTTCCAGGATGGAGAAATGCCTCACTCTGCTGTTGTCCTACACAGGACAAGCTGCTGCCTCCTCATAAATCATAAAAAAATCATGGAACAGCCCAGGGTTTGAAGGGACATCAAAGGTCCTCCAGTTCCAACCCCCACCTGCCCATTTTTGTTACAAGCTCTTCTCTAAGAACTTTGATGTATGGACTATAATCAGTTTATTGCTATTTGCAAGCCCATATTCAGTGATTCCATAGTTTTAAAAACAGTAATAATAATAAAAAAATTCTCCTTTAAAGTACCCTAAGACTAGGAGGAAATATCAGATATTTTCATGTCAGTGTTTTTCATCCATGTGAGCTGAAGTGACTAAAGTCTCCAAAGTAGCAGCAAAACTCTCAAATTCCAGATCTGCCCTATGCCAGGCATTACAGAGCAGATAAAGATCCCCCTGATATCTGCGTTATCTGATCGGCACCAAATGGAGCTGCTGCCCTTATCAGAGCATCGGGGACACCAACACGTGCTGAGGAACACAAAGGACACTAATGGGATGCTGAGTCTGTTCACAGCCTGCCTGCTGTGGGTCCTGCTGTGTTTGCTGAGGTTTGAGGTGAGGGTTTTGCTCAAAATTCCACTCCAGGACCAGCTGGGATCCCATTGGAGAAGTTGGAATTAAACCCAGAGCAGTTTGCTGAATGAACACCCAGCGTAAGGAGCCCCACGTAAATCTGGCTCCTGTGAATGGTGAATAATCAGATACATAAAATAGGTCATAAATAATCACGGGGGAGCTCAGCACGTATTGCCTTTGTTCCTTTCTGTAGCTTCTGAAAGAACATAAGTGCTATTGTGGGCTGGTGAAAGGCTCTTTGTCGTTGGGAGCGTGTTTGTTGTTCATTTACTTTGTTTGGATGCAGCCAGACGTGAGGGGGTTTGTGCAAGGAAATCCAATTTCTGTGTCTGCTGTCCTGGAGGGCTCTTGGGGAGGGGTGGAGTGGGAATTGCCCCAGTGGTGGCATTTGCAGCAGCAGTTCTTGTCCACCTGCTGCTCCCAAGCTTCTCCTTATTTCTGAGAGCCTGAGATCTCCTGACATCCCAAATTCCCATCTCCTGCAGCAGAGGAAAGTCTGGGGAGCAGAGCAGTGCTCCCTGCAATGGCTCTGAGGAGGAGAAAGAGGCTTGAGAAGGAGCTGGAAGACTTTCAGAGTATTTTCCACTGACTAAAGGGGCTCCAAGAGAGCTGGAGAGGGACTGGGGACAAGGGATGGAGGGAGAGGACACAGGGAATGGCTTCCACTGCCAGAGGGCAGGGATGGATGGGATACTGGGCAGGAATTGTTCCCTAGAAGGGTTGGGAGGGGCTGGGATGGAATTCCCAGAGCAGCTGTGCCTGTCCTGGATCCTTGGAAGTGCCCAAGGCCAGGTTGGAGTGACCTGGGACAGTGGGAAGTGTCCCTGCCATGGCAAGGATGGAGTGAGATGAGCTTTAAGGTCCCTCCCAACATTCTGTGATTCTGGTTCAGATAAACCATTACTGTCTGAAGCATTTCCAGGTAATGATGTTAATTACCCAAACAAGAACACGAGTTGAAAACCCTTAATGTTTAAAAGAAGCATCAGAAGATCTGTACAAATTTCTGTCAGTTTCCTGATTTTCTGATCAAGTGCATAGAAAGAAAGGAATTGTTTTCCTGTAGCAGGGCCCTGGTTTCCAAAACACTCTGCAGCAGGGACGATGACAGGAATTGCTTTTGAGTTGTTCTGGTAATAATGACTGGAGATCAAATTATAATAAGGTCAATCTCTCAACCATTTCGCTTTAAAAAAATCAAAATGAAATCCACTTTTCTCTTTGCACATACGTTTCAGCTCTGTGGCATGGCATTTATGTGGAAAATGATACAAGGTAAGACATGGAGTGCTGTTTAGAGGAAGCATTGGAGATTATAAATAGATTAAAGATTCATCTGACAGAGGAAATTTTCAGTGCACATTTCAAACTGGATGTGGCTTTTTGCCAGCCTGCCTAATGCTCTCTGAGCAATAGCAGGGTCAACTGACGGACAGCTCTACCTGGATTTTTAGGGTTTGTACTCAAGATGTTACTGGAGCCTTCTTAGACTTGGAGCAAAGAAAAAACTGGAAGTCAGCAGCGACTTTTAACGATTGTTACACACACAAAAATGTCTGAGTTTAGGAAGAAAAGTTACAACAGTGCAGCTGCACCTCTGCCAGACCCTGTAGCTGAAAAGATGTGCCCCTTGTCATGTCCTTACTCTAAAAAAGCTAAATTTTATTAAAGCTGGAGATTTGAGGGCGTTTTGAGCAGCCTGGCCTCGTGGAAGGTGTGTGTAGTAGTTAATGGGCCTTATGGGTTTCCTCCTGTCTTCTTTATTTTTCTGCACAATTCTGTTTTCATAGGGAAAAAACAAAAACCACATTTAAATGGTTTGAGGTGTGCCAACTGTAAATTTTAAAATTTACATCTGTGTTTGTTCTTTGCATTCCCTCTTCTGACTTTGCTTTCACCTTCTTACTGAAAACAAATATTATTGCCCTGGTTTGCTGTGCTGATTTATTTAACCAATACAAAAGACAATTGTGTTAGAGCAGGATTTTTATTAAGCTTAAATAATAATTCATTTGAAAATGATCAGAAATTTGTCACAACAGTTGCAGAAAGTACAAAACTATTTCCAGAAGTTTCTGATGTTATTTTAAACTGCAGTTGTAATGGTGGGATTGATGGCAATACTGTTAAGCTACTGAACTTGTTTTAGGGGACTGGTATTTACATACATTGTATTTGTTGTTTAGGATGTACTTT
Organism: Toxostoma redivivum; assembly: GCA_013397375.1. Lineage (NCBI taxonomy): Eukaryota > Metazoa > Chordata > Aves > Passeriformes > Mimidae > Toxostoma > Toxostoma redivivum. Next base: position 897,975 of record VXBI01010429.1, read on the forward strand.
TTCAAGCTGAGAGCCTTGCTCATTTTTAGTGCTGGCTTTTAGGACTCTGGGATAAATTAAAATAACTGGATGACACCAGAAATGTTCAGAGGTGCTTCAGCACAGCAGAGAGTGCTGTCAAGTGAATTTTGGGCTGCTCAGGCACTTCTGGGAGCTTACTGAGGGCCTAACAGCTTTGGGAAAAGTGATTTTGCTACTGAAGAGTTTCTTTTTGAACACCCACACCGTGTGTCTGGCCTAGGAAAGCTCAGCTTGAGGAGAGGGCTCTTTTACGTGACTGGTGGGTTAAGAAATCCTGCACAGGGTGTTTGTGCAGACTGATCAAACTGAAGGCTTAGAGAGGCTCTTAAACCACACACCTGCATCTTTGCAGTGATCTTTTCTGCATCTTTCATCCCACTGAGTGGGGCTAAATGCAGTTGCAAAGCTGCTAATTAGGGCTGGTGAGACACGAGAGCTGGGTGTGTGAAACCTGCAGGAGAAACGGCACGAAAACAAAACTGTCAGCGAAAAGAAGCAGCCTTTGATAGAGCTCTGCACCGAAATTCACCTCGGGTCTGGGTGTCTGAGGCTCAGCTGGCTGGAGCTCGGTGAGGGAGGGGTTTCTGTGATGTCTCGGCCATTCCTCTCCATCAGAGCTCTGTCTCCAATTAAACTGCGCTCCCAGCCTTTCCAGAGACACCAACAGCATCTCTGATTCCTGGGGAATAAACATAAACAGGGCTGATTTTCAGCTGCTCTGTGGCACATTGCTGCTGAGCCAGCAGCTCTGTGGTGTGAGCAGAGCAGTCCCTTAGTGCCCAAACACAAAGTGAGCATTTCCTTCAACAGCTTGATTTGAGCTCGCTGAAGTGCCCCAGGGTGCTGAATATTTCCATGTGCTGAAAGTTGTTGACTCCTCTCAGTGTCAACAAACAATTTTCCATTTGAAATGTACCTTTTAGTGACAAATCAAAATAATAGCTCTGAGAGAGAACTCATGTTCTTTGAATGAACTGCTCACAGTAAGTCTCACTGGTTTGTTTTTAACACAGAACAATATCTGTGTGCATCCACTTCTTCTGCTCATTCCCACTTCCAGACTCTAACATTTGGAGTTTTCACGCCTGTTCTGCTGTTAAGATGATAAAATAATGTTGCTGGAGGGAATCTGGAGGTCATCTGCTCCATCTTCCTGTTCCAAGCAGGACAGGTTGCTCAGACACTTTTCCCTTTTGAGTTTTGAGCGACTTCAAGGACTCCACAACCTCTCTGAACAGCCCACTGCAGGAATTTAACATCCACAGTAGAAAATAAAAAACAACAAAAATAAAAATATTAATCAGTCTTGTGCAGTAATTAGTCAGCCTTGGAAGGATTCAGAGATTGGGATTGTTCAGCCTGGAGATGAGAAGCTTTGGAGTAAATTAATGCAGTTTTGCCAGGACTTTAAGGGAGGAGACAAGAAACATGGAGAGAGACTTTACAAGGGCCTGGAGTGCCAGGACAAGAGGGAATGGCAGGGTTGGATGGGATATTGGGAAGAAATTCTTCCTTCTCGGAGTCTGTTTTGGTTTTTCCCCCAGATGTGTAAAAGTTCTTGTCTGGCAGTTCGTGTGCCCGAGCTGGAATCAATCTGAGCTCTTTAGTTTTCACTCTCAAGGTTGTTTATTCTTTTCTTATCTGTAATATTTTCTCTCAGCCCAGCCAGGTCTGTCTTGCAGGGCAGCCATGGCACACTCTCTGCCCTTCAGGGCCCTGTTATCTTTTTATACTAAAAACTACCTACATGATGTTTACAATTATTTCCCAATTCCCATCATCTATGTTAGACACTGAACTTCTACTCTAAACCAATCCAAAAGTGCCAGCTCCACAATAGAAAATGGAGATGAAGAAGAAGAACAAAGAAAGACCAAACACGTGCTTTTTCCTCCATCTGGTGTTCTAAAATCCCCATTCCCAAAAATCCTACAATTTATATTTTCACTTTATGATAATACTACTTAAACTCCTGTGACCTCCAGGTTCTCATACAAAGCTGCCAACTTGTTTCAAGGGCCACAACCAAACCCACAGATGTTTTGGGATCATCTCAGGGTCTCAGAGCCCCCTGACAGGGTCTCAGCAACTCTGGACTCCCAAAGGGATGTCCCAGACTCCAACACTTCCTGTGAGGGTGATGAGGGGCTGGGATGGAATTCCCAGAGCAGCTGTGGCTGCCCCTGGATCCCTGGCAGTGCCCAAGGCCAGGTTGGACATTGGGGTTTGGGACAGTGGGAGGTGTCCCTGCTATGGCAGGGGTGGCACTGGGTGGGATTTAAAGATCCCAATTCATTCCCTAATTCTCCCAATAACATTCTCATGCTCATCCTCAGTGTAATTGGAGTAAATTAATATCAGGGTTAACACAGGGAGCAGTTGCCTCTGGTAGATCCTTAGAGTTGTTTTCCAAAAGATCATTTTGGGGTATTTTGGATCATTTTGTTTTGCAGCAGAGCAATCTGCTGCGATACCTTTTAGCTGCTGTTTGCATTGAAGGAAACTTGTGGGTGTAAATATTTCTGTGTAACGTGGCCAACCATGGGCAGCTCCAAAATCCAGTATTATCTGCTTAAATAACTTCCTAGCATGAGATGCTGGAGCTCAAGTAAGATATAATTAGATAGTGGTAATGAAAAATTGTTAGATTATTATCGTGTGATATGGAATGAACAATTTTCAAAGTAACTTAGGCTTTTAGGAAGCTCAACTTCAATTTAAGACCTAATTATTTCCACAGTTATGAAAATTTTGCCCTTACACATTTCCCTGAAAACCAAAGCAGTAAGTTTCTTTCTTCTTGGCACCATTTAAAAAAAAATATTGTTTTATTCTCAAAAAGATTAAACAGTCTAGCTGCATTAATTAAGATTTTCCGAGGTTTTTATTTGGGTTATGCAATAGCAAGGAATTCCACAGCCCCTCTGAGTATGAGCATCTCCTCAACTGCTGCCTCAGGATGAAATGTTCTAAATAAAAAGTCAATTAAAGGCCACATTGGACTAAAAACTTCTGAAAGCCCCTGGATATTCCTGTATCTGTAGATTACTCCTCTCTGGGTTTTTTTTGGGCTGCATCCTTATCCTGTGGAACATTTTTACTCCCTTTTGAAAACATCAGCTTAGGGTGTGCTTGGTAAATTGAGAAAGAAATCGTTTTCTGATTTTTTTTTTCCCCTGGAAGAAATAAAATGGCAAAATTGGATTCCTTTACTGATCCTTGTCTTTAGGTGGATCTTGTTCTGTACGTGGATCAATAAAAATGTCTTTAACAATGAGAGGAGAAAGCTACAAGGGGCAGAAAAATTACTCCATTCATCAAGGACAACATGGAAGGAGGGCTCTTGTAAAGATGTTACAAATATTAATGTGTTGTGTTGCACTCCCAGGGCACTCAAGTCCTATTAGTGATAAATATTTCCAGTTTTAAATATCTCCAATTTTAGTAGCTGCAAAAGCTTTTTTTATCTCCTAAAATGAATGTATGTTCAGAAATTTTCTCCATGTGCTCATCTCCCAAGAAGCATTTTTATATCCTGCTCCATCCATCCTTTCCAGTACAGAACAGTTTAATTTGCAACCTGAAGTGTTAAGTTTTAATTTTTCCCTTTGCTCAGTCTCCTACTTAGTCATACATAAATCAGAGGAATTTGAAAGAACTGGTAAAAAGGTCTGGATCCTTCTCAAGCTGTAATTTGGCTCCATGAATTATTAATTAGCAGACCAGGATAGCACCAGCTTTTTCAGAAGTCACTTTAAATGTACAAGGCTCACCTTATCAGCCAAGATCTAAGCAGTGGCAGTAATGCAATTCTTCCCATTTAGCACTTTGTGGTACGTTGAGAAGGAATTGGATATTAGATCATTTAAACTCTCTGAAATACAACACAAAGCAAGGAAGTGGATTGGTTTTTTCTCCCTTTTTTCTGGTTTTTTTTTTGTTTTGTTTTTTTTTTTT
>VXBI01010429.1:902027-950894 GCA_013397375.1 Toxostoma redivivum
TTTGGCCTCTGTGATAATTTCAAAGCAGTGAACACACGTGGATTTCTCGGGGCTTGGGCTGCTGGAGATGTTGAAGCTGCATCACTGTGAGGGAAGCTCAGAGAGCTTAAAAGGAGAAGGTTTTAACTGCTCGTGGTAGAAGGACTGAAGGAATCTGTGGTGGCTTGAAATTAAACTCAAATGGATGCAAGATAGAATTGGCCAAATACAAGGGAAGCTGGGATTGTAAGTAAAATTTATTTCCTAAATAACAGAGCTCTCCAGGTAATTATTGCAGCACCACTTAAACCAGGTTTTAATTTATTTGACAACCTTCATCTTGTCCCCTAATTTAGCTTCTCTCTCCAAATAAAAAGGGAATTTTGTCTCTTGTCTCTCATGTTTGACTTAGTCCTAAAGGTTCTTTTCACAACTTTGGCTTCTCTGATTTAATCTGCCTTTGGCAGTTGCAGAGTCGAGGGTGGCAGCTGATTTAATTGAATCCCATCTTGCAAAATTTAAGGGTGTGTGTAATGGAAAGTTGAAATATTTCAGGACTTTGCTAATTCTGAAATTTCACTGGAACGTTTTTAGCATTTCAGCAATGCTGTTCTCCATCTCTAAAGATAAGTTATTAAAATGAGGAGCCTCTCTCGCAATATATCACCATCTATTTTTAAAGATATTTTTAGACTTCTAAACAAATGAGGAGAAGGTGTGAAGGAAGTGATTAGATCTCGTTTTGTATGGAAGTTTTGAGGAACCATTACACTGCAAAATTGATGTAAAGCAATATTTCAGGGAGAAATCCTAACGACATTCTAATGTGAGCTGTACCTGAGATTGTTTCCCAGAACCGAGATAATCTCGCTGCTGTCACTGGGCTCTGATTTACACAAGTCATTTTGCTCCCATCTGTTGATGTGCCAGACAAGGCAGGGTTAGGAGAGAGCAGTTCACTGACTCTGCTTGCAGGAAAGTAATTAGTCTAAAAAAAGTCAGATTAAATGTGGCAATTCCCACCATGCTTCTTTTTTAGTGCCAAAGGCGAGGAATTTGCTTGGTGATGCTGCACAGCAAAGTTGGAAACTTTCCCTTAATTTTCCTATTCCTTTTTGCTGTCGTTTAACCTTAATTTTTGGTACAATATGCACGCCAATCACCAATTTCCAGAGGGAAATAATTAATTATCTTATCTCTCTGTGTTTATATGAAGCCATAAATGCACTTGTGCATCAACAGATTTAACAACTTGGTTTGGGGAAGCGCTTGTGAGGCCAGGGCTGGTGTGGGGAGCTGCCACAGCTTTCCTATCCCTGTTCCCTATTATTTGGCATAGTTAGTGAATTTTTAGAGTGATTTTTATTTTTTTTTTTAAAGACTTTTAGGAAGGTCTGAATGGGGGCTGTGATGGGAATTGTGCTGCTTGTGGTGTCACCTCAGTGCCAGGTGTAAAACATGAGGGAGCAGAGCAGGAGGAGAGGCCGCCCAGTTTAATTTGGAATGGGAAATAAGTTTTCCTTCATTGTTAACGGCATAATCATGTTGTGATGATGCTTAATGTGAAAATAATCATGGCACTTCCTTCATCTCTGCCCTGTGGACAGAGGGAGTGCATGAATTCCCCAGCCCTTCCCAGGAGCCACGCTTGCACACAGCACATTACCTGTGCAAATGTCACAAAAACCACTAAAAATTCTATTTCTGATGAACTTAAACTCATTTCCTTACCCCTGTTTTGGCTGTGCTGTGCTAAATGGGATGAGAGCACAGGGAGATGGAGAGGGGCTGGTCCTGCATGGGTTTGGAGTGGTGGGGCTTGGCAAGAGCTGGCCCTGGCAGCATCTGGGCTTGGGCATCACCAGAGCTGGAGAGCCAAAAACCTGGAAAAGCCCTTTCAAGATACAAAGGACATTGAAGATCCAGGTTTTTACTGGGAAGCTGTAAAAAATGGGGTGGCAAAACTGGCCCAAAAGGTGCCAAAATGCAATGGAAAGCTGCTCCAGGGGGGCTCTGTGTGTCACTGAGCCTTCTGCAGAGCCAGACCTGCCAATAAATCACCCCAAAGTTTGTGGGATCTTAAAAGGATGAAAGAAAATTTGGGTGGCTTTTTCTCATCAGTGCTTTTAGGGGTTCAGTTTTTATCTCCTTATAAAACTGAATTTAAAACACTTCTTGCATCCTCTGGGAGCTGTGGAGGGGAGGAGGGAACTGCTGCTGTTCCAAGGCTTTTCTGGGATGGGCTGGACAGACCCAGCAAGGGGAAACAGCCTCAAGTTGTGCCAGGGGAGGTTCAGGTTGGATATTGGGAAAAGTTTCATCACAGAAAGAGCTGTCAGACATTGGAATGGGCTGCCCAGGGAAGTGGTGGCATCACCACCCATGGAAAAAGAGAGGATGTGGCACTTCCCAGTGTGGTTATGTGGGCATGGGGGATTGGAGGATGGATTTTATGATTGTGGAGGATGGATTTCAGATTGTGGAGGTGGATTTCAGATTGTGGGGGATGGATTTTATGATTGTGGAGGATGGGTTTCATGATTGTGGAGGTGGATTTCATGATTGTGGAGGATGGATTTTATGATTGTGGAGGATGGATTTTATGATTGTGGAGGTCTTTTCCAACCTTATTGAGTCAGACCCTGCACAAGGAGCTGAGCAGAGATGGAGAAAAGCCTCGTTGGATCAGCATGGGTTGGGTGAAAGGTGGCTGCTTTTTGTGATCTATCTGAGCTTCAGCACATCCACTTTTGGCTGAGTAGTGGTTGTGAAGCTTTCCTGTAAAATCTGCCCTCTTGAGGGGATTTTTAACCCACTCTGGCAGCTGGGGAGGGAGGAATGGGTGCTTGGGGAGGTCACCTGCAAGTGAAAACATGACAAATAATTGTGCTCAGATGGATGTTAAATCCCACCCATCAAACATTTCGAGCAAGTCTTGCTGTAGTCTCAGGTTTGCAAAGTCTTATTCTGCATTTGGAGCAAGAAGTTCATATTTCAAGCAGCACAAAACATGACAAAACACTTATTGCTGGGAGTGGAAGTACAACAGGAAATATATGGCCATTATCCAGCTGCAAGTTTCTCCATTTAAATGCAAACAAAACAGGAAAATGAAATGCAATTTTTAGTTTAATCAACTTTCATGAGTCTTCTGGGAAGCCCAGAAGGATCTGAAAGGAGCCTCTGGGACCTGTTGGCTTTAAATATGAATTTTGAAGGCTGCTTGGTAGTAGGGGGGTTATGCTGGGCTTGATTTAAAAATTCAGCTTTGCCAGTGACAGCTGGACCTAACTGGGGGCAAAGCCAGTCAAATTAACTTTCATTTCAATGGGGGATGAAGCCATTATTTTGTTAAAAATGTGTCTGATGTAACAGCTCTGTTCTACAAACAGTGAGTTAAAATAACAAATTTATCCACTGTAATTGCACTTGTTCTCTTTATTTTAGTAAAGGAGAGATGATAAAAATACACAACTGGCTCCAGTACTGGAGTTTCCCCACAGGAGACTGCAAAAAGTTCAACTCCATGAAAATGAGTCTTGTTATTCTGCCCTTGAAAATAATTAAGGGTGGGAGGGATTAATAATTATTTCAGTATTTGATATCACCATATTAAACACCTGATAGAGCTGTTACAGCTATAAGAAAATGCAAAAAGTGTGTGTTACAATATTAAAAAAAAAAATAAAATAACTGAAAGGTGCAAAATGCTGAGTGAACTGGATGATTTTTTTTTTCCAGTTATTGGGGCGTTTCTGCATCAGTGTCCTCAGTGTTAGGTTTCTCTGGAGACCAATTACAAAGGTTCACAAGGTTGTTTTTATTTTCCTTGCTCTTGATGTCTTTTTAATGAGGCCTCCTAGTAAACAGCAAGCATTATGCTTTCCTGTTGGATTCCTGTCTGCCGCCTTGAAACATTTATTACTAATACATGTGGGAAATGATGTATAAATTAAATATTAGGAAAATGTACTTTTAAAAAACAGAAGTACTTGGAGGGGGATATCTTATAATTGTCATTGGAGGAGTGGGAGAGGAAGTGGTGCCAATATTTTGCTAATGGAAGCAGAGTGAAAGGGACTGTTAAAGCATCCTTGTGGTTTTATGTAATAAATAGAGCTGATAGATGCATGGAGTTCTCAGTGCTCGTCTCTGGGCTTGTGGGTTGGTGTGAGAGAATCTGAAGGATGGAAAAAAAAATTTAAAAGACTGTTCTGCTCTGCTCCAGCCCTGCCACATCCTGGTGCCTGCAGCGTCCCCTCGGATCGTCCCTGCCAGCACCAGCTCCTGCCCTGCACCTCCCTCTGCTGCTTCACCTCTTCAGCCACTCATCTTCCAATTCAAGTGATGCTCACCAAGTATTCTCTAATCACCAACACCAGCTAATCAAGCTTAAAAACCAAATTATTGTGAGTGACAGAGCCTGTGTGGAGTCTCCACCACGCTGAACGCTCTGTTGGGACACTGCCTGCTGCAATATTGCTGCCTTAGGAACACCCAGGCCAAGTACAAATTCCATAATTGCTTAAAGATGGTTTATCTCTGAATTTTACCTGCGTGCTGGATGCTTAGCTCCTATATTGGCAAAGGCTGCTTGCTTTAAATGCTGACTTTAAATCCTTGTGGGAGACCAGGCTGTTTTCACCGGGGTTTGGAGAACCTGTCCTGCTCTGGTGCCAGATTGGCAGCGAGGTTTGTGGTGAGCAGATGCAAATCTGGGTTTAGTTTGATTTTTTTGGTGTTTGATTGGGTTTTTTGGATGGGTGGGAGGTGTTTTTTTGGGGTTTTTTTTGGCAGAACTTTTGGCATTTTCTGCTCTCCAGGTGGGTGATAACTGATGATACCCAGGGGCATCTCACCCCTCCTCCTTTCACTGTCCTGGCACATGTCTGGTAGTTTTTGTGGGGGCAAATAGATGGGTGCATGGTAAAGCTGCTCTGTATCTGTGTGTGTGTGGATTTGTGCCTCACTCCAACATTTGTTGTAGTGACTGATGCATTCCTGGCAGGTTTGTGTCTGGGGCAGCTCTCTCATTGTTTCTCTTTGTTGGGGTGGGAATCTTGGCAAGGTCCTGGCCCTGCCCCTGCTCTGGTGGCTCAGAGCAGGGTTGGAAGGTCAGCAGTTGTTCAAGGAGTCGTTTCAATCCTGTTTGGATTCCTCTGGCTCTGGAATCTGGCTGTGGCTGCTCCAAGGACAGGGGTGCAGGAAATGCTTACTCAGCGTGTTTCTCTATGTCTCTGAGACAGATTTTTGCTGCATTTCCCGAATTTGCATCTGTGATTACAACACTTCAGTGTGCTGCTTCCTCCTGTTCCCCCTTGGAGTGTCTGCTGGGTGCTGGTGTGGGTGTGACCTGGCACATCCCTTGGAGGCACACAGGGAACTCAGCTGGGAATCTGCTGTCTCTCAGCTACATCATCCCTCCAAAAAGCCTTTCCAGGCTTTTTCCTCCCTTGGAGGAGAGGCTCACTTGTCCTTTCCTGCTGCACTAAAAGGTGTTTACTTCCCAGGGCTGTCAGGCTGGTGGCACTTCTGTGAAACCTGCCTGCTCTGATAATGTGAAACAGAACTTTGGTTGCTTTCATCTTTTATCTTTTAAGTAGCTGATTTCATTCTTGCATGAAGGCAGTTGGCTCGGAGAGCTAATCAAGCTGCATAATGATGAAAAGGTCAAAATGAAAAGGGGAACTACCATGATTCACAGCAAAGGCTGGGTTCAGCTCACAGAGCACAGCAGACTCATCTTTATTTTTCCAAAAGAAACCTGGTTCCTGCTTTTTCCTGTCCTTTTCGCTGTGCACTCGTGTTCTTACCCAGAGGAAAATAAGAAGAGTGAGTAGCTGATATCTCTTGTGATAAAAAATTACCCTGAGAATAGAGAGGTCCCTAATGATACTGAATTAAAGCTGGAAGGAGAATGTGCTCCAGAGCAGTTTTCCATTCTCCAGGCAAGGCTGGCAACAGCCTGGCCAGAATGCAAACTGTCTTCAGGTTTCATCCTGTGAGGAGAGTGTGGTGTCACATCCGGCAGTAAAAATAGAAAAGGAATTAAATTGATCCTTGCTGGATGCTTTATTCTCTTCATAGTGACCCTCTTGAGCCACATTTCAGAAGATTTCTGTTGTATCTCCTGATCTCTGATGAGGATGATGATGGTGATGGATGTGGAGCCCCTTGGAACCTGATGGTCTTTGAGGTCCCTTCCAACCCCAACATTCTGTGATTTTACAAACCCCTGTCCAAGGTGCTGAACTTGGCGGAGTTAAAGCAAGGATCGGGCTGTAAAGTGGGTGGATGCCCTATAAAAAATCCAGTCGGCAATAAGAAACACCTTGGCTGAGCTGGGATCTCCCCAAACTCTCCAGAGATTGGGGCTGGCATCTCCTCCACAGTCAGGTGCTCATAGGGACTCGTGGTGGCGTTTATTGGACGAGGCATTTATCTCTTGCTTCTGCTGTGGGGGATTTATTTTTAGTATAACTAATCAAATGAGTGCAGAATGAACCTTTTCAGGAGCAGAAGTATCTTGATTTATTAAGTGGAATTGTAATCCAACATGAAGCATTTGATTACTCCTCGCATGCACTAATCCTTTTTTTATGAGATCAATTTGCCCCAAATATCTGTACATGGTATTTTTTTGGCAGCCTTTTTCCTTAAGACCTCAAAATGGTATAAATGATGAGCTCCAGCTGTTTCTCATTGTGTGGTTTATTTTCTGACACACAAGGTACTGGATTTTAAGCTTCTCAGATTTTTCCCCAGTAAGTATTATTTAATAGCTATTGCTGCATGAACATTGATTTTAATTTTACCAGAATAAGTGCATTAAAATGTTTACAAGTTGTTATTTATTACCAGCTGCTTCATGAACTTTGGAGCTGGTGGTTTTATTTATTTCGGGGTACAGCATAATTAACTCCCTGTGCTTATCTGGAGACTTTCTTGTCAGTTATTCATAGCCTGACTACTTTGTCTGCAATCTTCAAACCATTTACTCTGTGATGTGAAATATTTCAGGGTGTTCTTGCTTTAAGGTTTAGAATAATGCCTGGTGGTATTTATAGCAGCTGCTGCACCACCTTTTATCCTCACCTAGGGAAGATTGGCTTTATCCACCTTGGGGAATTAATTTAACTCAGCACCCTGCCGTGATGGTCTTGTAAATACAACAAAAAGTTGCACATCATGAATTATGTATCTATTGAAATGAATTAAGAATGGATTTACCCCTATTTGTGGGTGTATCTGTGTGTGGGTTGTCTCCTTGGTGTGAGTGAGAACATGCTCCCTCTCCATGCTGAGGTCAGGTTATGAAAATCCCTTCATATTCAGCTCAAAATTAAATAAATATCATTAAAAGTCAGCCAAAGACTTTTTTCAGCTTGGTCCTTACATGTGATTACAGTTTATAGTTGAGCATGTGGTAATTCCAGAGTTTAATCAGTTTCTGCACAGATATCAACCACTTCAGATATTTTGGAGTTTGTCAAAAACATCCTAAAGTATTTCCAACAAGGGGGAAAAAAGAAATACCACATTTCACAGCTGATTATTTTTTCTTATTTCTTTATTGCTGCCAGTATTTGTCATATATCAACCAAATAAAGATATGAAATGAAACCCAAGGAAATCAGTTTTATTTTAGAGCCCAGGGCTGAAGGGAATCCTGTTCAGTGTCTGTCCATGGCAGGATTCATCCTTTCCTGCTCACTGGGAGGGAGCACGAGGATGGACAGACATTTTTCTGTCTCATGCATTCCCAAACATCCCCAAGGAGTTCAGTCCCCAAGATTCCAGGCCAGAAGGGTTTGAGCAGCCTGCCAGGAGCCCAAACAGAGCCACAGGGTTTGTCCATCACCAGCCATCAGTGTGCAGCTGCTGATCAAGGTAATGAGGTGGGAGACGACCAGGGCATCCCAGCTCAGCTGGCAGGGAAGGCAAGGCCTTCAAGCCCTGCCTCAAAGGAAATCTGATTAATGAAATGGACAGTCAGACTTCAGAAAGGCTGAAAATAACAAATCAAACCTCCTTCCTTCAGCTATTGCAGAGGGGGGAGATATTTCCCCCTGCTGTGTCCACAGCACCCCCATGGCAAACCCCACCTGTTAAATTACAGCTGCTTTCCTTCTCAAATTCCTTCTCAAATTCCTCCTCAAATTCCTTCCCAAATCCCAAACACTGGTCATTTTCTGTGTGTTTGCCTGTTTGGCTTTTTTTTTTTTTTCCTTTGCAATTAGAAGATGTTTTGGGATGTCACGGCAGTTTGAGTTGGTTTTTCATGTAGGAGTAGTGAGAGGAAACTTGTTGGTGCTTGTTTTGATCTGCTTTGCTTCCTCCCTAAAATGAAACTTGGCAATGTGATATTTGGAGCTGATGGGAAAGAAATTCCTTCTGGTTCTTTTAATCCATTGTGCAAACTGTGAGGAATTTCCTACTAGGGTTTCCTCACGTTTTCGATGTCATTAACAGAGAAAAATGCTCCCTGAGAAAACTTGTCACCCCAAAATCTACCCCAGTGGTAAATTTTATAAAAATACATGAAAACTTTCAAGTGGTTTATTAGGAATTCAGGTCAGGGATCATCCAGGGAGGTTGTGGGATAGCCTGAAAGGCTTTGGAGAAGCCCTCCAAAAGGATTTGTCTCCCTGAGACCAATCCTAATGCTTGCATTGATCCTTCTCTTGTGGAGAAGGGCATGACATCCACACATCTGTAAGAATTCAGGAAATCATGTCCTGGAAAGCCCATTCTGTCCTGAGTGCTGGGATTTCCTGGGATTGGATGGGATTTTAGCAGGGGGAGAGCAGAACCTGTGTTGTCTCTCCTGTTCTAGAACTGGGAGCTGTGTCCAGGTGGGCTTCCCCTCCCACCAAAGCAGTGCCTGTCTTCATCTACTTACTGAAGGAAAGACATAAATGTGATTTTATATCATAATTCTGCTGAATCTGTGTGCTTAAGCAGCATTTCCAGCTCACACAAGCATTCCCACTTGGAAGAATTTCCTGCCTGGCATTTCTTTCATAACTCTGCTTCAGAGTTTCCTTAATGAGAAGGTTATTCTGGTAATTTCTTTTTTTATTTTTGCTGCAAATAAACTATTTTTGAGAAACAGCTCCTTCCTAAGGGCAGCCAAGTGGCAAAGGCAGAGTTCTGGATGGTGTGTGGAAGCACATGCTCCATTTATTCATTCCAGCTGTGGGAGCTTGGCTGTGCACACGCCGAGTGCTGCTTGTGTTCCTGTCACTCCAGAGCTTTTAATGAACATTGATCATGTTCAGCCAGACGTTGATTTGAATCAAGTGGATGGAAAGTCATTTTTAAAAGCACAGTGTGAAGTTTTTGTTTTGTAGTGGTGTTTAGGATGAGCCTGAAAAAAACATCATCCCAGCTTTGAGAAGTTATTGCTGGATGAGAGAGGATCTGCACATTCAATTTGGTCATCTTGGAAGGTTCATTTATAATTTAAAGTAATTTTTCAGCACACTGTGTATTTATATTTACTTTTATAGAGAGAATTATTAAGGTTGGAAAAGACCTTCAAGATCAAGACCAAGACTTTTAATTAGTTTTAAAAACCCTGTAGTTTAAAACTATCTTTAAATATTCCCTTTGGGAAAAGAGCTCTAGTTATTTATGCAGAACTGGGTTACATAATTTGGGGAAATAACCTTTATCTCTTTGCTTGGCTGCACAGCCTGGCCCACCAGACTCCTTCTGCTGCTGTAGGTGATGGAAAATGTGAAATGTAGGAATGCTGGGCTGCCAAATTCCTCCTGAGAGGGCTGGATCTGCAGAGCTGTGCCCGGGAGCACTGGGAGCAGACAGATGGGACCCATTTAATGCCCAGCATGGTCCAACCCCCCAGGAGCTGCTCCCTCCTTTGTAGGGCACAGTTGGCTCCAGGTGTCCCCTGGGAAGGACAGAGTGACCCCAGGGTGTGACCATGGAGACACAGCAGAGCTTTTGGGAAACACAGAGCCAAGAAAGGATTTTTGGTTGTCCCAGGGAGAAGAAATCCGTTGTGTGGTGTAAAACTGCCACGTTCATTTGGAGTCTCATTTGATTAAATGTCCATTTCTGCCTGGGCTCTTTGGGTGAAAGTACCTAAAATAGAGATGGTTACAGTGGGTGCTTAAAAACTTTATTTTATTGCAGCCCTAGAGAAGAAAACCCATAAATAAAATCCCTCTAACCAAATTCAGTACAAGTTTCCTAATTGAAAGAAACAACTTATTGCAGAAGGAGGAAAACACTGAGTGTTTTTATTGTAGTAAAAACTTCACAACGTTTAACTTAAAACAAAGACTCCAGTGAAGTCTGCAAGCAAATAAATTGATCTGCAGGCTCTGCACTTGTGGTGAGCAAAGTAAAAAGAAAGAAATCCATAGGTCATTTCTGCAAGAATAAAGCTAATATTAGCCTAGGAGTCACTCTTAAATGCTGTTTACATAATGATCTTGGAAGGTGCTGAGCTTTACAATTTAATTGTGCATTTGAAGGTAGAAACCTTACAGAACAGGTGGTTTCATTCCTTCAGGGACTGAGAATACAATGTAAAAGACTCTGGGCTTGTGGTTCTTTTCCCCTCTCATTTTCCTTTTTCAATTATTTTAACAATAACCCTTTGACTCTGGAATGTGTGGAAAACAGGGAATATCAAAGAAGAGCAATCAGGTGATAATCCAACTTAACCAACCTTTCACTTGCAGCATCTGCTGTATTTTTAGTCTGATAGGAGCAGAATTATTAGCAGTAATTTGATAAGTGTTGTCATTTTCCTTTGAAGAACTTATTTTAATTTTTTTTTTTTGTGAGCACACCTGCTCCCTCGAGAGCAAACCAGCAAATAATTTATGCAGTGAAAATCCTTGCCAGCTTTTAAGTGAGAATAAATATTTCTGAGATGCTCATGGTTATAAGACTTGATGATTTGCCCACAGATATTCTCCTCTCTTCACTGTTGTGCAGCAGTGTCACTTTGAGATGTGATAGCCAGATCTTTGGGATTTTTTCCAAAGAATCCTTCAAAAAAGTTCATCAAGTGGAAGTTCAGCTCTTCCTTAGTTCTGAACTGTTGTTGTATGGGTTTTTTTGGGCTTCCATTGCTGATGGAAAAAGCAGGATAAAGCTGTGCTGGGCATGCCAGAGATCACTGGAGAGGGGAATCTTCCCAGTGGGGCTGGAGATGTTTTTTTTTTTCTCATGGAACATTGTGGGAATGTGTGGAAATCGTGTCCTGCTTCAAAGCTTTGCTTTCCACCTGGGGACTCAGCACAGCAGTTTCTTGTCCTGGTTTCCCTTTGTTTCATAATAAGCTGTGAATGCCTTCAGCACCTCCTCACACAAAGTGAGGGGCAGAAATCCCAGGAAAATCTCTTCCAGTAGTGATCTGATCCCTGAGGATGATCAACCTTTTCAATCCTGACATAAAAAAAACCCTTTATTTTTGTGCTTGTTTGCTTTGCTGCCCTGAGAACAAACTGCCCTTCCCCTTTGGGGGCAGATTTATGAAAAGATCTTTTTGATGATCCACCTAGAACCGATGTTGTAAAGGAGAATTTTATCCCTGGCATGTTCAGTGCTGAGAAATGCACCTGGAGCTGGTTGTGTGCATGGGGGCAGCAGCAGGGGCAGGATGTGAGATGGTCTCTGGGGAGGGAATGCTGCTCAGGAGGCAGAGCTGCAGTCCATGGCTGGGTCCCAGGGTGGCACAGGTGAGGTCTGAGAACATCAGGGCTGTGCTGGGCTGTGTGTGCAGCAAAATCCCTGCAGGCAGAGAACTTGCTCAGCAATGTGAGATTTCTAACTATTTTCCTTTTTTATTTTCTATTCCTTGTTCCCTTTGCTCCTCTCCCCTGGTCCATGAGCTCTGTTAATGCCTTGATGGATTTCTGTGTCTCTGGAAACAAGTTGTGCCCACAACCTGCCTGTGTCTCCCTACAAATCATCCCCACTGCAATCCCTTCAGCCTCTCTCATCCTGGCATTGCCAAATTCACATCATCTCTCAGAACTGATAATTAACGTGGAATTTGAAGCAGGATGTCTCTGAGTGGGCAGCCAGGAGAGGAGGAGGGTTGGATGGGTTTTGTTTCCTGCAGTGGTGGAGCTGATGAAGGGTTTTGTCATCCCCAAAAACCCCCAGGGCTCAGACTGACAGGGCTTGGGTTGTTTTGTGTTCTGCTCCTCTGCACTTGTGTGTTCCTCCCCTGGTTATATTCACTGAGAGAGAGGAATATTAAACATCAATAAATGAGCTGCATCACATGTGTGCTGTTCAACACACAGGGATTTTGAGAGAAAGCTTTGTTATTATATAAAATAAAAGTAAATATTCTGCCCAGCTCTCCAGATTTCCCCAGAAGGTTGGAAAGGAAGCAGAGATCAATCATTGATAAAGATGGCCTGTGGCACTGGCTAGATGAGACTGTCAGAGCAACTGAGAAGCAATAAAGCACACAAAACTGGTAAAATATTGTCATTCTTAGAGGTTTCTGCTTAAAAATCTTTGATTTCTGCACCCTGGGGCTCCCAGTTCTTCTGTAGCCCGGAGAGGTCTCAGACCTTGAGTGCATTTTTTAATGCCTTGTAGTCTTTTGCAGAAAACAGGATGGGAAAAGAGCCTGTGGGGAGGGGGAAACCTCCCTTTCTTCTTCCTTGACTTTCTGTGCCTGTTGCCAGAGGGGAAAAGGCTTTTAGGGAGATCCTCTAGCAGCAGGTAAATGAAATTATCAATAAAATACACAATAAAGCCCACTCAAATATTTAATATGTGATTCATGAGGGTTGAAATCACGTCTTCCTTCCAAAATCCTGCTCAGCTGTTGAGGCTGGGGTTTGCAGAATGCAGGTGTGCTCTGCTGGCCTCAGCAGCACCACAGCCAGGCTCTTAAAAAAGAGAAATTCCCACGTTTTCCTTGCCTTGAAGGGAATTTCAGGAGTCTCAGGAAGAGCTGAGGAGCAAATTGCCCAAATGATTGTCCATGTGTAAGATTTTCCATGTTTCATTTCTTACCTGACTAACAGAGGGCTGAGAGAGCCCTGAAATGTAAATGAGATTTTTTGGGTGTCCTCCCAAGTGCCCAGATGTTCAAGGCTGCATCCCTGAAATTCACAACCCAGGGTTTATTTTCTGTTTGATTTTCTTCCTAAATCCTAAAGGAATTAAAAGCTAACCCTCAGTTAAACTGTAAGGTGAGTCACAATTGCAGGCACTGCATAAAATACAATTTTTATTTAAATGTTTTCCTCCAATGAGCTGCTGAAGCAATTTATTTGCCCAACTTATGAAACAGTGGAAATAGAAATGACAAACTAGTGGCACAGCACAGAGAAAATGTTATTTTGGAGTCCTCTGCACTTCCTAGAGTTGATTTATGGGCTCCTTTCTGGCTGCTGGGGTGGCCCATCCTAAAGACAGGAGGAAATGGTGCAAGAAATGGGTGAATTTGTAGCAGGAGCCCGAGGTTTCTGTTGGCCTTAGTGATCCCCTGCTCCCCATCCATCCTTCTCTCCCCTCCACTGAGTTTTTGAAGTAGGGAAG
Source organism: Toxostoma redivivum (assembly GCA_013397375.1). NCBI lineage: Eukaryota > Metazoa > Chordata > Aves > Passeriformes > Mimidae > Toxostoma > Toxostoma redivivum. Next base: position 915,552 of record VXBI01010429.1, read on the forward strand.
GAATTTGGAGAGACAAAATTCAGAGCTCAGTGATGATTTTACAAACTCCCTGTGTGATGCTTAAGCTGTGCTGCTTGTACTTCACAATGGAATGGTGCAGCGAGGAGTTGGCTTCAAGAGAAACGATAAATCAAAGTGAAGAAAAAAGAAATTAAGCTTCCTTATGCCTGGCTGTCAAAAGTTTTGAGTGAATAAACCAGTTTTAACATTGTTAAATGCAGTTCATGGCATCTTTCCTGTGAAGTGCTGCTTAAAACAAACAGTTTTTCACTGACGGCATAAAAATTGTTTCCCTAACATGCCCAGAGGTGAAATGACTGCCTGGAGGAAATAAAGCTGGCAGATTTTTTCTCTCTAAGTGCAGAAAGTCTTGGGGCTGTAAAAGCTGTTGTGTGGTTTAACTAATTTCCTTTAAACTGACAGGAACAGCAAAGCAGAGGATGTATTTTCCCTGGTGAGCTGATATTTGGAGTTGTTTATGAGCTCCTGCAAATTGTCACTAAAGGAAAGCAAACCAGGAGGAGGATATGCAGGGGAGCAGAGATCACTGGGTGTGTAAACTGCATTTTGTACAGGGCCTAAAAATAATTGTAAGCCAGTGTGGGAAGTGGCATTTTTGCTAGGGCTGAATGAACTATCTCAGAAAAAAATAAAAAATGAATCCCTGAGCTCTTTCTCTTCCTGCTCTTTGCTCCATCCCTGGAGCGTTTTCCCTCCTCTCTGCAGCAGCACAAGGTGAGGTTCTCATGGTGAACAAGTGAGGGAGGGATTTTTATTTCCCCAGGTGCCAGCAGGGGTTAGAACTGGAAATCAGTGAGCAGTAAAAGACCAGACTGTCACAAAGTTTATCCTGGGGCAAACCATTCTCCATCCTCTCACCAGAACCCAACAAACACCCAAGAGCTGCCCTGCTCATCCTTACTCTGAATGGAGAGGGTCTGAGGTTGAACTTGCACCCAGGAGTGCGAACCTGATTAAAAAATAAATGGGAATTATTAATTCTTGGCTGCAGCAGCTCCCTGGGTAACATCCTGCTCCCTGAGCTGGATTAGGGGAGGAAAATCAGAGCATCCTCACCCCTCTCATTCCTTAACCTGGGCTTGAAGTCTCTTTTGTCACTACAGGCAAAAAATCTGAGTATTTGGAGGTCATTAAGAGAGGTGACACAACCACTGAAGCCACCTTGACCTTTTTCTTGAGCTGCTGGTGAATGGTCTTGGACAGGAGAAAAAGGAATTTAAGGTCTGATGGTGTTTATAGGGACTTAACCTGAGGATTGTGTATTCCCAGGGAATATTAAGGAGGTGAAGGTTGGAGCTCTGTCAACCAAACAGAATTTGGGAGGTTGGTGTGATCTGACAGCCCTGAAAGAATCAGGGAGAAAAATTAGCTGCTGAGAGAATATTCTGGGAGAATGTTTAATATCACTAATGACCACTGAATAATTTATTCACCTCATTCACAAATATTTTTATGGAAAACACTTGAGGTTTTAATCAGGCACTCCATAAACGAATTGTGTGTCTCAGTGATGAGAAGTTTAATGGAAATTGGGAGTTTTGGAATATTTAACTCACATTTAGGAGGTATCTCCACTCTTTGGGCACCTGCACAGCTGTTGGGAAAGGAAAGGGGGGACCCCCCTGCCTGATCCCTTTTTCTTCATGGGGAGCTTGGATTGGACACTTCACCTCATGCAAAATATTCCTTTTTTCCCTTTTACTTAAATCACTGTGTATTTGTTCATGGCACAATCTTAAGGGGGTGTTTTGATGTTACTTTGATCCTTAAAATGTATTTCCCAATTTTAAAGGATTTTTAAAACCTTCCCAGAAGGTTTCAGAAGCAATGCAGATGATCCTGCCTGAGATTGTCCTCTCCCTGCTTTTCCAACAGTTTTCAGTCTTCCCAAAGAAATCAAAGTTTCAGTGAAGTAAATCCCCAGTTTTCAAGGAACTACTCCAAAATTCTCTTTATTATTTGTTCTGACACTCCCAACACACCTTGGTAGGTGTTGTATAAATGCACAGTAATCTTTGCCAACATAGGAGAACAAAATCAGTTTGTTGGAATTTATGGAGAAAAAATAATTGGATAGAAATCAAACCTTATCCTCAGATATTTTCTTCTGATTTTTTTCCTTTTCCCCTTCCACAGCATCCATTTTTTCCTTTTTCTGGTCTTCCATGCAAGAGAAGAATTTGATTTGAGTTGTGCTTGTGTTGTTCCATTCTAAATTTTCATTTAGGTACCTAATAAAATCCCTGTAGGTTGTTCCAGTTTCTTGCCCTTTTCTATGCTAATAACAGGAGTTATATTGTGGAGAAGAGGAGAAAATAAACAATTAAGACAAATGAATTAATTCCTGTCTCAATACTGTGTATTAGGAAAACAGTTCAGGGGAACAAATGTACATAGATTTGAAATTTTGAATAAATATTAATAACAGTTTCAGCAACAATAAAGAAAAAAGGGGAGTGAGGGAATTAAAGTGACCTTGAATGCAGGTACATTATTACTGTATAGACACTGTTTGACTTTAATTTTTATTAATGTAGATAATGGCTTACATGGGCCTTATGGCTGCATTACCAGTGCTCTAAAATTTAATTAGATTTTTAGAGCAGCTGTTAATGTCTTCTCTAGGATTATATCATTCAGGAGCAGTGTCAGAAAACTTCAGCCATTTCATTAGACTCAGAAGAAGCTGAAAAGAGGAATTTTGTCCACAAAACTACCCTGAATTCCTGAGTCTTTCTCATAACAAGCCATTGAAATGGCATTTATTTTATCCTTGCACTGCAGGGGATGGATAACACACTAAACCACAGAGAGAAAAAAAACTGCCTGGGAAATATTATAAAAAGGTTTTTAGGATTTGGAGATTTGTTTCTTGTTTTAGTAGACCAGGATTCAGAGTTGGTGATGATAACTTGGAAGAAACCCATTTCTAAGTGAACACAAGGCAGGAATAAATGTCCCCACCATGGTGGAATGTAAATTAAAGTGGTTTATTTAATGACAAAAAAAGCAGGAGTTGTGTTGTTTTTTTTTTTTTTTTATTGTCCTGTCCACCAAAAATATAAATAAGATAGAAATGCAGCAGGATCTGTATTTTTGTAGCTAATTCCAAGAGAACTTTGTGAAGGAGCAGCTGTGGTGGTCCTGGAGAAAAGGTTTGAGAGTTGATCCCATTCCAGGCAATGAAAGAAATCTCAGTTAAAAAGCTGAGAGCTGATATTTCAGCCTGATATCACGCAGGTGGATTATATAATATATATAATTATATATATATTATATTATATAAGATATAATCCAGACTCACCCAGGAGCGGTGCCAGGGGTGCTTGGGGAGCACAGGAGTAGGTACCAGGATAATCCCTGCATGGAGAAGCCACAGGAAAACATTTTAAGAAAATATTTTAAGGTGTTTAGTTGTATGTTTGGTCCTACCCCAGTGTCACCCAGAGAAGAGCTGGTGACCTTGGCTGCCTCCCCAGTTCCATCAGGCTTGGAATTATCCACCAGTGAGTTCTGAAGTTTTCCCTAGGAGTGGCTTTGGGGCTGTAAATTGTCCTGGTTTAAGTGAGAAACTTCAGAGGTGGCTGGTTGGGCTCCTGGCTCAGTCCAGGATCACTTTCCTTTCACTCTCCTCTGGTTACTTGAGAGCAGCTTTCAGAGCAGATTTCTGGAAGTGTTTGAAGGTTCTAAGGCAGGAAATGATGCAGAATATCTTAAAATACCTGTTTAGGGGAAAAGTGTGGAGGATAAAACATTGGGATTATCTGATGAGTAGGACAGAGGTGCCTCATCCAGGGTGAGCTTCAGTGCAAAGCAAAACTCTCTAAAAGGAGAATTTTTGGAGAGTTTGCAGCTCTTGCCTATTAACCTGTTTATGAGGAGAATGAAGAAAGTGAAGTTTTCTGGCTTGGTAAATGTTGAGTTTTAGTATTTAGCATGTCAGGGTGGTGACAAGAGTGAGTGTTAACAGTGCAGGGTGATGTGAATGGATCAAAGGGTGAGATGTGTTGGGTAAAGAAATTAAAACGATGAGTGACAGTGACCTAATTTATGAAACGATCCTCTGGTATCAAGCAATTCACTAATTTGTAATTATAGGATGATCTGGCCAAGAACAAAAGCAATCCTGTCAGAATCATCAAAAGGCAGCAGGAATTGCTGTCAGGAATCAAAAGGCAGCAGGAATTGCTGCAGGTTTGCTGTGCAGTTTCTCCCAGTGCTCCAAACAGGAATCCAGAGGTGGAAATGAGGATCCAAACCCAGCTCCATCCCTTAATGCCAGGACTAACCAGCAGAGAGGTGGGGGAAGTGTTCCTGTGACCAGCTGAGCCTCAGAAGGTTTGGTGTAAATGGATTAAGGGATTTCTGTTACTTGAGCGTGAGCCCTGTCCATAAATGGATCCAACACCTCTGGAAATGTCCCTCAACCCTGAGGGCATCTCCTGCATTTCAAATGTAAATAAATATCATTTTTAAATCAAAGAAATCTTTTCTGTAGTTAGCAGAATTTCCAAAAACATGGTTAATTCTAAAGAGCTTTTCTATTTGATGTTTAATAGAGCTGAGTTAATAATTCATAATTTAATGTCTCTGATTAATTTTGCCTCTTTTTCTCAGAATGTCTTCAAAGCACATAACAATTATCTCAAATGTACTTATTCAAAATGACTCGGTGACCTCTCTTTCTAGATCACTTATTCCTGATTCAATTTCTCATTGCAGTGCACAATTTCTATTGGTTATCATTCATTATTTCCCTGCTAATTGAGTAATCACAAATCCAGTTAAAACAATAAATAAGGAACAACCCTCTGGCAAGAAGAAACACTAAAAATGGATTAAAAATTCCTTTTCTGCCTTAGAAAAGCCTTCCTCCAGCTGAGGAAGACCCAGTGTTCATTTAAGAAAAACAACTGATGAAATCCAGTTGTCCTGGGAATTTGCAGTGCTTTTTTAATCCAAGTGATGATCTAACTCTATAAATTGTATAAAGATAATTAACCTGTGCCAGCAGATGCAACACTTAATATCAAGTAGATTTGCATAATACATTGCTAAGTGCATGTGTTTATTTCAGCAAAGTGCAGGAATTACACTGGAATTACACCAGTGCCTGTGTCTCATAATGGGCAGATTTTCTCCTTTTATTTCAGCATGCTCTTTATTTTTAAAATATAAAAAAACCCCTTAGTAGTCAAATAGAGGCCTTAATGTGCTGGATTCGTTAAAATTAAGGATTTTATTTGGCTGTTATCTTTCTTCCCCTCTCTCTGACAGTCTGTGGTGGTCATTTGAGGTGGCCATGCCAGCCCAGCAAAGCAGTTTGTTAATGAATTTTCCACAAATTAATTTTCTCCATTACCACAGCCTAGATAAACACGAGCAATTATTTTATGTGGATCAGGAATTAAAGAGAGAATAGCAATTTACTGGACTTTAGTTTGTGGAATTAAAAGTACTTCTCTTTTGGCCTTTTTTCATTAGGGGCTCTTCTAAATGATTGGAAATAAAGGAGTGGGGGAAAGCAGGAATTGCTGGACAGAGCAATTTTAGGAAATAAAGGAATGGGGAAAGCAGGGATTGCTGGATACAGGAATTTTAGGAAATAAAGAATAATAAATAAAGGAAATAAAGGGGGAAACAGGGATTGCTGGATACAGGAATTTTAGGAAATAAAGAATAATAAATAAAGGAAATAAAGGGGGAAAACAGGGATTGCTGGATACAGGAATTTTAGGAAATAAAGAATAATAAATAAAGGAAATAAAGGGGGAAACCAGGAATTGCTGGATACAGGAATTTTAGGAAATAAAGAATAATAAATAAAGGAAATAAAGGGGGAAAACAGGGATTGCTGGATACAGGAATTTTAGGAAATAAAGAATAATAAATAAAGGAAATAAAGGGGGAAAACAGGGATTGCTGGATACAGGAATTTTAGGAAATAAAGAATAATAAATAAAGGAAATAAAGGGGGAAAACAGGGATTGCTGGATACAGGAATTTTAGGAAATAAAGAATAATAAATAAAGGAAATAAAGGGGGAAAACAGGGATTGCTGGATACAGGAATTTTAGGAAATAAAGAATAATAAATAAAGGAAATAAAGGGGGAAAACAGGGATTGCTGGATACAGGAATTTTAGGAAATAAAGAATAATAAATAAAGGAAATAAAGGGGGAAAACAGGGATTGCTGGATACAGGAATTTTAGGAAATAAAGAATAATAAATAAAGGAAATAAAGGGGGAAAACAGGGATTGCTGGATACAGGAATTTTAGGAAATAAAGAATAATAAATAAAGGAAATAAAGGGGGAAAACAGGGATTGCTGGATACAGGAATTTTAGGAAATAAAGAATAATAAATAAAGGAAATAAAGGGGGAAAACAGGGATTGCTGGATACAGGAATTTTAGGAAATAAAGAATAATAAATAAAGGAAATAAAGGGGGGAAACAGGGATTGCTGGATACAGGAATTTTAGGAAATAAAGAATAATAAATAAAGGAAATAAAGGGGGAAAACAGGGATTGCTGGATACAGGAATTTTAGGAAATAAAGAATAATAAATAAAGGAAATAAAGGGGGAAAACAGGGATTGCTGGATACAGGAATTTTAGGAAATAAAGAATAATAAATAAAGGAAATAAAGCAGAAAAGCAGGAATTGCTGGATATAGCAATTTTAGGAAATAAAGGAATGGGGGAAAGCAGGGATTGCTGGACACAGCAATTTCACATTTAGGCTGTTGATTTATCCTAATTTTCTTTCCACATATAACTGAATTTTGTTGTATTAGACCTATTGATACCTTTAGGTGGCTTTTTTCCTGGTTATTTGTGGTCACATTTTAATAATTTTTTCCTAAAAGAAGCTTTTTGTCTCCAAGTGAAGCAACTCAAAGGTATCAGCACCAAATCTGATGAATGGATACCCCATGGGTAAGAAAATTACATTGGCTTAATACCTCGGGCAAGTGAGATGCAATCTCAGCAAAAGAATCCACAAGGAGCAGGATTATAATTTATGGAAAAAAGGGAATTAACACTTTCCTTGTAGCTCTGAGGGGAGGGAATTGTCTTCAGTGACTTTATGAGGTGATTTTTAGTGTGCATTTCAGGAATATTTTTATTTGTAGGAATTAATGGAGTCAAGCTTTATTAGTTTATGTAGCTTTAAGGGAAAATTTGGATCACAGAATCATGGAATGGGTTGGGTTAGAAGAGAANTGGCCTGGGACAATTCCAGGGATCCAGGGGCAGCCACAGTTTCTCTGGGAATTCCAACTCCTCATCACCTTCCCAGGGAACAATTCCTGCCCAAAATCCCATCCATCCCTATCCTAGAAATGCTGAACATTGGGGTGAGCAGCCCAGGCTGCCTTTGCCTGCCTTGTTCAGGTGCTTTTGTCACCAATCCACAACATCCCTGATGGAGCACCCTGTGCACCTTGGGCACTGTCCCCACTGCCACCCTGTGCAGATTTTGGGATGTCTCTGCCCAGAGGACAGAGCAGTGCCTTCTGCTGAGCCCCAGCCCTGCTGTCCTGCCTCTGCTGAGCACAGAATTTGGAATATTAACCCTAAAATCAAGACATGTGGATACAAACATAATCCCCCTCCTTATTCTGTGTGATTTTGAGGAATACAAGAAACCCCATGAGGGATCATAAAGTTATTTTTACATAAAGCCCAACTGCAATAACTTCAGGTGTAATTAGATCACCTGCTGAAGGACTTTTTGGTGTTGTTTTTATTTATTTTAGGCAGCCTTCTTTAGGAAATGCTGTTCACAAAAGACAGTGTCACATAATGTTAAAAAGAAAATAAATTTTCTGCGTTCACCTTGAGGGATTTTGGAAGTTCAGAATTGTAAAAGCTGTTATAACTTCCATTTCGAAGGCTTTTGACAGGAGGGAAATGAAAAATGAGGAGAGAATGTTTCCACAGAAAGTTATTCCAGCTCATTTTCATAAACAAAACACACCAACTGTGTAAACCAGAAATAGCAACGTTTCCTTTGACTGCTTTTCCTGAATGCCTGGCATTAAATACTCAGTCCTAAAGCTAATGAAGGACTTGTGGAGATTATTTGCTCAAAGAAATTCCAGCAGCCCACACAGCTCCCATCTGCTTGGAACAGCCTGCATCAGACATTAATAACAGTGTTTAGCTGGGGGAGAGGAGTGAGGATATTTTGGGCCAGTTTAGGCTGCAACTATGGCTTAATTTGGCACTGAGTGTGAATTTGGTTGTTTGGAAAAGCTGAAAATTCTGCTTGGTGAAAAGTAAATTTTGCTTTGCACAGGAATTTTTTGATTTGTTTGTTTTGTGGGGGTTTTTTGTTGTTTGTTTGGGTTTTTTTTTAGGGGGGTTTTGGTGCATTTAAAGAAAATATTTGTAATACTCTCCCTCATTTCCAGTAGAGCCAGAGTGAGTGGGATAGAAGGATTTAAAGCAAATATTACAGGTTTAAGGAGCTAATTACAATAATCCCACTGTAAACTTCCTAATGCTCTTGGAGGGAGGAGCTGCCTGGCTTTTTGCTGCAAAGTTTTGCCATTTGAGAGGGACTCATCCCATCAGCTCCAATATTGTTCTGGGCAAGGTCAGGAGCACAAAGTGTGCAGGTAGTTTGTAATTGGCTGTCTGCAGAAAACAGCAGGGAATTCAATCTATTCCCTGCACTTGGATGAACCAAAGCAACGCTCCACGGAGCCACTGGAGCATGGAAAGGTTGCTAATCTCTCTCCAGTAATTATTGCAGGTGTGCCCTGCTCCTATCAGAGGGGACACTCAGCACTTGATGAACCTCAGTGTTACTAATGGCTTTTTTCCCTATTAATAAATCACATTTTGACACTCAGAGACTTTGAGTGACACTAGGGGAGGGGTAGTTAGGAAAATCTCAGAAAGTTATTTTGATAATCAAGTGATGTTCTTGGGATTTGGGGGTAATTCCAGGAAAACTGCCTGAAATGTGTCAGGTTTTGTTCAGGGGAGTTGTGCTCTGACCCTGTTGGAGGCAGCAGGGAAATAAAGATGTGGACAGCTGGAAATCCAGAGTTTTTCAAACTCCAAGAGTTTAAAGGTACTTGGAATTCCTGTGGTTTGAAATGAGGAGTCTTACTCTTGTAGAAAATCACATAGAAACTTAAATGCCAGAGAATTCAGATTTTGGTGCATGAGGAAGAGGGAAGCCAAGGCACAGTGTTGTCTCTTTTGTCTCTGAGATCAATTTTTAATTTGCTGGCCATTATTTCCTGGGTGAAATCTCTTCCCTCAAACCATTGTTTCTGTTTTTCAGAGTACTTTGCATTTGATGCTCTGCTAATACCCCTCTTTCCTTCCTATGGATGACACTATCAATTCCATCAAGTTATATTGAATCATTGCAAATTTTCTCCATCCCAGGCATAAATTAATGGCTGTATTTTCTTCATGTAATGGATCATAAAGAGGAAATCAGCTGTAATCTATTTATGTGATGGAACCTGTTCAGAGGTCTTTGTTTTTCATTCTTATTTTCAGATAAACCAGTGGTAGTTGATGAACTGGAATTGCTGTCCTGAGATTGTCATGTTCACCAGCTCTGTTACCTGAAAAATATTCATTAACTGTGACTTTGCATCTTTGAATTCTTCTTTTGGATGTAGAACATCAAATTGGAGACCTTTGCACACTGCAGCAAATGGGGACAAGGAGATGTTTTGTGCTTTGTCCTTTGTGTCCAAGCACAGGGCTGTGCTGGGTGGGATTTGTGCTGGTCCCTCAGCTGATCCAGGTTTAAATGTGGTTTCCAGATGTTCCAAGGGCTGGCAGCTCCCAGTCACAGGGGTGACACGGTTTGACCTGAAATCATCTGGTTTGACATTCACACATGTAATAAAACCATTTTAACTGTTCTGCAGTGTAGTATTAGACCATGCTAAGTGTCCTTAATGTAGCAGCAGCTCTGGCTGTGTTTGATAGCTGCATTAATAGAATTTATTTTGGGTTGGAAAAACTGTGGACAGGGCAAGACCTAAAAAAGATTTCTCAGCCTCTGGAAAGGGTTAATTCTCTCTGTCCTTTGCACAGCACAGAGCAATGCTGGTCCTTAGCTGCTCACCAACATTTCCAGCAGAACTCCACTGTTTTCCTTGGATTCTCTGAGGTGTCACAACCCAGAGTGGAGGATGAGCTCTGGAGGGGCTGGCAGTGGGTGGTGGCACGGGGTGAGAGGAGTTGGGAGCAAAGCTGTGAAAATTCCCAGCAGGAACGGCCTGGAGGTGCCAGAAATCCACACTGGAGCCAAGCTGCTGATCCTGGCGTGGCTCAGGGGGCTCAAATCCAGGCTCAGGAGGCTTCATCGGGGTCTGAAGCTCAAAGCCAGGCAGGTGAAGCTTGACCTGAGCCTGTGACATGAATTTGCCATCATTTCACCCCCAAATAATGCTTTTAGCATCTGTTCATAGCCTGGTTTTGTGTTACCGGCTTTAAACTGATCCTTCCACAGGGAATCAGCTTCAAGGTGAGAATCTCAGCTTTGCCACAAAGCGACCAAAGCTCAAAATCTTTTTCTGAGTCGTTGGCTGCAAACAAAATGTCCAGGTAGGACAAGTGAGAAATCTCTGTATTGTATTTGATATCAAAAGGCACTTCCAGGGAATGTCTGTGGGTGTGATTTCCTGCTTCATTGTCCCTCAGTCTGTTCAGTTTCCAGGAAAAGGGAACTTTGCATTCTCCTCAGCTTTGCCAGAGCTCCGTGGGCTCTGAGGCTCCATTTTCATCAGCAATAAAGAACCCAAAAAAGGGGCAAAGAGGGCAAACCCCTCTCTTAGCTCCACCTGGGACCCCCTGATGTCCCAGGAATTCCCAGGGTGACAGGAGAGGAGGAGCTGCAGGCTGGGAGAGGATCCACCCAGAGGAGAACTGAGCAGGAAGAGAAATTGGCCAAGCTGTGGGTTTGGATTGTTCCACCACCCCAAGCTGGGTGTGCAGGAGATGTGGATTTGGGGATGTGGTTTAATGGAGGCCTGGCAGTTCTTGGACCTGATGGTCTTAAAGGTATTTTCCACCCTAAATGGTTCTGTGATTCTGTGATCAAAACAGGACAGTGGATGGAGAGAGGTTTTGGAGAATGAGATGTGCAGGAGCACAGGATGTTATCTCAGGGAGGTGAGACAGTGCTTGGATATTTTCAGGGAAAGAATAAAGAGTTACCATTTGTCATAGCTAGAGATAATTGAGACATTTGGGGATCAGTGGTTGGAGAAATGGCTAGAGATTTACTGCATTTAAAATGTTACTTTTTTTTTTTTTTTTAAATAGGGTGGATCTTTGTTCCCCTTTCTTTGATATTCCCACTTTCCTGCAGTTCATCAGAAGTGCAGCAGGATAAACCCTGAGTTATATCCTTCTCTCCCATCCCAGTAATTCAACACAATTTACCTCATGTCTTCTCCAGCTCTAATTCCTGCAGTTTTGCATCACCCCACTGGGATAAAATCAGGAGAACTGAGCATGAACTGAACTTTGTAACATTTTTATCAGCCCTGAACGTGTTCCTTCATGACAAATCTCAGTATTACAATGCAAATTAGCACCATAATTAGTTTTGTTATGTGTGTTTCTGAATGGCAAACAGAGAAACAAAAAAATGGATCCTGGAAAAAGTATTTATAAATTGAAATTGTCAGCTGCTGTGTTTTTTTAAATGCTGACATTTTTCACGAGATCCTTCAGTGCCCAGTTTGTGCTCTGGGTGATGAAAGGTTATTTTGCAGCAAGTCCAGTGATGTATTTCATCAGCAGAATTGTATTTATTTATTTTTTTTCCTCTCCCTTTAGCCACTGGCGAAGAAAGCTCAGAAAGGAGAGGGAAGTGCAAACCAAGTCTGAGGGATTTCTGCACAGTTCCCTCTCCGTGGGTGAAAGGAGGATTCGTGTTTCACATCTGCCAGTCTGACTTACTTCAGGAGCTTTAAATATCTCTAATAACTTCTGGGGATGGGAGATTTGTGGATTTTTTTTATGAGTGCTAGGAGAGAGTTGTCTGAATCAATGACAGAGGCAGCTCCTGCTGCTGCCTGGGTTTGCTTCAGGAGCCAAACTCTGTAATTTTTACTCAAAACTCGTTGCCATGTGGGAGAATTTGTAGGTGTGGATGCTCTGCAGGTTGTTGCTTTTCCACACTGCCCTGACTCCAAGCCATGCTTTTAGGAACTTTCCTTCCCAGAGGAAGCAGGCAAGGCCAGAGGAGGTGGCTGAGGCTCAGTGACAGCTCCCTGCAGGAATTCTCCTCTGCAAAACACAGGAGACAGCTTTTCCAGGAATTTCTCCCCACCAAAGAGGAGCTGTGGAGATAGGGACCGGTGAGGTCTTTGGAAAATGATGTCTCCTCCTTTTATCCTGCTTTAGTCCCTGAGGAACGACCCCAAAACTCAGAGGAGCCACTCCTGGCATGGAATTTTGGAGGCTTCCATGGCTCAGCAGACATTCAGGTCCCTCCCCATCCCTGGATTTTGGCAATTCAAAGACCTGAAGTCTCTGTAATTATCCCCAGTAGCACATCAGCCAGCACATTCAGCCACACTCCCACCTCAAACACTGCAATCAGCAATCACCCAGATGCAGAGGCTGAACAATTCCTCATCCAAGGTCTTGTTTGCTTGGAAAAGTGACAGAAGTGATTCCACAGGATGTCACATGGAATAGCTCAGTGTCCCACACAACCCTGCTGTGGAGGCAGCAGCAATCCTGACTGGGATCCCAGGGCTTTGCCAGCAGCTTCCCTGGAAGGGCTCTCAGGGACATGGCAACATCTGACTGTCACAACATTACAGCAATGGGCTGTGGGCACCATCTCTGGGAATTGATAGTCTGGGATTCTTGGATAAAAAGGCACAATAAATAATAGAAAAGGGCCAAATCATTCATCTTCACATTTTGAGATCTGCTGACTTGCAGGAGCTGTTCTGGGCGTGCAGCTTAGCTTTGCACAGATTATTATTCTGTGCTCTGCAATGTTTGCAGATTGACAAACTGCCCTGTTTGGCTTGGTGGAGTGATGAACCAGTTCTCTCGACAGTTCAATACTTGTGATCATGTTAGGAATGTTTTTTTGCTGGGGTTTTAATGGCAGAGAAATCCAGGCAGCATTAGGAGGATGAGCTGCACTGAGCATCCCTGCTCTGCCTTGATGGCTGTGATCCATTTGGGGAGTCAACAAAGATGGAAGAGAGAATAAATCTCCCCTTCCATGGCCGTCCTTATACAGCCTAAAATAACACATGGGGTAATTTTCCTTCTTTTTCTGAAGCTAAGTGCTTTTTTGTGGATCTCCAGCCTGAGTTTTTCACTCTTGCAGTACATACTTGGAGCTGATAGCTCTCATCTTTTATGGCAGAAATTGCTGAAGCTGAGTAATTAAAGTTATTCTTGACTTCTCTTATTTACTGGAAACGACTGAGCTGAATCATAAAAGACTGAGGATTGTCTTTGAATGGTTTCCTGGATACTTTGCTCCTAGCAAGTAATTCCTTAATGGCATATCCACCACAACAGCAACAACAAATGTTCTGGAATGGAATCTGACACTTGACTTGTGCTCTTTATTCCCTGGAGTGATCCCTGGTGCATGCACACCAAGGAAGTGCTGCTTTTTCAGGGAGTTGTCCAAACCTTTTCCAACTATTTGGCTTTCTAAATATTATTTAAAATCTATTATTGCCATAAAATAGAGTGCTGTAACCACCTCACCCTCTTTTTTGGGGGCACTCCACAACTTCACTTTCCCATTTTTAGCATCACCTAACAGGGAGCACAGTCATTCCCTGGGGTGGCATTTATGAAATGAAATTCACAGATATGGGTGACTAAATAAGAAAAATTATTTAAAATAAAATATTGTCCTGCAGTGGGGTCTCATCAAACTGTTCCCCTCATTTTGGCTGAGGTGGTGTCCAAGCTTGTTATTGCAAAAAAAAAAAAGTTATTTTCTCTTCAAACAATGAACTTTTGTGAAAAACCAGTTTTCTGTGAGCTCAGACTGGAGGATGTTAAACTATTAAAAAAAGCCCTGAGAAGCAAAACCACAGATTGTGATGCTCTGTGTAGTTTATTAATCACAGAGGTGTGTTGTTGCTGTTGTTGTTTTTTCTCACCTTATTCCTTGCTTATTTTTCAGACTCTCAGAAGGGTTTGGGTTGGAAAGGACCTTAAAGATCATTGAGTTCTAACTGGATATACACCCAGCTCCAAAGTGGTGTCATTTATTAATCACAGGATCAGCTTCCCCTCACCTGGATTCCTTAATTATTTTTGTTTTCATTTTCTCACTCTGACACTCTCTGAGAGCACAGGCTCCTCCAGGCAAGGACAGAAATGTCACTGCAAAGCTGATTTGCTCCCACCAGGAAAATCTTCCCTTGATCAGAGAGACAAAAACTGAAAATCATGCATTTTAAAAACATGGCAGTTTTAGCAGAGTTTGCTGGGTGTAAAGCTGCTTTTTGGGGAGGGTTTTGCTTTGAGGAAAGGAATTATTTTGCTTTTTTTTGTGGGAGGGAGCATGGCCAGAGTGATGCTGCCCAGAGAAAGAAGCAACTCCTGGAGAGCTGTCCCCAATTTCGTTGTGTTTGTGTTGATATAAATTATTCTGTCTCCCACTCAGCCTCCCCAGGCATTGCCACAACGCTCCAATATTGGGAACATCCATTGCTTCATCCAGCCTTACAAAACAAGGGTTTAAAATGTTGTTAGATGAGATTGCTGTGGTTTGTTCAGTGGCTTCAGCACTTCCTTTTGCATCCCTTAAAGCAGTTTTTTTTTTCCTGTTTTTTTCCCTCTTCTCACAGTGCTCTCTATCACAGGATCCATCAGTTCCTGTTTTGGTGATGGTTCTTATACATATGGAATGATTTAATGATGAATCTCTGCTCCCTGTGCAATAAAATCTCTTTTATTGCACTGAATTCCACCTTAAAGGAGTCATTGAGACATCACACGATTTCAAGTTACAAGTTTTCCTGCCTTTGGTGGCTGTTTCCAGGGGGATCCATCCCACCAGGGACAGACAGAGCTGGAAGAAATCTGTTTGCTAATTACTGCCACCATTTAGAAACAAATCCGAGTCACAGGGCAGCACAGTGAGTCCAACTCAAGGAACAATAAAATCTGACTCTCTGTAATTGCTAAGGAAATGAAGACTGAATAGAACTTGAAGGCAATTCAAACCTTTATTTCCATTTTATTATGGAATAAATACTCCAGGATATTTTCATTTTCTTCACTTTTTGTTTGCTCACGGGGTCTGTTTGTTAATGTGACTGGGAGGTATGAGAACTCCTTAATTAACCTGTTTTTGTGGGCATCTCGTGGTTTCTATGAAATATGTGTGCTGACAGCTCTGGAACAATAGTCCAAATAGAAATGACAGATTTGTAAGCACTGGCCAACTAAAAACTGTTCAAGAAATGCAGTTTTTGAATTATTGGACCAGGCTTCTCTGCAAATTGGAATTCAATTCAGTTAATTGAATTCACTGGATCTATGGCAATTTGCATAA
The DNA here is from genome assembly GCA_013397375.1 of Toxostoma redivivum. Taxonomy (NCBI): domain Eukaryota; kingdom Metazoa; phylum Chordata; class Aves; order Passeriformes; family Mimidae; genus Toxostoma; species Toxostoma redivivum. The sequence goes on from VXBI01010429.1 coordinate 931,123, forward strand.
AGTTATAATAAGAGCTTGGTTATCTTTGTAAAAGCTGTGGTTTTGGAATCTTACAATAAAAATGGAATAATGTAATTTTTATTTTGTAATAGCCAAATACAGAAATATCTAAATGACGTGGGAACAAAATTGAAATATGTGTTTTGCTCTCCATTTCAAAGAAGTTCATATGCAACAATGCCAGGCAGCCTCTGGGGACTGGGATGTTTGTCCATCACACCCCAGTCCTTTCCTGTAGCTTTGCTTTATTCCAGTCTATATTGCATAAAGTAAATATAGCTTTTGCTGAAGGTCTGGAAACAATTCCTTAAAAAAGGGATGGCTCCCATTTCCTCTGTGCTGAGTCTGGGATCTGTGTCCTTGGGCATCCTCTGGATTGGGGATGAATTCTGCAGGTATTTCCTCAGCAAATCGCCTTCCAGACCTTTCCTTCCCCTTTTCTCCCTGTCTGATGCAGCTGTTTGGGGACACCCAGGGGTGTAAGCTCAGTCCCTGCACTCCCAGTGCTCTGTGTCACTCCTGGGGCTGTGCAGGGGTCCCAAAGGGATTCACAAGGGAAAGAATCTGTTTGATTAAAGTGGCAAGCAAATTTTGTTATGTTGATCTTAGGAGCTGGTAAATGTGATGTTTAAATAAAATATGTGTAAAGGAATAAATCTGCAGGTTGAGGAGGAGGAAACATCTGTACAGCTGCTCTCACTGCAAGAAAATCCTGAGAAAATGTTTTCTGTTGGGGTCTTTGAAGTGGAGACTTTGAGAAGAGTCTCCACAAAGTTTAAACAGAGATGAAATAAAGGTTGAGGTGGAGGGAAGCAAGGTGGGGCTTCAGTTCCATCCCCTGCCTCAGCACAGGCAGCATCCTGCTAAATTACAGGGGTTGTCCATCATCTGTTGTGGAGACAGCCTGAGCAGGGCTCATTCTGCATTTTGCCTTCTCCCCTGGGTGTGGTGGGTTGGGAATGAGAATGGCTCTGATGCCTTCAGGTTTAGTTTTTATATTTCCAGATCCTGCCCTGCATTGGTGTGTGACTCTGAACTCCATACAAAGTGTTCCAAGTTCTCCTCCCAGCCCAGGCACACAAAACAATCCTTTTGCAGCCCCAGAACCAAGGACAGCTGCAGCTCCAGCCCCAAAAAGTGCAAACAGCAGCGAATGGAGGAGAGAATCTGGGAGGGTGGGACTGCAGAGCCTGGAGCTGGAATTGGACAATGAACCCAAGATGGGAATGGAACAAAACTGATCCAAGTGTGAAACTCCTGAGCCAGGGTCCATCGTGGGTGTAGCCATGGCCAGGCTCTTGTGCTGCCCAAGGGGAATCCTTGGAAGGGTTTTTAATAAATCCCTGCTTTATTCTGTTCCAGGGAGCCTCTCAAGGCTTCAGCTCCCCTTGGCTGAGGTGTTCCTCCCTCCCTCCCTCCCTCCCTCTCTCCAGCATCGCTCAGCTGCTGCTGCTCCCCAGGGATGCAGGGCAGGGAGAAGCTCCTGCCCATCCCACAGCAGCAGGGACAGGGCAGGGATGTGCAGGCAGCAGCTCCTGCATCCCCTGTGCAGCCAGGCAGCATCTGCTGGGTCACAGAGCACCCCTGGACACCCCAATTCTCCTCCCCTGGCTGCTCCTGGGGTTCTGAGCTGCTCTTTGCTGCACTGAGCTGCTGAGACAGAATCCTCTGCTCAGAGCTCAGCAGTTCTGGGCTTTCCTTTCAGAGGCACAGCATTGATTCTTGAAGGAAATTGCCCCTGCTTGGACCAAACAGTTTCTGCAGGAGCTGAGCATCCCCTCGTGCAGGATGGCACTGCATCACCTCAGAGCCAAGCTGCAATAAAACTTCAGGAGCAGCTCAGCCAGGTACAGCAGGGACAAGAAGAGAAAAATTATCTGGCATAAGTAGAATTTTTCTGGCTGTTGTATTCTCTAGTAGAATATAGAAATTATTTGTGGAGAGAGCAGCTTTCGTTGGAGTTTTTGGGATGTGAGGGTGGGACAGTGAAGTGCCTGATGCTTTTCACTGTGCTTTCAAACTTCGGAGCTTTGTGGCTTTTATATTAATCTCTTTCATTTAAATCTGAGAAGTGAGTTAAGAGAAGGATGTGCTTTGCCCAGGAAGACTTTTCACATTTGTTCCTTTGAGTGTTATAAAAGCAGAAATCAGAGTTATGGGATAAACGGTTGAATTTTGAGTATTTACTTTTATTCTTAAAAATATTTAAAAATTAATGGCTGAGGGCTGCACCACTCTCTTCTGCCTTGATCCATGTGCTGATCCTCCTGCACCTCCTGGATCCCTTCTGGCCAGGAGCAGCAGTCAATAGCTCTAAAGCCAGCCTCACATTTTGGGTCTTGCCCAAAACCGGTTTTTGCAAGTCCTGGCAGTTCCTGAGTGCTTGGGGTGACATTGAGGATTGATATTGGTGCTTGTTCAGGGGAATGGCATTTGGGGACATTGTGTGGCACTAGGAAATGCCACTCTGCAGTTCCCTGTGCCTGTCACACGCTGGGTTTGATGCTCTGTCCCTGCATTTTGGGATCTTCTGGCTAAAGCTCAAAACCTTGGAGCTGGAATTGGTTTGATGTGAGGACCAGGGGAGCTGCACAAGTTGCAGGAAATTCTGCAGAGCAATTTTCTGCAGATAATTTCTGTCCTGGACAGGCTCTAGGTGAAAGCAGAGAAAAGCACAGCATGGAAATGTCCCAATGTGAAGACAGGGAGTGTTTTTGGATTTTGGGGATGAACAGCATGGAGATATCCCAGGGTGAGGACAGGGAATGTTCTCCTTGGATTTTGAGGATGAACAGCATGGAGATATCCCAGGGTGAGGACAGGGAATGTTCTCCTTGGATTTTGGGGATGAACAGCATGGAAAAGAAGAGCAGCAGTGACCTTTGTGCTGCTGATGTTCCATGGAGTCTGAGGGGAGGAATGAGGAGCAGAGGTGATGGAACATCCATGGAATGTCACACCTGGGCCTCAGGAAGGGCCATCCTGAGCTGGGCTGGATTGGGGAGCTCTCAGAGTTAAGGGGGAGCCATGAGGGACAGGTTTCTTGTTTCCAGCTTTTTCCCCTCATGGAAAGCAGGACTTGCCCTCATTTTAGAATAAAAGGCATCCCCAGTGAGCACCAGTGAAAGGGCTGATAGGAGGATTATGGAAATAATTAATTTTCTTAGGAATGTTGTAATTTCAGAGTTTCTGCAATGAGGGGTAGTGCTTCAACACAAATCATGGTACAAACCCAGGGTTGTCACTAAGGCTTCTGCAAATACACACATTTTCCTTTCAAATGAGAAATATCTGGATATTTAAATATACATCCATATTTTCCCTGAAAATAATAAATAAACCCACACTGAGGTCTTGCTTCTACATTAAGAGGTCCAAAGCTTTTAAATTAAGAGAGATTTTTTATCTTTTTTGCTGCAGCTTGACCCCACTGCCAAACTTTCCTAGCACAACTAAGCAAAACTTGACCTCTAGAATGTGAATTTCCTAAATAATATTTTTATGCCTGCCACAACCCAGCCTGGCCTTGGACCCTTCCAGGGATCCAGGGGCAGCCACAGCTTCTCTAGGCACCCTGTGCCTCATTAACCCCACAGGGAGGAACTTTTTTTCTAATATCTGAAACCTGATTAATAATAATAATAATAATAATAACAATAATAATAATAATCTGAACCCATTCCCCCTTTTCCTGTCACTCCAGGCCCTTGTTAATAGTCTCTCTCCATCTCTCTTCTTTTTCAATGGAAAAGGGGAGAGGTGGGGGACAGGAGCCCTCAGCAGGTGGAATAAAATAGGAGATTATCAGCTTTACACTCACAAAGCTGTAAAAATTATTAAATGAAAGGTTTCTTTACCAATTTCATCAAGAAATCCTGGTATTCTTAAACCCCTGAGGAACGTAGCAGAAAACAGTATTTTCTGTATCCTTTAAATGCTTTATTGCACATCATTTGAAGCCCTTTATTGCTGAGAGCCATAGATACCATCTCAGATATTCCCTGCTTTAGTTTTGGTAATGTCATTTCTGATTAAACTTTGAGGGTGTTGTATATTGCAGCATGAAATAGTTAAATTTTTTATGAGAGTGCTGGAAATCCTATTTCTTTTGGGTTTCAGAATATCAATAGCCTGAGCTGAACAAGTCAGCCCTCGTTCCCAGGAAGCAGCAGGGCAGGATCTGCCCTTTCCTGTGGTGGATTTTCCATCTTGGCAATGAATGTAGGTTCATTTTAAAGGAAAGCAGCTTTGCCTCTTTGCAGCCACCCAGGCTCTGGGGCCATGCTGGGATCTTGCATTTCTTGAAGCTGTTAATTCCTGAGCTGCACTTTTACCTCTTGGCTTCAGCAAGGTTGTGCATTTGGCTTGGAAGCAGGGATAAATCAGGAATTTGGACTGCTCAGCTCTGCCAGTGGTGCAGCAGAAGTTCTGTGGTACAGCTCTGCATCCCAGGTAAGATTTGCCTGAATTTATTACCCTGGAAAGCTTTGTTGGAGCTCAGTTTCCACAATTAAAAACTCCATATTTCAAGGAACCCATCAAGCAGTTCCCTTACACAGCAAAGGGCTGCACCATTATCAACTTGGGTTGCAGCATGGAAAAAAGGTGATTTAAACTCAGGAGGAGACCAAAGGAAAAAAGTGTCTCATGGCAAGATATAAAATGCAGCAGTGCAGATTTTTAAGGAGAGGACAGAATTTAGAGAAGCTGAGTGTCCCAGGCAGTTGGCAAATGACTAAAGAAAGCAAATTTAGGGCTTGCCAGAAGGAAATCCTATATCAGGGGATGGGAATTGGAGTGCTCTGCAAAGGAAATGTGAATAAGGCAGTCTGGGTCCAAGAGGGCTGTGGGCAATGAAGTGCACGAAGTGAGGATGTGGATGTGTCCTGTGTGGGGGAATATTGAGAAGTGTGAGGCCACTGGGAGGAATTTGGGAACAGCTGCCACATGCACTGGTGAGTTACTGCGGAAAGGATTACAAAACTTTCAGTGGTTTAGATGTTTAAGAGGAAATTAATTACCTTTCACCGCTTTTTGATGCTGAAATGTGTTTTAAAATATCTGCATGAGCTAAAAAGCAGAATTAAAAGCAGATCCTGCAGCCTGGTGATGAGTGGTGCCATTCCAGAGGTGTTTGGGATTTGCCTGTGGAAAAGGCAGGACCTTGGCTATTTTCTGGGCAGACTTTGGTGGATGCCAGTGAGAAAAAATGATGTACATGAAGTACACAGTGAGACGTCAACGTGAGGGATGTGCAGAGCCCTTTTAGAGACAAGGGCTTGGTGGTGTGAGGGTGATGCACACAGATTGGAGTCAAAGTCTTTAGTGACGAGACCTTGTGCTTCAGCAGAAGCAAAAAATCACCTTTCTGTGAGCTGCAGGCAGTCAAACGTGTTCAATGCAAGGTTCTCCTAGGGCAGGTAGCTAATTAGCTGCAGTGCTGATGAGCCATCCCCTGGCAGCTCTGCTGGGGATGCTGCAGGGTGTTTGTGTCACTCTGGGCTGTCACTGGGACAGGGAGCTGGGATGCTCGGGGGATGCTGGGCAGGCACCTTCTGCTCCCTAGGGAAACACAGCCTGTTGTTGGTGCAAGCTTTTTTTCCAAAGAAAACATCTGCTGTGCCAAGCTCAGGCAGTGCCAAACCCCTCAGAACAAACACCCATTGCAGGTGAAATGGTGCTGGTGAGGGGAAAAGCAAACTGTGCCATGAAAGTAATGAAAAACCACGCCAGCCACAGCCCAACAAACAGCTCTGAGGGCACGTGTCGTGTGGCATTTGTGCTGAGAGATGTCACAACATTACTCTGGCTCTCTGCAGCTTTCATCTTTATGGATTATTGTGTGAGATTGGTGACAAAGCTCAAGCCCCAGCCGAGGTTTTGCTCAGGAGCACAGCTATTGCAGTGACAGCAGCACTGGTGTCCTGCTGGATGCAGTCTGCAGCTCCCCGAGTTCTCTGCCTGGTAAAACCAAGCAGCTGCAGCTCATAAATAGATCTGGGTTGTCCCACAGCTGTCTGGGAGTGTTTGTGGCACTGGAGAAGGGAGCAGCTGGGCTGTGCAGGGCCAGCAGCACTCCTGCACTGGAGCTGCACATCCTGCAGGGCTCTCTGCTTGGGACAGAGAAGGAAATTCCAGCCATAAACCAGGCTGGATTAGGCTATGCTGATAATTCTTCATGTGTTAAAAAGCTGAATTGAAATTACTGTGAACTGTGGAATTCTGGCAGTGTGGGAGTTAAAACTATGTTGTGTCACATGTACATTTAAACACAATTTCATTTATCTTCCCAACTTGACAGGTGCACTGATTTGGGCAGAAAGATTCTATTTTTAGCTAAAAGGTCAGGGGATGTGGCTTAGTGAATTGTTGTGATGCTTGTTATATGTTACATGCTAATTAATGATGCTTTGGGATGCTGAGTTTATTTGCCCTTAAACTGTGAAGTTCAGCTTCACAGTCCAGTCTTCCTGAAAGTGAAGCAATGGTTTCTTAAAGGATTATTTGACTTTTTTTTTTTTTCCCCCAAACTGAGCTTTGAAAAAATTAATCTATTAAAAAGCAAAAGGCTGCACAGAGTGCACACAGTCCCAGGGGTTCAGGTTCGGTTCCTGGGCACCAGTTTAAAATACAACATGTTTAGAACTTACTTCACCTCTCAGGGATTTTATAAATGATTCTGGAAGGATCTCTGAAGTTCTGCAAGTGAGGCATGAGAAGCTAATGAGGTCAGGTGGCTGATGAACTTCCCTGCCCATAAATTATGGATTTGAGGAGATTGGATGGAGTTGTGTATCCGTGTGTGTGTGCTCACCATCTGCTCCCAGGAGAGGGAGGGTGCAGGGTCATTAAACCATCCTGGGGTTTAGTGGGGTGGAAGCAGCAGAGACAGCTTGGTGACCACATCCCAGATGGAAGGAACAGGAAACAATTTAAACCCTGCAGAGCTGAACACCAGGGAAGCAGCTCGTGGTGCAGGGATGTGCTGCAGCCTCAGAGAAAACACAGAAATGAGGAATATTGGGGTGGCTCTGTAAAAATTATTCCTCATTTGACTCCTTCCAGCTTCCTCTGGATGAGCAAGGAAGGCCAGGGAGAAATCCCAGCTGGTTCATGAAAGTTGGGATTCCAGCCTGTGCTGTTTAACATGAAATGCACTGTATGGATGGTTCTTAGTTAAAACCTCCTGATTAGACTGAATATCTCCTCCCCAGTATCAAATGGAGGCAGCATTTTCAAGTGAAAGACTGATACAAGGGGGTTAACAAGGTTTTTGCATTTTCCAGCCATGCTAACACTGCTGCAGCCTTAAATGTCAATTGATTTAGAATATCTTTTAACCTTACGTCAATACTGGGGTTTAGTGTAGTTTTCCCACAAGAACTCTCCAGAGGGATCTCTGTGCTTGCTATTAGACTTTACTTGGAGCCTGTTGTTGCCTCCAGTGCTGGTTTTTGCCACATTGCCTGGGTGTTACACGTGTAAAGTTGTGTAAGCACCATCACTGTCGGTTTTCATTACGAGCTGCTGTGCAGCATCGCTCTCAGAGCAGCAGCCAGGATGTCAGGAAACATCTTTGAAGCTTTTTTCCTCTGGCACTACAACCAAAAACTTGTCTTTCCTCCCCTTTTGTAGCAAATTACTTTGATCTGTCCCCAGGCTGAGGTTGGTGATTATAACTGAGCGTTGTGACAGGTTTTAGTGGGCTGCTCTGGGCCCACCCTGTGAAAATCAACATTTTGGGAAGTGCAGCCAGGCAGATTCTCACAATGATTGTGTTCAGCTCCTTCCTGTTGGAAAGGTGTGTTTGGGGTCAGGCCTGGGCTGAGCATTGGAGGCACCTCCAGCTCTAGGGCCCCCAAAATATAAAAGCCATGGAGCTGCTGGAGAGAATCCATGGGGATGCTCCAAGGGCTGGAGCCAGGCTGGGAGAGCTGGGAATGCTCACCTGGAGAGGAGCAGGATCCAGGGAGGGCTCAAAGCCCCTAAAGGGGCTCCAGGAGAGCTGGAGAGGGGCTGGGGACAAGGGACAGAGGGACAGGACACAGGGAATGGCTCCCAGAGGCCAGGGCTGGATGGGATCTTGGGAAGGAATGAGGATGATGATGGACTGGGCTGGAATTCCCAGTGAAGCTCTGGCTGCCCCTGGATCCTTGGAAGTGTCCAAGACCAGGTTGAAGTGACCTGGTGTCACCGAAATGACACAGAAGGAAAGACACTCACTCTCAGTGCTTCGAGGAATCAAGTAGGAAAAGAACCACTGTATTTACATTTCATGTCTATTTATAGAATTCCAACAATGGCCATGGACTGGGCAGTGAGGATAATCCCTCCTGACCCCACAGGTCCCATCACCAGTCCATCAGTGCTCTCTTCCTCCAAAGAGGAATGCAAAATATTCATTATTTACAAGAACGGAGCGTGAGAAACTGTAAAAAGAATCTGTCAACAATCAGAAGGCTGAAACACAAGGGCAACAACGTGGGACAGTGGGAGGTGTCCCTGCCATGGCAGGGGTGGCACTGGGTGGGCTTTGAGGTCTTTTCCAGCCCAACCATTCCATCACTCTGGGGAGATTTCCCAGCACAGGGATGTGCCAGGTCCCTGTCTCTCATGGGGCTGAGGCCATGAGCAGAGACCATCACCTGAGAGCTGCTGAGCCACAGAATCCCCTCACCCCAAACCCTGAGCCAGTTCCCTGCTGCTCCCAGGCAAAAGGAAATCTTCTCCATGGAGGTTCTGCAAGAAATTCCAAATGTAGGTCAGGATTCATGGAAGCCTCCTGAATTTTTAACTGCATTCAAATTAACCCCTGTGTGGGTTTTTTTAATAGCTTCTCTGAACTTCCTGGTTAGCTGGATGAACATTTCTCTGAAGGAAAATATGGAAATAACCAATGGCCACGTGTCCATCAGAATAAAATGGAATCGTTTCACATCTGGGTTTAAAGGCAGACTGAGCTTTCTAAAAGTAATTGATCTTTGTATAAAGTTTAATATCTCTGCAAACCTCGAAGTCTGAGGCTGCTGGGCTTGAGAACTTGTGCAGAAGGGAGCAGACAAAAGGAGCAGACAGATAAATTAAGGGGCATTTAAAAACCAGCAACTCTGAAGGCTGAAATTAAACATTTTTATATCTCCCAACTCAAAACAATTCAGTTTTCAGTGCCTGCTGTGCCTTTACTGGGATTTTTCTCTCTTGTGCAGTGATCTAAAAAGAAAATTAAGAGGAAGAAATAATTCTCTCGATAGAAATACTTATTTTTCCTTTTTTATCTATAACTTCTTGCTTACTTGGGGTATTTTATGGAGTTTGCCTTGATAAAGTGACAGTCATAAAATACAGGGGACTGTAATAACTGTGCTTTAATTAAAATAGAATTAAATAAGGGCTTCTGCCTGAATGTTGGTCAAGGTTTATAATGTGTACAGTTCTTTTTCAATGGGTATCCTATACCTAGAATTGATTTAACTGATAAATTTGATGATGCAGATATTGATCATTTATTTTTTTCTTCCATCTGGTGATATTTTTATTATTTCCAGTATGGTCTATCCAAAGCCCCTTGGAACTAATAGGGGCCATAAACTGGGTGATTGCTGCTCCCAGCCATTGCTTTAACTGTGTGAACAGGAGATAAATTAACACACTGCTGTTGTAACTTCCATTGTACAACTGGAGTTTTACTGCATGCAGTAAATCCTTATCTAGCCAGCCAAAAATTCCCTTTAATTCCATGGCAAGATGTGGGGCTGTCCCTCTTGTTCCCAGATGGAATCTCAATCCCTCCTCTGCTGCTTTTGGGTCCAGTGCCTGCTCACTCTCCTCCCTCCCACCCCAAACTTCAAACTTGACATTTTTTTCTCAGCCTTAATGTTCTAATTCCTTACTCTGTTTCCTGGTTTTGAACTCTTATTTTATCTTCAATTCAAGATGTTACAATTAAAAAAAAAAAAAGAAATTGTCCCAGAATCACCCAGACATCACGAAGAAATTTTGCCAAATATTGGATGTATTAAATTTGAGCTGACAGCTCCATCTATGCAGAAGGAAAAGTAAAAAATACCAACCATGGCTGGAAATAAATTGGCACCCAAAGTTAAGATGCAGATAGAGGTTGAAATGTTGGCAATTGGCATTTTAAGAGGTATTAAAATGGGGTTGAATGGCTGACACAGCACTGGGATGTGTGGCTTTTATGGGGTCCAGCTGCTGCCTCTCTGGATGGGGATGAATTCCCAAAATCACAGAATGGTTTGGGCTGGAAGGGACCTTAAAGCTCAGCTCCTTCCACCTTCCCTTCACCTGGCTGCTCCAAGCCCAACCTGGCCTTTGGACACTTCCAGGAAGCATCCAAAGCTTCTCTGGGCACCCTCCCCAGCCTTGGAGTAAAGAGTTCCTGCTCACCTCTGGAGAACAGGCTGAGTTTGGGCTGAACTCCCCTCTGTATTCAATCCCTGCAAGGCGGGAGAAGAATCAGCTGCTCAGGGAAGGGCTGTCAGCAGGGGAAGGCTTTAAAATCTGCCTTTGGTGCCAGAGGGCAGTGTGTGCATCCAGAGCCAGCCTCGGGTCCCTCCTGGCCCCTTTGCTCTCCTCCTGTGCCTTTGAGGAGCTCTGGGCAGGGAGAGCCCCTTGCCAGAGGCAGCAGGAGCAGGTCCTGCCCATCCCATCCCTAATCCCATCCCTGTATCCCTGTATGCCATCCCTGTATCCCATCCCATCCCATCCCATCCCTGTATCCCATCCCTGTATCCCATCCCATCCCATCCCATCCCATCCCATTATCCCATCCCATCCCAGGCTCTGCTGTTGCAGGGTGGGGGTCAGGCAGAGCCCGGAGCCAGGGATAACAGGAACAAACATTCCCGTTCACACCTTTTGAAGCTGCTACACACAAATCAATGTTTACAAACCTCGTTTCCTTTCATCTGCTGCCCATGACAAGCAGACCAAGGGCTTAGTGTGATCTCTCAATAAATCCTGGTGCAGCCATCCAGCCATTCCGAAACACTTGGAGCTCGGCTCGTTATCCACTGCCGAGATGATCCTTGTTTTGTCTGGCCAGGGGCTTGATTCCTTCAATAATTGATACTCCAGATTGAAAACAAAGCTGTGTGCAGTGCTCCTTCCCTGGCTACCTCTGCCAGCTGCTCAGCACATTCCAGCTTGAGAGCCTCTGGCAATGAGCGAGCTCACAGGAGCCTTATTTATTTATTTTTCCTACGCTTAGTGCAAGGATGTCTTTTAAAAAGTACACTCGTTCTGTAAAAGATGGCAGAGGCAGGGAAAGGCGGTAATTTCATGTAATCTGCATAGGCAGCGTGGGGAAATGCCAGAGTGTTTGCAGCCCTCTAATAGGGATCGTAAACACGCAGTTTATGGTGCTCTGCTGGAGAACAGCTCCCATCAATCACACCCTGCGCCATTCCTTTGTTTTCCTTCCGAAGTTTTATTTCCTTTTATGTGTAGTAATTAAATGGGAGCGGGAGGAGGGTGCTGTGGGTACCGGAGAGCAGCAGGGATTGCAGGGAGGTGTCAGCAGGGTCACTGTGTTATGGACTGTCAGCACATGGCATGGGTCACAGCCAGGAGCTCCTGCCCTGCTCTCGTCTCAGAGGCTTCAGCCACAGTGTAAAATCATTTCTCACAGAGATTTGTTGTCCCAGGCAGGTGGCTCTCAGTGGCCAAAATCTGTGGCCACACCAGGCACTGCTGTGGCAGTTTCCAGCTGCAGGTCTGAGAGTTTGGAGATGCTAACAAAGTTCCTGTGTACTGAGGCACCAATTTGTTTTCTGTTGGAGCCTATTTATGCCCTGAATTCCAGCCCAGAATAACCCAAACCACATCACTGCCTGAGCTTCTCTTTCTCAGCAAGCCCCAAAGGATCTGCTGCTCTGTCTGAGCTGCACTCCAGGGAACAGATGCCTCCACTGGTCTTCTGCTGGCTGCTTGGCTTCATTTTGTTCTCCCAGTGGGAGGGAAAACTTTGTGTTCAGGTCATGCTGAAGATGTGAGCAGCTCAGTGAACTGATGTCAGGGTTAAATGAATCTGTTCTGGAGGGCCCTGCTCAAGGCTAGACCTCCATAGCATTGATTCCCGATCAGTTTTCTTGGGGTTAAGCTCAATTTTTAATCAAAATAACAAATTTAAATACAAACCCAGACTATTCCATAGCAAAATATCACCAACTGGATCCCACTCAGCTGTGTCTTTAGTTTAGATTTGCAAGGAAACAGTGATATCACCATTTCTGCAGTCAGGAAAATCCCAGAGGATGCTCAAGAGTGGTGCTGTGCCTACACTTGATATCCCAGGAGTAATCCTGGCCTCACTGCTGGAAATAATCCACAGATAATGGGAGGAGAAGCAGGCTGGGAGCCTGTAAATTCTGTGTGTGGGTTCTGTATTTCCCAGAAGCAGCTGAGCTGTTGGGCTTGGCACCACGAGCTGCTCCAGCTCCGGATGGGAGTGGTGAGAGATGAGCACCAGGAGCAGGCTGTGGGCAGGAGAACTGCTGAGAGCAGCACGGCTGCAGGCAGGGACCTTCCAAGACAAAAAAAAAAAATGGATTTAATTGTAAAGAGGATGGCAGGTGGGTGGGAGGAGTGGCTGGGAGGGAGCCTGTGTGATCTGGGCAGCCAGCAGAGCTGGGAATGCTTTCTGCCACCCCCATCCAGCTTTGGCAGCTGGATGCCACCTTGGGTGTCACCTTGGGTGCCACCTTTTTTTCCAGGGCTCCTTTCTGGCTCAGCATTCAGCTCCTTAGGGTGGTTTGTGTCTCTCATGAAATTTTCCATGGCACAGAAATCTCTGGGACACATCCTTTGGGCTGGGGGTGGCACCAGGCTGGCACCAGCTCCTGCCCAGCCTGGAACGTGGAGCAGAGCAGCACCAACTCCAGCCTGGCCCCTCTGGGAAACACATTCCAGCTCCAAGCCAGCCTGGGAGCTCAGATGTGCAGCATTTTCTTGTTTTCATACAAAATGTGCAAAGTGTAGAGGTATTTTTTTCTTTATTCTGCCCTCAGGTCTACTGTCCCTGCCCTGAGCTCTCAGATGTCCCCAGACCCTTCTCCTCACTCAACACCCCCAACTCCCTCCATCCCAGGCAATCTTTAAAATAAACTTAGGAAGGGGAACAAAACACTAAATAATCACATAACAGGGATATCAGTTGGTGAGGGTTGTTTTTTTTTCCCTTCCCTAGATGATTTTTGGATTTAACAGAACAGTTAAAAACATTTGAGGTCCAAGCATCTCAATTATCTGGGTTGGGAGCATTCTGCCAGTAATAGGTGATGAGGGAATTGTTGTTTTGATAGCCTCTGTTCCCAGGAATACACAGACAACTGGCTTCTCACAGCTTTTCACAGTTAATAAACTTGCTTCTTGTTTTTCTTCTCCAAGTTCCATTTCATACTCCTAGGAAAGCTGCAGTTTGTAGCTCTGAAGGAAGGCAAAGCATTCTTCAGCATGAGTGTGTGTCCATTGGGCTGGAATCTCCCTGAGGAGCTCCTGTGGAGAAAACTCTCCTTTTGTCTTTGAAATCAAAGGGCTTTTTCTCCAAGCTCCAGAAGTGAAAAGTAAGATGTCATTAAGATGCTGATTTTGGGCATGATACGGAAATATCTTCAAAATTTTCACATGATTTTTTTGTGTCCTGGACAAGATGATGCTGTCTGATAATGTGGATTTTGGGAATAGACCTATCCAAAAGGGAATGATAACTTTGAGTGTTGCTTATCTAAATTTGTTCAGAGAGTGGAAGTGCCTTGATTCCTTATCTGAAAGCAGTGATTTAGGGATAAGGGGAACTTCCTTGGCAGCAGAGTCCTGGGAGCCTTGTTCCTGTGGTGCAGCATTCTGTAAAGCTGAGCCAGCACTAAATTAACCCTTGTTTCTGGAGGAAATTCCTGCTCAAAAGAGTTTAATATTCCAATCTGACAATTTATTTTTGCATCCAGCCAGTGTGGCTCTGGTGGGGAGAGGCTGCTTGGAGACCAGGAGGGGCTGGGCTCTAATTCAGTGAGCTTCTAACTCACTGAGAGCTTTGCTATCAGGGAAAAAAGAAGAAGAAAAAAGCAAAACTGGACATGAAATGATCCTTTCAGACAACTTCTGTTGATGGTGATACAGTTAGGAGAGAAGTGGACTTAGGGAATAGCAACTCAAATATCTTCTGCTCTTTGGAGTTATTTTCCTCTGCCTGAAGCTGGCATCTTTTGAGGTTTATAATTTATTGCTTGGCTCTATGATGCTGCCCCTCGCTTTAATCTCCCAAAACACTGCTCTGAAAATGTCACTCGGTGTGAAGGTGGAAATTGGCTTTAAATTGGTGAGTTTTAAGGTAACTGATCCAGACAATCTTTAGTAAAAGTCTCCATAAAAGAGGATAAATTCTAATTTGTGGAAAATGCCAGGCTAGGAGGTTTCACTGCTTGTAGCTTTTTATTAAGATAATGTTACTCCTTCTTGGAATAAAGCACCTCAGAATTTGTGGGTTGTTTTTGTGTGGATGTTCTCTGAGAGCTGCTGCCTCAGGTGAGCATTTCCCAATTCATCCCTTAATGGGAAAGGTAGGACAATAAACAGTGAGCCCTAATTAACACCCAGAGCCTTAACTCAGACTGGTCTCCAGCCACCCCGCTCTCCTTCCCTGGAGAAGATTTATCCTTGCATTATCCAGGTTTATCCAGTGCAATTCTGAGTTTCCTGAGGGTGAGAGGCACAGAGTGAGGGATGTGATGGTGTAGTTAGTGGCTGGTGATTAAAAACATTTAATTACCTTTTTTTTTCCTGTGGAAAACTGTGCTGTGATTCAATGAGCTTGGGACCCAGCTGGGAATATCCATGTTTAGGGTGGATTGTTGTTTCCAAGGAGCTTTCAGTGGTGAGCCAGGTGTGCAGGGAATAAAGGAATAATCCAGTCCCTCTAAATCAGGTTTTAAGCTGTGGCTTTAGGTTCTGCACAAAGATAAACTGGGAATGTTGCTTCTAGACAGAGTCAGAAAGGGGTGGGAGTGATTTCCATCTAATCCCAGCAGCAGAGAAGCCTCTCCCTGTCTGCCCCACAGCTGGGATGTTGGGAATATGTGGGGTGAGCATCAATTAGGGAGCAGAAAAACTTCCATGGAGCAAACAGTTTAAACTCCAAAGGCTGTAACTCCTGACAGTGGGCAATTCCTGAGTGATTCCAGCAGGAATCTGCTGGAATTCCATTTTTTGTGTGGATGGGATGGATGCAGGGCACAGCTCATCAAGGACCTGATCAATACAAATGACTGGGCTGAGCTGGGAAATCCTATCTGTGGAGCTGCTGTAACTTCCCTGGCCCAGGAAAATGAAATCTGTGTCCAGTGGATGGGAATGAGAGCCCAAAGGGGAAACACAGTGTGAAATCTGACATTGTATGCTCAGGCAATTAATTTTTGGGACAAGCAGGACTGGATTTTACCTGGAATTCAGAGTGTGGGAAAGCACAGAGTGGATTTTGCCCTTTGGAAAACACTCTCAGGGACAGGGTGGGGTTGTTGGGCCCCCTTCCAGCTGGGGATATTCTGTGATTTATTTTATCCCATTTATCACAGGCATGTGCTGCGTGCATGTCACTGTTCTGTCAGGCACAGTGTGGGAATTGTGTGCAGGAACAACTCCAGAAGGGATAATTTCAGCTCAGAAATTATCCTGAGCTAGATCAGGATCTGACAGATGTGCTGAGAGTGAGGAGAGCTCGGTGGGAGATGCCACAGGCATGTGCCCACTGCCCTTCATCTCCCCCAGCCTTCTTCTCAAAATCCCCTTTTATTTTTCCTTACACAAAAGTGCAAGTTACTGTTTATCTAATAACTTACAACAACAAAAAAACCCAACTCCCACACCAAAAAATGAACCTTTTTTTTCCTTTGAGCTGAAAAAAATCAATGTGTATACACCAAAAAAGTATTGCTGTGAAATTTGCACTTTTGGGGACACTTCTTTCAGGCACCTTCTATTTTTGGCCCTTCAGCTTTGTGGGTCTCTGATTGCAGCTGCTGGAGAGAGCCTGGGCATCTCCTGGCACACAGGCCTGGATTCAGCAGAGGGCTCAGAGCTGGATCTGGGTTACAAGGCTGAGGTTTTGCTGAATCTGGGCCAGGAGGTGGGGGCTGCCTGTGCCCAGGTGCTGCTCCTCTGCTCAATTCCTTTCACAGATAAAGCAATTTTCTGTCATTTTGGGAAAAGCTTCATTTGCCTGTTGCATGCAAAGAAACTTCATTGCTTTTTCTCCCTGACCAGAGCTGAACAACTCCTTTAACCATCATTTCTAGAATTTGGCTCCGTGCTCCAGTTCAGCCTGAGTGACTTCAGGGTTCTCCTTATCCCAATTTCTGGGTCAGATGGGGAATGACCTCTCCTTTAACAGGCAGCACTAGGACTGGAGAATCACAGTCTGAAATCTTCTCCATCACCCTCTAAACACTGGTGCTTCTGGGACCAAACACTTTGTGTCTGTGGATGTGGATATCTAGCGAGCTAGCTTGGAGNGACTTTAAATATAAACTCTCCACTCAATAAAATCAACCTTTTTCCCAAAAAAGAGGTCAGTGTGTATTACTATTCTTTTTATCTTTTTCTCTCTTTATTTAAAAGAATTACCACATGTGTCCTCAAAATCTGGAAATCTGGACTGAAATTTGGCTTACAAAGGATTTCACAAATTTAGATTGCCCAGGAATGTCAGGAATGGGTGTTTGGAGAGGTGGAAATGGAGAACAGTGCTTTGTTTTTAGGAACTTTCCTGGGGGTCAGCCTCTTCTCTCATCAGCAAGTGACAGGAGAAGAGAAAANGGTTTGAACTCTGTCTGTTTTTCAGGCTAATAAGCTGCTAGAAGCTGCAAACAAGAAAGAAAATTCCCAAAGTAATAATATGGTGAAAAAAAAGTTTAAATCCAGTAAAAAACAAAATAAAATTCATAATAAAAATAAACACCTGAAGTCTTTTCCACAGAATACATCCTGAAACATGTTTTCCTAAATGTTTATCCCAATAAACCANTGGAGAACAGTGCTTTGTTTTTAGGAACTTTCCTGGGGGTCAGCCTCTTCTCTCATCAGCAAGTGACAGGAGAAGAGAAAATGGCCTGGAGTTCCACCTGGAGAGGTTCAGGTTGGACATCAAGAAAGATTTATTCACTAAAGGAGTGGTGGAACATGGGAACAGGCTGCCATGGAGGTGGTGGGGTCACCATCCCTGGAAGAACAAGTAGAGGTGGCACTTGGTGATGCTTTTTGTGGCTGTGGTGGTGTTTGGTTGAGGATTGGATTTTTGATGATCTCACATCTTTCCAGCCTTAATTTATTCCATAGTTCTACTAAGAGTGAAGCACCTACCAGCCCCATCTTTGATGGGTAGAGGCCTTTTCATAGGTGTGCATTAGAAAAGGTGTTCATTTTTTATTTTTTTAAGAATAAGAGGGGCTTTTTGGAATCTCAGAAAACTTTCTGTGGCTTATTTTCAATTTTTTTTTGTGCAGACTAGTGGAACTTGATCTTCTCTTAAACCTTTGTGCTCAAGTTTTGCTGGCTCTGGCATTTCTAGATCTGGCCTGCAATGTCCATCCATGCAGGTGCTGTCTGCATTTTCTATCTGCTCTCTTCCTTCAACAGCTCAAGGAGTGTCTGGATGTGGCACTCAGTGACAAGGTGGGGATTGGTCACAGGCTGACCTTGGAGGACTTTTCCAACCCAAATAATTCAAATAATTCAACCCAAATAATACAATAATTTTGTGCCCTCAGCCCCAGGTGCAAGCAGAGAGGAGTGGGGTCACCCAAACCTCTGCTCTCCCCCCTGCAGCCGAGCCTGCAGATGATTTCTGTGATCCCCACTCCTGTTCCAGAAGCACTGAGGAGGTTTTGGCAGCAGGAATTCCTGTCGGGGTGGAGGGAGGCAGCGAATTCCCCTCTGTGCTGCTCCTGCCTGCAGGTCACACCTGTGGCAGCCCCAGGGCTGTGTCACCTCCAGTCTAACAAGCCCCCCATTAGTGCTGAGCGTTCTGTGCTCACCCTGGGCTCTTCCTGGGCTGCGGTGATTAAAAGCTGCCTGTTGCTGTCTGTCTGTGCAGCACGCTTCGTTAGCAGTGATTTATCTGGGAGCTGAGCAGGGCTGGCACTCTGCAGCACTCCGCTGGGCAGCAGCAAAGTGGGAGCTGAGTGTTCTTGTGCTGCTGCAGCTCTGCAGGGTCTTGATGCCTTTTTGGGATTTTCTAAAATCAGTGGCCAGACAGAATTAAGGGAATAAAAAGCTGTTCTATTTATTGAAGGACCCTCAGGTACATTAAGGGCAGACAAAGCCCCCCAGGGGCTGCACCTAAAAATGTACACCAGGTCACAGTTTGGTTTTCACACTTTTATGAGTTTCATCCATTGGCATTTTGGGGGTTAATCTCCCAATTACAGCTCCAGGTAATGAAGTCATTTACCCCAAGTTTGCTCCCCCAACTCACTTTTGTTTCCATCCCTGGGGCCTGAGGCAGTGAGGGGTCCTTGATTCCCAGCCTGGAGAGGAATTGTTGTGTCTGCCCAAAATGGGAGAGCAGCAGCCAGCACTGGATATGGAGTTTGGAGTTATACACTAAAGAACTGCAGGATTACAAATATATGAAAATATAAAAAATCCTAAAGCATCAGTCTTAGGTGTGTTCTGCAGGTCTTCCTTCAGAATATTCACAAAACCGAGAGGTCACACAGTGCAAATTTATCTTAAAAAGAATTTTTCACTTTCTGAATGCATCCATAGATACATTAGCCTCAGGATTTAAATTTTTATTTTGCTTTTACAGAAGTGCTTATCATGAAACATCCAAACAAAATTACTCACACAGCCATGCCCACGAACACAGAAAAATTCACCACAGATATTTCTACTCCACACTTTTTTTTCCCCCTCCTACCTGCCTGCAGTCAGAGCTCTTAGAGTCAAGTTTCTTTGGCAGAATCCAATTAGGAGCAAAGGTGCCTTTCAAAAGGATTTGCAATGGCTGCATTGCCAGAAGTAAAGTTAAAAAGACATCTGCACATGTGTGGTGGCACTGGGGTTTCTAATGGGCTGCACTTCCAGACTGAAGCTCAGCAATCTCATTTTCATCTCGAAAAAATAACTTGTGTAGTGCTGAAACTGCCTCTGCTTCCTTCTGGAAATGAAATATTAAACTTTGTGAGTTTTCAGGCCTTCAGCAGCGGCACAAACTCCCCTGGGATTTCATAGTCAGGAAACATTTAGGACTGGGAAGGATCTTTTCAATTATCCACCTTTTGCTTGTGCACAAATGTTGCTTTTCCTAAAGTCGCTGCCATAAAAAGTTGATGTGTTTGAACAGCTCTTGCAGAGCTCTGAACAAAGGCCCTGCTGATGTGAACAGCAGAAATATTTACAGGGAAACATTTTGAGAATTGGACTCATTCATATGTGAAATAGGGAACTATCACGAGAAATGGAATTGCAGCCACGGCTTGAGAACCACCATAATTTAACTGCAGGAAAATATTTTTAGTGGTAATCATCTAATTTACTTTTCAGTGCTGTTTATGCCAAGACAGGCATCGTTTCTCTTTGGGGAAACTTTCTGTCGTGCATTTCCCTGTGAAGACATCAGGGAGCTGCAAACTCTGCTTGGAAGCACTGCACAACCCTCTGGTGTCTGTTTGTTCCCTCTGCTGAATAATGGAAAACTTTCAGCTTTTCCATTGGATTTAAAATTTATTTATTGCCCAGCTTTAAAATACATTTATTAA
>VXBI01010429.1:961144-973468 GCA_013397375.1 Toxostoma redivivum
TCCGTCCTGCTTTTTGGGGGTGGTTTGTGTGAAAAAAAAAAAAAAAAAAAAAAAGGCAGAACAGGCAACTCTAAAACTGTGAATATTGTAGTGGATGGTGCTTACTGCCAATTCAGGTTAAAAAAGCAGGAAGGAAGGGTTAAAGAGAGACAAGCTTTGTGCTTTTCTGCTGAGGGAAGGAGCATCTTTGGGAAGAGGCAGAGATGTGGGAGCAGAGCTCAGGCAGTGTTAGATCTGCCAGCAGGGAAATGGTGACTAACATCACAGGGCTGAAGGAACAATGGAAAGACACTCCCAAAAAATCTCTGCTGGACCTCAAAATGGGGAGAGCTGAGGTGGGGAGGCTGTGAGGGACAGCAGGAGGGGTAACCCTGCTGGATGAGAGATCTGGAAATGCTTTTGCCATTGGGTGTGTTTGCCTGTGTTTGGTTTCTTCTGCCCCTGTGGGTTGGGAACATCAGAGCACTTGAGAGAAAACAAGTTTGAGAGGCAGAGCAGCTCCAAGCAGAGTGAGAGAAGATTCCTCAGCTGGGATAAAAAATCTCTCCATGGAAATCTCGTGGTGCCTCTTGGAGCTGGGAAGCCCAGCTGGGATTCTCAAGTCAAGTGGCCAAGAATTCTGTCAGCGATGGCTGCATCCCATTTTGGAAACTGGGAAAACTCTGCTGCCTCTCAGCTTTTCATACCTGAGAGTGATAGAGGCTCTGGGTGGATGGGATTCCCCTCTCCCTTCCAGACAGCAGGACAAGCACTGGCTCCTCACTAACCTCCCAAAAGTGAGATTTCAAATCATGGTCATGAATTCCCAGCATGTGCAATGTACATCTGCCTTTTCTTCCCTCCAGTATTTAAATAATGTGGTGTCTGCTCCAAAGCCTGTGTCCTTTTTCCTCGATGAGAAGCAGAGCTTCCCTGAGTGTTTTCCCACTTGTTATAAAATAACACTCTACCAACAGCTCATTGGTAAATAATCTGCATAGAATTTCCCAGTATTTATTCATACTGACTTTGTTTAAATGAGTTTAACAGTAACATTTATTGACCTCTGCTACATTCCTGAGCAAACTTGAATGCTCTCTTTTCTTATTTTTTTTTTTTTTTTTTTTTTTTTTTTTTTTTTTGGAATTTGTTGGTATATTAGGATGGAATATGGAATTTATCCCATAATGAAAGGCGAGGGAGAGATGCCATCAGTCAGTGGGAGGAGAGAGAACCCAGTGCTTTCCCATGTAAATTATGTGAGCTCTGGAAGGGAGCCAGGCATTCATTTTGTTAAAATGGGGTTTGATAATTGAAACTAATTTAACATCGACCCCATTAAGTTGCGTTTTATTGCTCATTTAATCCGCCTGTCTCACGAGCTCCCAGGACTGGGAGGAGGCTTTGGAATGGGGTTTTGGATTCCTCAAAGCTGCAGCCACTCCTGCAGGTGAGCACTGAAGCCTGTGGGGTCAGCAGGGGTGGGGGGGGTTGAGCTGCCCATTTTGGGGAGATGCTTTGTGTGGAAAGCAGCTCGTGGATGGTTCTTCATCGCCCCATGGCCTGTCCCTGCAGGATCCTGCATCCCCTGGGCTGCTTGGGACAGCTTTGTCACACCTGGAAAATCATCCCAGTCCTCCACCAAAATCCCAGAATGGGTTGGGAGGGATTTTAAATCCCATCCCATCCCACCCCTGCCATGGCAGGGACACTCCCACTGTCCCAGGCTGCTCCAGCCCCAGTGTCCAGCCTGGCCTTGGGCACTGCCAGGGATCCAGGGGCAGCCACAGCTGCTCTGGGCACCCTTTATTGAGTTCTGTCCAAAATCTCCATTTAAATCAGCCAAAGGAGCTGGATCCATGAGTTTTTAATTACATGGGATTCCCATCTTCTCCTGCCCTGCTTCTGCTTTCCTCTGTCTCACTGTTGCCTCACACCATCTCTCTATTTCACCACTGCTGCTTATGACTCATTAAATAATCTCATAATTGGTTCTCAACCTCTGGGTGCTAATTGCATCGAGGCACTGGGGGATGGCTGCACACACAGAGCTGCGTTTATCACAAATCAGGGGGCAGGGGAAGGTGCAAGGACAAGGATGTGATGGATGTTTGTTTACAAACACCTTCTCCTGAGGATGATGAATTGCTGGAGCTCTCCCCTTGGGAAGAGGCAGCAGCAGAGGAGCTGTAAGAGAGAGCCTGGCTTGCATCAGGGGCCCTGGGAGCTGCACCCTGCTCCTGGGAATGCTGCAATCCACTGGGAAGGGCACTGCAGGTAAAAAGTGCAGGTTGAACCACTCCAGAAATCACAGAATCAAACAATCACACAACCACAGCATCACAGAATCAAACAATCACAGAATCATAGCATCAAACAATCACAGAATCAAACAATCACACAACCACAGAATCACACAATCACAGCATCACACAATTACTGAATCAAACAATCACAGAATCACAGCATCACAAAATCACACAATCATAGAATCACAGAATCACAGGTTGGAAGATATCTTTAAGATCATCAAGTCCAACCCATCCCAACACCTCCCCTAAACCATGGCAGCCAGTGCCACATCCAGTCTTTTTTAAACCAGGGATGGTGAATCCATCACTTCCCCAGGAACACCACTCCAGTGTTTTATCAGGAGTGTTGTACAAACCAGGTGGGAATGTGTAGAACCATTTAAAGTTGAATCCATGGCTGAGAAGTGCTGGGAAAATCCAACAGGAGCTGGAATTCAGTGATCCCTGTGAGCCCCTTCCCATTCAGGATTGATTCTCCACTGATTCAGGCTCCAGATCCCATTTAGACACGTGGGTAATGGCTCCATTTTTAAATATACACACATGAATATGAAGAGAAAGAGCAGAAAATGTGTTCTTTCAAATCCAGTTCTCACCCACTGAGAATGAGCAGCTCAGGTATTGCTCAACACAGAACCTATAAATTAAAATTTAAAATTCAAACACTACAGAGTGCAGGAAAGGGCAACCGTTGGATTTTATCCTGGTGAGGGATTTACAGCTCCTTTGTACAATCCAAAAGCTTTTGGGGCAGGAGCAGACACAGAGAATTGGCTGAATTTTGGTGCTGGATTGCTTCTCATTTTCCATGGCCAGGCTGCTCAGAGGTTGTTCAGCACTGCTTGGACACTTTGGGAATGTCAGGAACTGCCCAACCTAGCTGAATAAAAGCACGGGGGATGGGAATCTGACCTGGGACTAAAAACACTGCTCAGAAATGCAGGAGAGGGGGGTTTGAGCAAAGGAAATCTCCACCTTAACCTTTGGAACTGGGATTTATTCCTGGAATAAGGAACAACCACGTCACTGCAACAATGGTCTGATTGCTGCATTTCTCCTTTTATTTTTTTTAGCAATATTGACTCAAACTTGAAAAATTGAATACAAACTCAGTTTGTTCCGACACAAGCTCAGTGTTTGAAGCTCAGGTGTGGCCGTGCTGGTTCGGGAAGCGCTTGCTGGGTGGAAAATGTGCTTTTGGCGTGGGTTTTTCTGTGGGGTAGGAGTGAAATGTGCTTGTCAGAGCTTCTGCAGGATTGATTTGTTACCCTGAGAGCTCCTACACCTCGGAGTCAGCACTGCCATTCGCACCTCCTGCAAGGTGCTCCGAGGCTCCTTTGTTGTGACTTTCCCTAATGTGACATCCAATTAAACTGAAACTTCACCGCCCCTTCTTATTTTTTTAAGTGGAGGCATTCTCTGGCATTTCACTGCTGTCTTTTAAAAGTATTTAGGGGGATGCATGAAAATGCAGCAGTTAGCAAGGGTTTTGGCATTTAAGAGATGTCATCACAGCTTTGTTTTTGTTGTTTGTTTTTTTTTTCAAGCCCATTTTTAAGGCTTGTCAGTCTCAGTGAGGTGAGGGTTCACACAAGGATAAATTCCAGCTGGAAAAAAACTCCTTCCCATGCGCTGGTCTGCACACCTGAGAGCTCCTCTGGCACAGGAAAAGAGGCAGAATTTTGAGAAATTTAGAGAAAACGACACAAAATTTTCCACCACTTGTGCTGGAGGACACCAAAAAACCTTCTGATGTTTCCTGCAGGATTTGTCCCTTCCAACCCTTGTTTTTTTTTTTTTTTGAACAAGCAGGAGTTTAAAACCTCTTTAAGTTGCTCCTGAAGACTTCAGATCTCATGTAAATTCATGAGTTACTGCGCGGCTGCCCACAGAGCATTGAAAGCAAAAAGAAAAATCAGTTTGAATGTACAAATGTATCGGCAGCCAGTCTGGCCTTAAAGGAAAACCAGCTTTGCTAAACCATAGAAATGTGTCACAGTGACTCTGGAGATGAGCAGTTCTCATCCTGAGCTATCCTCCATTATTAATGCAATCTAAAATATACAATAAAGGCTGCAAACAAATCCCATATACAGAGTTGAAGTGACAAAAAAGCCTTCTCCGTGTTCAGCAAATTTCTGCTTTTCTTTTCAGTATTTATTTCAATATCTACAGTGCAAGGGCAATGCACCCCTTTCTTTATTAATAATCTAAATTATAATCTAGCTAGACAATAAAGGCTGCAAAACTCCTCTATATATAGAGTTTAAGTGACAGAAAACTTGTGTGCAGCAAATTTCTGCATTTCTTTTCAGTACATATCTCAATGTATAAAGTGCAAGGGCAATGCACCCCTTTATTAATATGATCTAAAATAGACAGCAAAGGATGCAAAAAAACCCTTTATACACAGAGTTTAAGTGACAAAACCTCCTCTGTGTTCACCAAACTTCTGCCTCTGGTGCACATTTAATTTTTTAACAACTCTTCAATGTTTTGCAGGGTTTTTTTTCACGTAGGTCAAATTTTATTTTCTATAATAACACCACCTTGCTTTCCAGAAGGTGACCTCAATACTTGCTTGCTGCACAGGTGTAAACATGACATTCCTTTTTTTTGGAACATATTTTTCTTGCTTTTTTACTCTGGATTGTTTTAGATACCCAATGTGAACCAAGGAACCAGATTTAGATGATGAAATTCAATGTACAGCCAGAGAAAATGAGGGATTGGGATCCTTTATCGGGGCTGGCACATGGCCACTAATTATGGCCTCAGCTATTCTGTATCTTAATCAATTCCAGTGATCTTGTTTGTAATTTTTATTCTTCCTGACAAGGAGTTACTCAAAGAAATGAATTGGCCATCAGTGTAATTTGCTTTTTGGACACAAAAGGCTCCCAAATTAACAGGTTTTTCCCCCTGGAGAGATCTCCCTCACCCACTGCTGGGCTCTGTTAATTATTATTTTGTCCCTTTTTGTTTTCTAAAGGGCTCAGGATGTGCAGGCAGCAGCTCCCAGTGCCCCCCAGTGCCAGCCCAGCAGATCCCCTGGCAGGAAAATAAGTCTGGACCAGCTCCAAAAAGTCAGGATTTGTGACCAGAATCACCTCATATTCCCAAGATCCAGCCTGTTCTGTCTGTTCCTGGGATAAAAACAGAGGCAGTGCTTGGGATGTGTTTGAAAACTAATAATGGAATTTGGGAAATCAGGGAACAGAGCAGGGTGCCCCTGGCAAAGGGATCTTGATAAGGTCTTGGAGCACCTTTCAGGTACAGCCCTTCCCCTTTGTTGTGCTACAGGTGGTTTTGAAAACAATTTACAAAGAGGCTTTTTTGTCTTTTTCATGCTGTTAAAGCAAATTGGTATGTAATTAGATTTATATAGTGAATAATCTTATTTGCATATCCAATTAATTCTTCCTGTTTTAATTTGCTAGGGTTGGATTCACATTGGTAATAAAAAAATAACACTTAAATTATCAAGCATTCAAATTTTCTTTTGCTATCATTTGTTCAAGGCCTTCCATTAAAATTTGATCCTGAGCATCTAAAAGCTGGTAAATAGCATGGGAAAAGGCCATTAAAAAACCCCAACCCTCTTGTGTGGGTTGTGCTGTAAAAAAATTCAGGGTTTCTTTAGGCTGATCAGGGGATGCAGTGTGAATTTAGACTTTCCAAGCATTGTTTTAGCACAGAATAGTTTGGGTGGGAAGGGACTTTAAAGATGATCCAGTTCCATGGGCAGGGACACCTTCCACTGTCCCAATGTCCAACCTGGCCTTAGGCATTTCCAGGGATCCAGGGGCAGCCACAGCTGCTCTGGGAATTCCAGCCCAGCCAGGAATCCCTGCCCAGTATCCCATTCTGGCACTGAGAGCCATTCCCTGTGTCCTGTCCCTTGTCCCCAGCCCCTCTCCAGCTCTCCTGGAGCCCCTTTAGGGTCTCTGAGCTCTCCCTGGACCCTTCTCCTCCCCAGCTGAGCACCCCCAGCTCTGCCAGCCTGGCTCCAGAGCTCAGGGATCATCCCAAACCCTGGCAGCAGCTCCC
Organism: Toxostoma redivivum; assembly: GCA_013397375.1. Classification (NCBI taxonomy): domain Eukaryota; kingdom Metazoa; phylum Chordata; class Aves; order Passeriformes; family Mimidae; genus Toxostoma; species Toxostoma redivivum. The sequence goes on from VXBI01010429.1 coordinate 967,486, forward strand.
TGGGCACCTTCCCAGTTTGTCACTGCAGCTGGGTTGACTCTGGTGCCATGGTTTAATTTGATCCTGAGCATCTAAAAGCTGGTAAATAGCATGGGAAAAGGCCATTAAAAAACCCCAACCCTCTTGTGTGGGTTGTGCTGTAAAAAAATTCAGGGTTTCTTTAGGCTGGTCAGGGGATGCAGTGTGAATTTAGACTTGTCAGGGCATGGGTTGGGTTTGATGATTTTGGGGATCTCTCCAACGCAGTTATTCAGTGATTCTGTGACAGCCCTGCTCAGGAAAGCAGGAGCCAAATAAAGGTCTGGAAGGAGGGCCCTGATCCCAGAAGTGTTAAATTCAAATTTAGTGTTTTAAACTCCCCACACCTGAACACAGCAGGGACGAGCAGCTCCTCTTGGCTGCAGTTTCAGCAGCTGCCAGTGGATGTCTGCAGCTTTATTCCCTGCTCACAGGGGCTGTGTTCCTGCAGCTGGAATCCAAGGAAAGTTTCAGTTTTTCCCTGAGTCAGGAAGAACCTGGCACAGCTTTTAAAAGAATCCTCCTTCATCCCTGCCAGCCAGAACAGCTCCATCAGTGCCTCTGCTGCTGCTTTAATTCTCCAGACCTCAGGTTCCACTTCAGGGCTGCTGGGGGAGTGCTCAGGAGAAATCCTCAGTGCTGAGAAATCAGCAGGATCCATTTATTTCTTTCTTTATTCATTTATTTATTTCTTTATTTATCTGTTTATTTATTTCTCTGTTTCTCTGTTTATCTATTTCTTTATCTATTTCTTTATCTATTTATCTACCTATTTATTTATCTATCTTTTATCTATTTTTATTTATTTATCTATTTATTTATTTATCTATCTATCTAACTTTTATCTATTTTTATTTATTTATCTATTATTTATCTATTTATTTGTTCATTTCAATGTGCTGGAGCCAGTTTGTCCCCAGCAGGTGTGAGGCACACAGGTGCCAGCTCCCCCTCACAGCTCCTTTGGAGTTTGGGAGCAGAGNTATATTAATAATTTCATTTAATCTCGTATCATTTTTAGTAGTTTTATTGATTATTTTATTATTTATTATATTATCTATTTTTTTTATTATTTATTTCTTTATATATTTTATTTTAATTGCAAAATGTCCCTTCTATTTTGAAGACATTTTTGTGTTCCCAAGGGATGGAAAGTTCTTCCTAGTGGCTACAGGAGGATGTGTGTCCATCTAACACATCAATTGATGTGCAATAAACTCCCTATTTTTAATTTTTCCACTGGCAAACTCCCTGCTCACCTCTGAGTGCCCTTCACCCTTGTCATAATGAGATTGCTGATCTCCCAAAATTAGTTAAAGGGGTTCAATTTCACTTTAATACCCAACTGCTCCATTACATCTTTGCCAAATGCATCTCTACTTTTATTTGAAACCAATATTTTGAGCAGCTTCATTTGTAAAATGTTAATTGTCACCAGAAAAACACTATTTTATTCTTTTTTTTGTGGAAGAAGGTGGAGTTATGAACTTTTGTTGCTACTATTGGGTGGTTAATGGAAGCAAAATTTGATTACAAGGGTGGGAAAAGTGATAATAAGTGGTTGGCACACAAAGCACACCCTGCATTCATTGAAATAAAAATAAAAAAAAAACACCACGTGGGGATGGATTTTACAGGAGCTGAAGAGTTAATTCAGGAGGATTTAGCAAAAAGGGTGTCAGGGAAAGGGAGATGGACAGAAAATCGCTGTTCTCATGGAGCTGCTGCAAAGTGAGCAGAGGACACTGCGAGGGAGAGGTTCAGAATTGAAAATTAAAACAACAATGTCTTTTAAAGATTTAATAAACGAGGCAAATGCGTTGCATAATTGTGTTGCAGTGATTTGAAACAGGTCCTAAGGAAAATTGCTTTGAATTCTAATTAGCAGCTAATGGTTATTAGCTAAATCCAGTGCCAGGGAAGAAATAAATAGGTCCAAGTGCTCAGCTATAGCTTCCACCTCCAACCACGCAGCTGTTGTCCCAATTTTGGGCTATTTTTACCTAAAAGCTGAAGGTCCCAGGTAGGCAGCAGGTCCTGGAGAACACCTGGGCTGTGCTGCCAGCCAGGATGAAACACAAATGAGGTGACAACTGGTGGCAAAACAATTCCTGGGTTTTATCTCCTGAGGAGCAGCTGAGCTGTTGTGTTTATTCAGAAAAATCAGCTGTGCTGGATTGTCGGAGTCTGGGACATCCCTTTGGGATCCAGAGCTGTGAGACCCTGTCAGGGGCTCTGAGACCCTGGGATGATCCCAAAACATCTGTGGGGTTGATTATAGCCCTTGGAACAAATTACCAGCTTTAGATGAGAACTTAAAAGTCACAGAAGTTTAAGTNTGGTGTGCCTGAGGTGTGAACAGGTATTGCATTCCCACTCCTTTTCCCCTGGATCCATCACCTGCCTGCCTTGTAACCTGCTCTCCACCGAGCTCCAAACTGCTTTTATCTCCCAGGGCAGGAAAAGACTCCGCACATCCCAGTGTCAGGAAACTCGGGGAGAATGACCTGCAGCTCCCAGGCACTTACTGCAAACCTATCCTAAATTGAATCCACAAGCCAAGATAATACAGGCTGTTTGATAAGAAACATTAGAGAAATCCATAACACGAGGCTTTTTATTATGGGTTTATTACATCAATCTCTCCAGTGGGTAATGGAACTTGTAAATATACTCTGATGTAGGAGTCTCCTTGCGGGCTTTTTATTCATGCTGAAGTAAGCACAGCAAACTTATTTGCTGTCAGGGTACATTGAATATAAGATGAGTATTTATTTTGGTTCTAAAGAGGTTCTGCTTTTGTGAATTGGAAGTTGGAGCAGCTGTAGGAGAAGGAGGTGGGAGCTGCAGGGGGGTTTTGGGGGGAAAATGAGTTTTTCCAGGCAAACTGTTGGGACAGAGGGAGCATTATGGGCTGTGGGTCGTGTGCTCAGAGCTCCTTCAGGAGGGAAATCTCACTTTGTTTAAGCAGGAGCTTGCTGTGTGCTCATTGACTAAGCCCAGCAAGATGAAAAATCAACCGTGGGATTAGAGGAATATTTAAAGGATATATTCCCTGTGTTACTGTGAGTGCAAACACAGCTCACTCTGCACTGTAAATATTTGTACTTTACTGGGAAAATGCTTTTAATTCTCTTCTAGAGGTAAACAAAGCAATGCTGCTGCAGCAGGAACCCAGCAGGCTTTTACTTGGGAGAAGCCAAGGGGACTTTTGTGCTGGGTGAAGAGTCCAGGAAAAGTTTACAGGAAAGTTCAAAAGGAGTTCAAATTGTAACAATGTTTAAAAAAAAAAAAACAAGAACAGCTTACAAGTTTTAGCAGATTTGTTGGAGGATGTAGTAGTTAATTGGTAGTTTTTCCTTTTTTTTTTTTTTGGGTTTTTTTTCTTTTTTTTTCTTTTTTTTTTCTTTTTTTTTCTTTTTTTTTCTTTTTTTTTCTTTTTTTTTTCTGTATGAGACAGATTATGAGTAAATAATGAAGGCTGTGTGTGTTTAATTAAGGTCTGAGGGTTACAAATGTGCTCAAATCCGTGTCAAACCCACCTGAAAGAAGCCACCCCCCACCTGCCTGGGCACTTCCTGCTGTGCTAAAATGCATCAGCAGAAAGCTCAGCACTCATTTTGGTGTTTCTTACATATTAATTACATATTCTACCTCCTGCATCTTTAAAAAGAGAGAGGTTTTTAAGAAAGATGTTTGTTTTCATGTCTTCATGCATGTTTGGTTTTATTTCTTTAGGGTTGTTTTCATGTCTTTAAGTATGTTTGTTTTCATCTCTTTATGGTTGTTTTCATATCTTTATGTATGTTTGTATGACTTCAGATTTTTTTTTCATGTCTTTATGTTTGTTTCCATGTCTATGTATGTTTTCATGCCTTTACACTTGTGTGTTTCAGTTCTTTATATGTGTTTGTTTTCATGTCTTCATGTATGTTTTCATGTCTTTCTGTATGTTTGTTTTCATTTCTTTATGTTTGTTTTCGTGCCTTTATGGTTATTTTCATGTTTTTATGTTTGTTTTCATCTCTTTATGTTTGTTTTAATCTCTTTATGGTTGTTTTCCTGTCTTTCAGCTGCTTTTGGCCACTTCTCAGTGCTCTTACAAACTTCCCTGCAGCCACAGTGCTGAACTCTCAGCAGTGATGGCCTGAGCAGCAAATGGGTCAAGAGGAATTTTGTGGCACAGAACAACTCCCTGTCCAGAGAGCAGGGATCCATAATGAGTTATTTATTCCCTGTTTAATCACCATGCCTGCCCATTTCTCATTATGGACTGTGCTGCTGTGCTTGTGGAGAAAAGTTAAAGCCCAAGCTCTCTGTTCAAGATAAAAGGCTGCCTACAGAAATTCTTATTTGTCTTTGAGGCTTCTAAAAAAAAAAAAAATTAGGTTTTTCTTAGTGTGTTCTCAATCCAGTATAATCCTTAATTTTCAAAACACAGAAAGCCATTATTTTCTTTTTTGCACTTGTAATGAAAAAATTGCTGAAGCAGTGCACATTATTTCGATTAGCCATTAAGCCTTCTCTGCTCTAGAATGAAATTACATGATTTTCGTTAATTTTCTTGCTTTTAACTTCTGACTTGTAATTTACCAAAAGAGAAAAACAAACCACTACAACTGCCATTACTCCCAAGACGAGTCAGCTCCTCTTTTGGCATCTTTCTGATATTTTGGGCTTCTTATTCTATAACACAGGCAGGACTAACATTTATTTTGCACCATAGTTCTGATCTATGATTTCTATAAGGCTTTGGCCTTACATTGGCTTGGCATAAATGGACTTTGTATTTATTTCACTTTCATGTTGATCACATCATCACAGTAAAGCATAATTTCTTGTTGAACAGTTAATTTTAATTATAAAGTAATTGGCCTTGATCAGATAGAGAAAATACGAGTGAAGCCCCTCAGTTTAACTCTTGCTCATCAATATTGGGTTTGCATTTTGCATAATGTCACATCTCTAGGTGAGGAACCAAAGTCTTCATAAGTAAAGAAAAATTAAATTTTGCCCTTGGGAAAGGCTCTGTTGGGGAATTGAGGCTCTTGGATGTCACAGAATCATGGAACTGTTGAGGCTGGAAAATCCCTATAAGAGCCTGGAGTGCAGTCATTCCCACCTCGACCCCATGTCCCCAAATGTCCCATCCACACCCTGTGAGCACTGCCAGAGATGGTTCTCCCTTCCCTCAGAGCCTGTTCCAGTGCCTGACCAGCCTTCCAGGGAAGATATTTCCCCTAATATCCCATTTAAACCTGCCCTGGCATAGCTTAAGGCCATTTCCTTGTGGTGCATTAAAGACTCTGTTTCTGGAGCAGCTTTCTCCTGTTACTGACACACCACAAAAAGGAATTTTTCCAAAGCTGAGCAGGGCAGGGGGGTTTGAAATGGACCACTGGAGGTGAATTCTGTCTCTGGGGCATCCCCATGGTGCTGCTCTTCAGAGGTGAGCCAGTGTGGGGAACAGAAAATGTATAAAACTCTCAAAAGCTGTGTGGAAGCAAATCTCAGGATGGAGAAATGCAAGAATGCTGAAGAGACAAGAAACAACAGGGCTGTGAGCTGTGTAGAGACAGGCCTCAGGAAAAGAAAATATGTTAAGCAAGACAGTAGAAATATATAAGTTTAATAATAAATAATATCCATTATTTTAGTCTATTGCAAGCATTGTTCAAAGCAGGATGTACCTGCAGCTTTAATAATTGGCTTAAACACTTGTCAGCTTTTAGCACTATGCTATTGGCTAGAAAGATTTTAAAATATTTTGTAACAAAGAGAATTTGGGCTGTTGTTGTCACAGGGAGAGCTTTCACCATCTCCTGTGTCTCACCCTGCTGACACTGATGGAATAAAAGCTCTAAGACTGCCCTGTCCCATGATTGCTGTATATATAATATATATATATTATGAGATATAGTATTCTATTAATATATATAGTCTCATATTAATATATATAGCATTA
>VXBI01010429.1:973571-984185 GCA_013397375.1 Toxostoma redivivum
AGCATTATATTAATATACATAGTATAATATTAATATACATAGTATCATATGTTTATATATATTATCATATTAATATCCATAGTATCATATATATCTATATATAGTATCATATTAATATCCATAGTATCATATATACTAATATATAGCACCATATTCATATGATTAATTATATATTAATATGATTAATTATTCCAACAAGCTTTTGAAAGCTTCACCTGCTCATGTGACAGCAGAGGGAAGAAAGGCTCTCCCCACAAATGCCATCCATCTGAGCAGCCTTGGAGAGTGCTAAATTGCAGTGTAAGAAGTCACAAGTCAGGGTTTTGACAGCTATTAAGGATATCTTTTCCCTGCTGTGTTGCTTGAAAGTTCATAACATTTTAAAAAATTAAAGGAATGCATGTTATCCGTGGGCAGATTGTACAAATTGTACTCCTGGCTGCTCCTTTGATGTTTTGCTGATTGAACTCTGAGGACTTTATTGAAGCCTCCCTCAGTCTGGCATTTTTAGTGGCATTAATTTAAGGCTGGGTTTGTGTGGGGTCTGGTGTCTGTGTTTGCATGGAGGGTCTGGGTGCTCTGCAGGGGTGACCCAGCAGAAAAATGGGGATAAATGGTGATTTTTGGGGTTGGGTGGCCAGTGCTGCTGTGTCCCAGCTTCCAGAGCCACAGCAGGAACCCTCTGTGTTCCCAAATTTCCCACTGGATACTGGGATTGGCTTTTGCTCCTGCTCTGCTGAGGGTTGCAGAAGCAATTTGGAAAACAACAATTAAAAGAAATAAAGGGCAACTCCTCAAATGTGCCCAAGTTACAGAGAGAGCAGCTGAGCTGCCAGCCCCACAGCAGACTCCCAGTGCCCTAAATCCATTTATGGGACAGAACCAGCTGGAGATTGCAGCCCTGGATGCTGCTTGCAGGATTAAACACTCTGTGGCTTTAGCAGCAGTGAAAAGTGAGGGAGTTTCCCTGTCCAGGATCAGGAGCCTGCCCAGCACTGGGGAGTGCAGTTCCTGGCAAGGAAGAGTTTGGATTTTCCTCTCTGTGTAACTCCAAAGCAGAAGTCCTTCTCTTTTCCTAAATATCTTGATTATTTTTTAAACTTCAAGATGCCATCAGTCTTGCATCAGACTAAAAATTTTGCCCCAAAAATATAAATTTATAACAAGATCACCATGAGGTTTCCCTTTCTGAGCATTCTTTCAGTTACCTTTTAAGTTCTTATACTAAAATATTGTCCTTTTTTCTCAAGTCAAGGGCTGACCAATTTAGAAATAGGAAGAAAATTGCAGAAGGTATAATTGTAATGGAGCAGATGCTTAAAGCTTGCCTGTGCCAGTGCTCTGTGATAGAAAGCAATGTGTTTACAGTTTAATTCTTCTGGTTTGTTTTTTTTTTTTCCAAAATAGGGAGAAAACAAACCTCCATCAGGTGGAGATGATGAAATTTAGTCACACATCTCCTGTTGCAGCGTTGTCTCAGGGACATGGAAACGTTCCAGAATTGCCAAAACCAAACAGCCAAGGGGAAATGTGCCCTCTGAGTTAACAAATGGGTGTTTTATTCTCTGCTTTGAGCACGGTTTGAAGGGTCTGCGCCTGTGGATGATGATGGATTCCAGGGTACCCAGGAGAACTGGGAATTGTCTCCTTGCCCTCATTGCAGCCTNTAATATCCATTATTTTAGTCTATTGCAAGCATTGTTCAAAGCAGGATGTACCTGCAGCTTTAATAATTGGCTTAAACACTTGTCAGCTTTTAGCACTATGCTATTGGCTAGAAAGATTTTAAAATATTTTGTAACAAAGAGAATTTGGGCTGTTGTTGTCACAGGGAGAGCTTTCACCATCTCCTGTGTCTCACCCTGCTGACACTGATGGAATAAAAGCTCTAAGACTGCCCTGTCCCATGATTGCTGTATATATAATATATATATATTATGAGATATAGTATTCTATTAATATATATAGTCTCATATTAATATATATAGCATTANCTCTGCAGGGGTGACCCAGCAGAAAAATGGGGATAAATGGTGATTTTTGGGGTTGGGTGGCCAGTGCTGCTGTGTCCCAGCTTCCAGAGCCACAGCAGGAACCCTCTGTGTTCCCAAATTTCCCACTGGATACTGGGATTGGCTTTTGCTCCTGCTCTGCTGAGGGTTGCAGAAGCAATTTGGAAAACAACAATTAAAAGAAATAAAGGGCAACTCCTCAAATGTGCCCAAGTTACAGAGAGAGCAGCTGAGCTGCCAGCCCCACAGCAGACTCCCAGTGCCCTAAATCCATTTATGGGACAGAACCAGCTGGAGATTGCAGCCCTGGATGCTGCTTGCAGGATTAAACACTCTGTGGCTTTAGCAGCAGTGAAAAGTGAGGGAGTTTCCCTGTCCAGGATCAGGAGCCTGCCCAGCACTGGGGAGTGCAGTTCCTGGCAAGGAAGAGTTTGGATTTTCCTCTCTGTGTAACTCCAAAGCATAAGTCCTTCTCTTTTCCTAAATATCTTGATTATTTTTTAAACTTCAAGATGCCATCAGTCTTGCATCAGACTAAAAATTTTGCCCCAAAAATATAAATTTATAACAAGATCACCATGAGGTTTCCCTTTCTGAGCATTCTTTCAGTTACCTTTTAAGTTCTTATACTAAAATATTGTCCTTTTTTCTCAAGTCAAGGGCTGACCAATTTAGAAATAGGAAGAAAATTGCAGAAGGTATAATTGTAATGGAGCAGATGCTTAAAGCTTGCCTGTGCCAGTGCTCTGTGATAGAAAGCAATGTGTTTACAGTTTAATTCTTCTGGTTTGTTTTTTTTTTTTCCAAAATAGGGAGAAAACAAACCTCCATCAGGTGGAGATGATGAAATTTAGTCACACATCTCCTGTTGCAGCGTTGTCTCAGGGACATGGAAACGTTCCAGAATTGCCAAAACCAAACAGCCAAGGGGAAATGTGCCCTCTGAGTTAACAAATGGGTGTTTTATTCTCTGCTTTGAGCACGGTTTGAAGGGTCTGCGCCTGTGGATGATGATGGATTCCAGGGTACCCAGGAGAACTGGGAATTGTCTCCTTGCCCTCATTGCAGCCTGTGTGCTGGTGACCCAGAGCAGGCAGGTTTCCAGTGCCCCTTGGGGCGCTGAGCCACCCCAGGAGCATTTCCAGCACCTTTTGCAAACCCAGCTGCAGGTGCTGGGCTCTGAGCGTGCCAGGCTGATCCCTCCTGCCCCTCCCAGCCCCTGGCAATACCATCTGCTTATTCACAAACATTTGAGAAGGGAATCCATGGCCTAAACCTCTCTGTAAATAGCTGGATAAAAAGTTGGCAGGGCTCAGCTTTCCCTCTGACAGTGGCTAATGTACTTAAAGCTGAGGGGAGCAGAGAGGCTTCACCTTGAAGCCAAGCACCAGAGAGCTCCTTTCACCTTGAAGCTTTCTGCAGGGCTTGGCTCCTCAATCAATTCAGAGCCTGGACACATTGCCACAGTTGTCTTTGTTTTTCCAGCAGTAGATGAGACAGAGATTATAGGTTATTCCCCCAGGGACTTGTCTTTTCTAAGGTTTCACGATTTTAAAGGAAAGAGGCTTTTTTTCACTGCGAGTGTTTCATAACTTTGCCTGTCTGCTGCTGGCGTGGGGAGGGTGGCATTTGTTAACCTGGCTTTTGCACACCTTCCTGATTACATCAAAGGTTTAAATCAATTGAATTTCAGGGAGGTATTGTGGAAAGGAAATATGTGGCTTTAAAATATGTACATGTAACCAACTATTTCTGTTTTTTTCATATATCCACTTTACAGTCCCTGTTGTACTCAAGACAGCTGAAAGTTTTACAGTAATGATGTGTGTTCTTGGCAGACAGCAATTATATCAGCACCTTACATCTTACTAATAAATCAACAAATAATTAGCACAGGCCTTGGAAACACTTCTATTCCCAAGCAGCTCTATGCAGGAACACCCAGCACTGGTGGCAGCACTGTTAGCACTGTATTAATCTGATTTTTGCTGTTGTTTTATACTCACAGCTCTGTCGTGGGCTGATATTGTCCTCAACAGAGCACTGTGAGTTCCTCTGTTTGTTTTCCTGCTGTTGGCTGTGGTGACTCAGGGAAGAGGCTGCATGGTGAGGAAATTGGTGATTTTCTGCAGTACTGGAGCAATGTGCTTTTGTGGGATGCTGAAGGGGACAGGTGTGATGGCTATCAGGCTGTTGAGCTGCTCAGAGAACACAAATTGTATCCTGTAAAATGAGGGAATTGTTGGAGGACAAGTCTCTCCTTGTGCTGTGGTGGGAAGGGTCTGGAGCCAGGAGAGGAGGCACAGGGAATATCCACATTTGTGGGTGTGATATTCACATTGTGTGTGTGATATCCACATATCCACATTTGTGTGTGTGACATCCACATATGAATATCCACATTTGTGGGTGTGATATCCACACATGAGTATCCACATTTGTGGGTGTGATATCCACATATCTGAATTCCTGTGTGTGATATCCACACATAAATATTCACATTTCTGTGTGCGATATTCATAATGTGTGTGTGATATCCACACATGAATATTCAGATTTGTGTGTGTGATATCCACATATGAATATCCACATTTGTGTGTGATATACACATATCCACATTCCTGTGTGTGATATCCACACATAAATATTCACATTTCTGTGTGCGATACTCATAATGTGTGTGTGATATCCACACATGAATATTCAGATTTGTGGGTGTGATATCCACGTGAATATCCACATTTCTTGTGTGTGATATCCACATTTGTGTGTGTGATATCCACACATGAACATCCACATTTGTGTGTGATCAGGCAGCAGGTTTGATGTGAAACCAGCTGACTTGATGGCATTTGCTCTCATTAATCATGCAGGATTGAAATGGGAGAGGCTGGGACATGGACGTGGCCCATGCTCAGGGAGCTCCAGGCTGGAGCTGCTGCTGGCATTGGGGTGCTGGGCTGGCTCCTGGCATTCCCACTCTGCTGGATCCCATCTCCCCTCCCAGCTCAGGGCACACTGCTGTGTTTAACCCTGCCTTGAATCCAGGCTGCTGCAGACGCCCAGGTCACTCCTAAACAGAGCTGTCACAGGGCACTGCTGAATCCATCTCCAGTGCTGGAGCTCTGCCACGCTTGCCTTTACCAGAGGGGAGATTTATTCCTTCCTCTCTCCTGGGTTTTTGTGTCTCTGGGGAGTTCCTGACACTGCTTTGGAGATGTGGTGTCACACTCTCGTGTGTCAGCTGCCACCTCCAGGCAGGGCTGTGCTCTGGGCTTGGGACAGCAGTGAGATGGGACAGGGAAGGAAAGAGAGGGGACAGCAGGGGAAAAGGGGACAGCAGGGGAAAAGGGGACAGCAGGAGAAAAGGGGGAATAGCAGGGGAAAAAGGGGATAGGAGAAATGGGGACAGCAGGAGGAGAAGGGATAGCAGGGGAAAAAGGGATAGCAGAGGAAAAAGGGGACAGCAGGAGGGGAGAGGGGACAGCAGGAGGCTCACAGTACCTATTGGAGACCTGTAGATCCCACAAAAGAAGCCCAGTCTTGTATCAAGGGGCTGTCCCCAAAGATGCAGAGCTATGAAGCCCTTCCCTGAAAAACACCACTTCATACACTTTTAAAATATCTGGGGTTTATCCTTTTTTTCCCCTTTGAACAGGAAGCACCTTTAATGGGTCTTGTTCATTGAGAAGTCTACAGAATTAGTCATAGCAGGACTATATAATGTAAAGTATTCTCTGTTTTAATTCCAAAGCCAAGTGCAGCTGATGTTAGCAGAAGTGATAGACAAAAATGGAGGAGTGAGCTGTGCAGTGTGGCCCTTTGCAGCTGAGGAAGGAGTGCAGCTGCTCACCTTGAAGAGCTGTGCTCATCAGCCATGCCCTTGAGCTGTCCTATCCATTCCACTTCCCGCTCCTCTGAAGAGCTGCTCTTCCCAAGGTGCAGCTTTGTCTCGAAGAAATACTGGCTTGTAGCAGTGTATGAAAACACCCCAGCACACAGAGCAGGGAGCAATTCCCTCAGCAGCAAACAAGGAGAGGATTTTTCTCATTTATCCTGGATATACTCCAAGAATTCTCTCTTCAGTTCAGTTATTATCTTTCCCTACGGTGTGGAATATTCAATTAAACTTTCTCTCAAATTGGCCATAACTTTCAATGGAAATTAAAGCAGTTCTATTTAGGTACCAGTATCTGTCACCAGGCTTAATGTTCAGAGAGAATAGGAATGGTTCCACCTGTTGGGTGTGAATTAACCTCGGCTGACATTCCTCATGTTTCAGTTCCTCAAAAGCAGGGGAAGATGACAGCATTTAACATCCAACTGCATGTGCTGGCTCTCAGCTTTGGGTACTGGAGGGGCACAGCAAATATACTCTTCATTTGGAATGTATTCCAATTAATCTGGCTTTTTTTTTAATAGCTTTTGTGATTCACTAGGAGGAAAAACATATATCGAGCAGAATGTTCTTCTAAATGATCTATCACTTTCCATCCAACACCATATGGACACACACCTCCTCCTGTGGTTAAAATGCTTCTTTTATTGTGAAATCGACTGAAATTTCCCAGCTCCTGCCTCTTACTGCAAGAAACACACTTCTGTCAGAGGAGGCAGACCCAGAGCAGGAGTACATTTGTTTTATCTGAAAAGGAGGGGGAAAAATGCTTTTTGGAACCCAATCTTGTTTGCAGGTTGTCTTAAGCTGAGCATGTGTTCGTTCTGGGTTAACTCATTTTGTGCTCTTCAAAAGAAATGTAACTCAGAAAAATAAAATCTGCCCCTGGGAGTTTCTCACCAGTTAGTTTGGCTGGGAAGGTTATTTATTTTATTGTCCTGACAGTGGGAAATGCGTGAGGAGTGGCAGCAGCTGTGAATGGTGTAAAGGGGAAGGGGTAAAATAAAATAACTGAGCACTTCCAGGTGTGTGCACACAGATGTGCACTGCTTCTTGTTCTTTGTTGATGAAATGACCAAAAAAGAGTCCATTAGACACAATCTGATGAGCAAGGTGAGGGGAAAAAGCCTCCAAGCACAGCAGAGAGCTTCCTGCTGGCCTCGGTGCTTTCTGTGGATTGGGCTGCTCGTAGTGTTCACCAGTGATAAGCCAAAAATGTCTTATCACCCTCGGAGTGCAAGTCCCTGGACATTACTGTGGCAGAAATAAAGTTACCTCTTGGAATTTGTAAAGAAAGCGTAGAATTTGTATTTCAGAGTTATCCAAATAGCAAAACTTTGCTATTGCAATGCCTTTGGCTGTGCTGACAATGAGCATCTGAGAAACACAACTTAGACAAAAATTGGCTTTTTCTGGTGCAGGCACTTGGAGTTTCCTGTCTGCAAGAATCTAGATGGCAGCTTGTTTTATTTATTAGTGACTTTTAGTGCTCTGTGAACCAAATCCTCCTCCTGTGTCAGGTGCTGTGGCTCAGCCCTTATCACCCCGTGGTGGGATCTGGGCTGCAGTGATTTCAATCACACATTAAGGCTGCAGCAAAGCAGCTCCACAGGCTGAAGATTAAATAGTTTGGACTTGCTTATCTTGGTTTTACACAGGCAGCAATAAGAGGAAGAAGAAAGGCACTCAAAATAATTTTATCTAGCCAGTGTTGCGAGGTTTTTCCTGCTCCTCTGTTCCCCTGATAGGCTGTAGAGGCTCTCAGAGCTTCTCCCAGCTCCCTCTGCTTGAAAATTCCACCAGGATTTTTCTTCTTGCTGCCCAAAAGGAAAGGCAGGCATTTTATTGCCATATAAAAGCTAAATGTTGAACAATGTCAGCAGCAGGTGGAATATTTAAGGTGTTTTCATTTGATCTTTCATGAGCTTCTACTTCAGCTTGGGTAAATTGAGTTATTTAGTAGATATTTAGTATCCAGCATTTTCACCTATTTGTGACTATTTCTATATTTTGTTCTCTATCCTGAATCAGTGGTTTTTAAATTGTAAATTGCTCACTAATTAATGACACAGACAGAACGTGGTGGTTCTTACACCTGTAGCTCCCACTGCCTGCTGTGTCCAGTTCCATTAACCCTTGCAGACCTGCATGCTGCTCCTTCACCTCTGCTCCAGGTGATGTCCTGGATGTGTGGGGACACTTTTGGACCCTCAGATTTGTTCCTGCTTCCCACCTCAAGTGGATGAACAGTTTCACTTTTATTGCAAGCTGTGCTTTCCTGTGATGGGAGGAGGACCGAAGTCTGACCTTTGGTGTGATGTGATATAAATTGACACTCCCTAATTGAAATAACAGCAGGTGACAGCCCAGGGAGGGGTGTGAGGCAGGTGACAGGCAATCCAGCACATCCCTGAGTCAGCAAGTCCCTAACTGCATTATCTGGGATGCTCTGGCTCCTGCCACCATCACTCTGTTCCTGGATTTGAGGCAGCTCTTACCCAGGACTCCAGAACTTCTGCACTTTCCAATGAGAAAACTGGATACATTCAGATGGATTTTAAACCTCTGGCTGTCACAGCCACTCACACAGTTCCCAGGGCTGGAATCTTTATGGGCCAGGCTATCATGTTCTTTCTTAGGGAGTGCAGCAGCCCTTGCTCCCAGGAACAAGCCTGGTCCATAATCCAGTCCCTTATGCTTTATGGCTATTATTATCTTCTCCCCCCAGCACCATGAGTTGCACACAGGTGTAATTTAAAGCTAGAGACAATGTGAAATGTGTTTTGAATAATAGATGAGTTCCAGCCAGGTATGGTTAGCATATAATTAAAAATAAAGATAAATACAAGGCCTGTGACTGTGAGCTCAGTGCAACCTCTGTTGTGGTGGGGCTGAGGGAGGAGACACGGGGGAGAGGTGATTCCTTTCTGATCTTCTCTGTGAAATACTTCTGTGCAGATGACAGAGTTTGCTCTCCCTGCAGTGAAGGGCTGTTGTTCCATCCTTAGTAAATCCAGTGATTCCCCAGTGTCAGGGAATATGAGGGTTTTTCCCATTCATTCTCACCTTCCTTCCATCTGGAAGATCCATCATCTTCTGTTAATTTTATTTTTTTTTGGTACATCCCATCCTCTCTATATTTTATTTATTAATTTTCCCTTGACCTCCTATAGCCACAAATTTCCTGTATCCCCATCCAGGTGGGCTTCCAGCAGCCTGACTAAAGTGAATTCCATGTTCACACCCCCTGCAAGCCCCTGACCACTGAAAGAACAGAGTCTGCTGTAAAGACAGGGCAGCAAAAGACTGGGAAATGATTTAAAAATGTTAAATCAAGGTTCCTTCCAGTCAGATGAAAGACTTTCAGACTGTGAGCACTTCCACCACGTCCTTCCTTGCACTGAACTTGGAGGAGCAGGCAGACATTGACACTGATGGGAGGAAAATCAAGAAATCAAGATAGCTGATCTTTTCAGGCAGGAAAAGTTGGTTTCTTTTGTGCTCTGAACAGGCACTGTGGTGATAAAACTGTCTGATACAAACAGGATGGAGAGCACTGAATTTAGTCAGAGTTTTTTGTGGGTGTTTGGTGCAGTGTCAGTGAATTTCCTGGAATTCTGTGCTGGCTGCAAAGGGGAAGAGCTGCACCTCAGGGATGGGTTTGTGAGCATCTCCCACCCTCAGCTCCAGGTCTGAGAGAGGAGAAATTGAGAAGGTGAGAGCAGACAGTGGTTGAGGAGAGAGGAAAGGAGCTAGGAAGGAGTTAACAGCTCAAAAAAAAAAACAAAACCAAAAACAAAGTGTATTTTTAAAATTAAGAAGGAAAGTCAGCACGAGGGAGGCTCCCATCAGGAATTGCCAACCTCAGAATGTTCTGGATTGCTGGGAAATGACCCCTGAGCTCCTTGAAGGTCGTGTCAGGCTGTTTTCCCTCTTCTACCTATACATAGTGTGAGTTTTTAATTCTCTGAAGGGCACAAGTGTGGAGTGTCCTGGTCAGGGCAGAAGCTCCAGGGACCCTCATTCCTGGGGATGGTGCCAGGGGGTTCCTGAGGCAGCAGAGCATGGGGGTGACACAGGGTTAGCATCCCCTCAGAGGGGCAGAAGGGTTCCAGTCAGAACCAGCTGCACTGGGGCTGGACGTGCTGGGGACCCTCGGGTTAATTTTATCTCTGTGTAATTGTGTTCAACAGTGTGGGGCTTTGATTTGCAAGGAAAAGTCTCCATTTTTAAAGGTGAAGCTGAAGATTGTGATTTGAATGGAGCTTTGCTGTGACAACAGTGCCTGTTCCCACTGCTTGAACTTTAGGTGAGGTTTCTTTCTGTGCTCTGTCTGGTGCAGGACATTTTCATGTGAGGTTCAGTGGCTTTTGGAAATAAAAATCTTCTGTCACAAGCTAAATAAAGCTTCATCAGATCTTTTCCAAGGTGAATGACACACAGCCTCTCACTGCTGAGACTCTGTTTTATATTTTAAGCTGGAAGGTGGATGTCCATGAGTCACCTGGCCTGTTTTCCCTGTCCATGCAGATGACAACACCCTGCACGGGCCGGTGTTCCTGCAGGAGCCCAACAGCCTCATCTTCCCCCTGGACTCGGAGGAGAAGAAAGTGAAGCTGAGCTGTGAAGTGAAAGGAAACCCCAGACCAACCATTGGGTTTGTTCCATGTTTTTTGCTCTTGGAACTGATTTACCAAAATATGA
>VXBI01010431.1:15276-28751 GCA_013397375.1 Toxostoma redivivum
TTGTTGTTAATCCCTTTGTTCTGTGAACAGAGTTTACAAATATATAAGAAACAACTTTTGACTATCATAAAAGTAATCCACCATTGAATTCCGGTCTCTGTTCCCAGCCCGTAGTGTATGCATATCTATTATCTCCCTATCAACATAACTCTGGGAAAGGTGGGAATTCAGTGGGCTTCCTGCAAGGTTACAGTGACTGAAAGATTCTTTACAACAACAAGACACATTACAGACTCGGTTCACATAAGTGTCCCAAGACTATGTTAGGTTCTTCTCCAATGTATCTTTCATGTACATCATCTTCCTTCAACCTCATTGGGATTCAGCACATTTTCTGTGCATAAAAATACATTTCCTTTATGTTATGATGGTATAGGTTACCAAGAGTGATTTATTATTATTCCTCCCTTTCCAAGACCACCACAAACTGCTTTAACAGGCATTTCACCCAATTTAACAGAGGCAGGTACAGCTATAGCCCCTGCACTGGCTTCTCACAGATTTCTAAAACAAATCACTCTTTCTCCACCACTTAATATATGCAAAATAGTAACTGCAAAATAGTAACTTAAACCTAAGCTCCTGCTTAACTTTTCTGCTTTCTCTATGCTTATGCAGCTTCTCCCTAACTATGGGGTAACTGTCTGATCAAAGTTAATCCAATCTTGGTTTATGTGGTTGAAAGGACAAATAGTACTCCATAATATTAGCAGATTCTGAGTTGGTCCAAAGGCCTGTAATTACTAGTACCAGATCTGTCAAATACAAGAGCTGAACAAACATGGTCTGAAGCAGAACTGAGCACCATGGTCTCATTTTTAGCAATTTAGCCAATAAACAGTGCAGAGGTGAACTTTTATACAGCCTTAAGGTGTGTCAAGATGAGCCCAGCCAGCAGGCAATCACCCAGCCAGCCACAGAAAAGTTCCTAGATGTCTTAAAATTTGATTTGCTATGTTTGTTCAAACTGCAATCTTGGAGTCTTGCTTATGTCTCTAGAAGTGTTATTGTCTCCTTAATGAATGACACCACTAAATATGCACACCTCACCTCACCTCACCTTACCTTACGTGACCTGGTGATCATTAAGGATGAGTGACTGATGCTGTCCCTGGTCTGCCAGGATAAAACTGATAGCACCACATGGATTTTCCACAGTTAAAGGCTTTCCTTGATATCCTAACAAACCATGAATCATGGTTGTATGTAACACAGGTCCTTGAAGGCACAAAAATAGCTTGAAATTTACCTATTACAAAATGCTAACTTTTGAAAGAGAAATTTCAGATTAAGAAATTATAAAGCATATAGTCTTGAATGGTTGATCTGGATCTACATTACCTTTGAGTGCTATTTTCAAATCCAAATAGGTGGATTTCTTTGGAGGCATAGTATCCATGCCTGGATTAATGCTGATCTTTTCTGAACTCTTCCATCACAGGGTGTTTGTGAGTCTCAGAGTAGATATGATGTCTTAAGTTCACATCATAAGACTTGAGCAAAGCCCATGCTAAAGCTGCATTTCTCAGAAAACTCTCTGCCTTTCATATTTCTTTGGTCTAATTCATGCACACTTTTATGAATTTATCTGATGCATTCAAAGAAATTCATTAAAGTAAGGCTACCTCTGTCTTTGAAAAAAGGAAAAGGTCCATTCAGATCCTGTGATAGAGAGCTTGACCAAAGGTGTCAAAACCAGTAGAAAATTCAGAAATTATTTATATACTCAAAATCACTTATGCTGGGCAGTGTGGATAGCTTTGAAAAATTAACTGTAGCATAAGAAATATTAATTAACGTTTAAAGAAGCTGAAGTCCATGAAAATGTTTTGTGACAGCTCCACAAAATTAATTGTAACAGACTAAAAATCTAGCTATAATGTAATTCCCAACTTTTGATTAGGACTCTAGTTCCAGCTACTGTACTGCTGAAATGTCAGTATTGAGAACTTCTGGCTACAGATCCAAGTCAGGATTTTTGCTTCTATCTATGCTGGTGGTATTTTTGCAGTTATACCTCTGGAACAAAACTTGGGCACTTAGTTGCCCCAGAATAGTGTCAGGCACCTTCTGGCACTGACTGCCAGCTTCTCTTCCTGGCTTCTTTTTAAATCTAACTTCTCCCATAAATTGTTGCTATTCAGATTCTCCATGAGCTTTACTCCTGATACCCCTATGCCAATCTCAGTCCCTATCAGACTGCATTTCTGTGCCAGTCTACCTATTATTTTCATCCTCCCTGTGGTTTCCTCTCAAGCTATCTAAACTTAGCATGGCTTCTCTTAGAAAAGACAGATTATTTTTTTCATTCAGTCTCTTTGTATATTGTCTTGAGCAATCCAGAGCAAATCTAAACAGCAACTTGTTTAGGAAGTTCTGCCCTTCATTTCTGCCTTGGGGTGATTCACACCCAGTCAATTTATGAGCAGATAAGAACAGTTCTGTCTCAGAGTCATGTAAGACTGGACAACTCTTAGAGAAGATGGATTATTTTTTTCATCTGACAAAAATTTAACAAGCACATAACATTTATTTAGGATTTAATGTTTACACAGGAGCAATAAAGTTCAGAACCCTAATACACTGGAAATTTTTAGTTCCTCCTTCAAAGAGAAATTTTTAGTGAAAGCTTGCAAGCTTTCACTAAAAGCTTAAGTAACACATTTTTCCTGATTCCATTCTCAGAACTATATGAGCAATTAGAGGAAATTTACCAAAAATATCATCATATGGCAGACACCCACTACAGAATATTTCAACACAAATATCTCAAGTCTGGCAGTCATAACCAAGAAGAACTGAGAACTAGAAGTCCTCCAAGCAGAAGTGTCAGCCAGGGTAAAGATTTGAAAACATTATCACTTCAGTTTCTAGGAATTCCTATTGCAATCCTTTTCAAGCTTACTGTTCACATGTTAATTGTGTGAATGGAGATTCACTATTTTAAAATAATTTATTTTAAATAACTGCCTTCTCTTCTTTCAATTTTGGAAGCAACTTTCAGTTTAGTTAGTAGGAAAAGAGTATTGGATTTATTTACAGTTCAACAACATTTAAATCAAATTATGTCAAAAGTTTGGATTCAAACACTTGGATTCAGTAACATGATTTAGAATGAAAACCAAAGAACATGCTTGGGGTGAAATGAATAATCCCAAATCAATCTAAAAGCAATCTGATTAAGCTGAAATTGTTTAAGGATTAGTGAATAGTATGTACGTAGGAATTAGAGATTAGGACTTACTTTTCCCACATTTATATTTAAATTCTATTAGTGGATTTCTTAATCAACTAGCTGTTACTGAAAAGGCTAAATTAGAAAATAAACACATGCAATTAGCTTTGTCACTAGCTTACTCATTTCTTGCTCTGGATGTCTTATTATAGGTTCAAACACTAAGAAATATTAACTTCTGGAAAACACAAAGATAATTTAATACTTCAGCACATATCAAATGCAACACTGAAATTGTAATGTTGTTTAAAGCTTAATTCCCATTCCACACAGATATAAAAATACAGAATTTACATCTGCACACACGAATACAACATACAAATATAGAAAAGTGAGCTGTATTAGTGTGTGGTTGAAACACTAAGCTCTAGATTCTTCTTGTGAAAGTGTGCATGTGGGTGATTTTGGGGGAAAAGACTCAATGGCAGAAAACAGTTTAAAAACAGAATCTGAACTAAATGCAGTATTTTAAATCTACTGAGTCACTACTAGTGGTTCTTTAAATGCACTATAAGTAGCACTGGTCCAAAGTAAGATAATTTTGCACATATAGTCCAAATACAATGCAGTATAATGCTGTACCTTCAGAATAAATGCTAGTGGAAGCTAGAGTTCCTGAGCTGGCTAGAAACTGATATAAGGTATAAGAGGGAAAAAATGCTAGCCTTGTGTCAAGACACAAAGACTGTTCCCTTTTTAAGGCAAAAAACCTGAAAATCAGTTGAGAGAAGAGCGATAGACTGAGGGAAAAAGGTGAAGCAATACAGTCTTACAGATCACAAAGCTTTTTTTCTTCTTTTAACTGTTATATGGACTCTGTATTTTCTTAGACTAGGTTATAAAATTACATGATCCAGCCTAATGAAAACATAAAAATGCATAGCAAAACTGAAAACCTCAAACAAACCAAGCCAAGATTACTAAGAAATAAGTGCAAATCACTTTTGGCAGTAATCCCCAATTTGAAAATAATCCTGTCTCAAAGACAGCAGGTAAAACTCAGAGTGTGTATTGAGCATAGGCAGCAAAGTTTTAGAAGCACAGGACAGGCTGGGAAGGTCTGCAGGGGTGGCATCCATGGGAAAATGGTCATGTGTGGCACGCACAGCCTGTTCCAAGCTGTGGCAATAATAAAAAGGAAGGAAAAGTGAGCCAGAGGTGTTTGAAATGTTTTTAGTTTTGAGTGTTTTTTGTTGCTCTCAATATCCTAAGCAGTAATTAAATGTTTATGTTAATTGGCAATAAATTAGGTTAAATTCCCCAGTTTGAATCTGTTTTGTCCATAGCAATAATTGCCAAGTGATTTCCCCGCCTTTATTGTAACTCACAAGTTTACTCACGCTTGATTTTCCTGTTCTCTCCTCCATGCTTCACAATTGCCTGCCAGCCAGTGTCATCCCCACACAGGATGTTATTACAAATATTAGTTCTCAGAGAGAACAAACACCATGAAAACACCCTCTCACAATAAATAACTTCAGTTCCAGGAGAAATTATCTCCACAAAGCATATTCCCTCACTATCACTCTTCCAAAAACTTCAGACCTGAATCTGCTTTTAGTTACATTTATTACTATTATCAGTATTGATTATTTTACCTTATGGTAAGGCCACTTCCCTCTGCAATCATAAGGACTACAACAGGTTTTAGACTTTTTGAAATGTGGTCTTTACTAATGAGGAAGATGGAAAATAAAAAAACCAGGAACCATGATTTTGCATATCTACTATATGGGATACCACATGGGATAAAATGAAAAACAGATGAACTTCTAATTGTCACTAAAAATGTAAATTTGTAAATATTTAAGAATAAAATAATTTTGCATGTAAACGTCTACACAATATTAAAAAGGAAAAACTTTCATGAACAAAATTAAATTCTATTTCGCTATATGAAAATCTTCTTCTATATTGCTTATTACCTTCCATTCATAAGGCATACATACATATTTGCTTACCAATATATAGAGTACCCATGACATTATCAGCATTTTTAATAAAATAAGGACTAGTATTTGGGAACTTTTGTAAAGGATACTTCCCTGTCTGACCATCCAGGAGCCACTTTGGCAGTCATATCCACAGCACCTGAGCTGGAACCAATGTCCCTTTGCAGCTGCACACCACACACTCACAGCCAGACTGTTTCCTCAGTGGCTCAGCCCCGGATTTCCCATAGCAGACTTTCAGTCAACTCAATCATTAAAATAATTTCATCATTGTGGAATAAGAAAATAACAGCTTGAGCCGGGTGCCTCCAAGGAAGGACACTGAAAAAGGAAACTCTGGGCTTTTATAGTGTCACAGTCTAAGAGTGCAGAAAGTCTGGGGTCATCAGTTCCTGCCATATGTCTGAGTGTCCAGTGCCCTGGCTGGGCCATAGGTCCCTGTGCTCTTTATCCAAAAGGTTGGCTGCTCATTGCCTCTTGCCTGGGGCTCCACCCCACAGAGCTCAGTCTGCAACTCACAGTACACCTGCACACTGAGATACCTTCACTGAATATATTCCTCAACACTTTTACATCAAACAACAGAGACCAGTGCAGAAATTTTAAAGAAAGCTGAGGCTGTGCCTGCTCCAGAACCAGAAGCACTCTAGTTATTTCAGCACAGCTTTACACCTCAGCAGGGAACTTATATTGGAGCAAAAATCCAGGCAGATGCAATGATGTAGAAATCATAACACTACTCTCTGCACTGCTACATGGACTTGTGAGCTCCCGTGGTTACTTGCTGAGATATTTCCACATAGTCACTTCTCTGTTTTGCAGCATAAGCAGATCTGAGAATGCCTCTGGTGAGCAACAGACCAGTGGTGCACCCCAACTTTTTCATCAGCACAAAGTGTAACCTCTCTGCTATCAACTGGAGATGGAAGTATTCACAGGTGCTGTACTCAGCAAAATTTAGAGCTGAACTACACAGTAAATCATCTTGTACAGGAGAATTGTCTTGTATGCTTTGGAGAGCACTAAAGGAACCTAAAAGTCATGCCACCCCATTTCTACCCAGCAGTGAATCAAATGTCTCACCTAAGCACATTTGAGTGCTGTGCTGTAAGGAAATAACTTAGACTTCACATCTTAGAGTTCAAATCCAGTGTGATTATTTTACCTGCTTTTCCTTTTTCAATATGGTAAACAGAGTGACATATCTAGATAATATATGCCACCGCAAGCTGAGTTATAGCCAGAAAACATTAAATAAAAATGTATTTTGTGTTTTGCTTTCATAAAGAATTGCCCTAGTGTCTTGCTGGAGATATGACATTTAATACAAAACAAACAGCTATGATTAAGGAACAAATTGTTTCTGCTTAATTCAGTTTTAAGGCTCATCAGTCTTTTTATTTTTTTTCTCATTAGATGAGTTTTTCTCAGCTGAAATTTGCAAGAATAATCAACAGGCACTGTAAAAAAATGGTGTTTTTCTTTCTGTGGGGTTATTGCTATTTATAATTGTGCATATAAAAGACAAGTATGACTCTACCATCAGAAACATTAGGAAAACTCCATCTTCCTTCTTTTTCAGAAAACTGTCTATTCTCTGCACAGTCAATGTATGTAATATGAAATAAAGAAAAAAGTGATGAAACATCCCTGAATCCCAAAGTACAATCTGTAAATTTATCCAGTGTGATTTGAACTGGGAATGGGCCCTGAGCTTAGCACCACAACCCAGACACTTAGCAGAACTTCCCACTGTTTCAGTTCCATGTAGACTAAACTCTTGACTTGGACCTTGATTTGAAAAGACATCAGCTCTAGACACCAAGTCTGTGATGTCTTCCCAATAGTGAAGATACTTGGTTTTAGCTTATGTTTTATATTTGTGTTCTATGTGTCCTCTTTCCCCATCCTTTCCCATTACACAGTATCTTGTTCTCAGTTTTTTGCACCAAAGTGTAGATTGAAATCATATCACATTTCTAGAAATATTGGATCACTTATTGTCAATTCCTAGCTACTCCAACTAGTTATATTTATTTGCACTCACTTCTAGACTAAGAAAACAACCATGCTAGTACGAAAAACTGCTTTTATGATGGAAAGCAATTTTTTTTTCTGAAAATATCTGGATATTTCTAAAGACCAATGTGAGACAGAATTGTGTGATATTGACTGATAATTAATTCAGTGACCTTCAGTTACATAAAACACTTAAAGTTTTAGGTATGTAGAGTGGAAGAAAACACAACACCATAATGGTCATTTCATATTCAGCAATGAATATAGTTGGAATCCATAGTTGAGCACAGTTTAAAGCTTTGGTCAAGAAATCTTTATTTATTTATAAGTGAATATTCTATAAATAGAATTTAAAGAGTAACTATGATGCTATAAACACTCCTGATCAATAAGTACAAAGTAAATGAAAGGATTAAATCTTGAGAATATTACAGAAACCAGGGGAAGGAGCTAGCTGCATTAGCCAGGCACAAAATGACCATACTGAAGTTATGGATTTTGGTTGCTATCCAATTGAAATAATGAATCACCAGAAAAGCATGCTGGGAAAAAAATGCTTCTATAAAAAGTAAACTCAAATCTAGGAAACAGATCTCATAAAAAGGAACAACTATGACAACAACAAGCCAAAAAAAAGGAAACAAAAAATGCTCCCTCAAACCAACAAAAAAACCCCACAAAATAAATCCCAAAAACAACCACCCATTTTTTTCTATTTATCAACCTAATTTACTCATTACAAGTCATAATAAATTGCTAAGAAAACCAATCTTTCTAAGTTTTTCACAGAGAATTATTAATGCTTCAGAACAAAATCTAGCTAAATTCTTACCTCTTCTGTGATATTTCTCCTCATTTTCTTTACATTGTCTGATCAGGAACATAAGATCTTCATGAGGACAAATTCCAAGTAGAGCAATTCCAGTATGCTTCTGAAGCACGGACAGCAAGCTCCTTTAGAGAATTATGTGTTATTAGAGATAGAAGAAAACCGTGGCTCAAAGTAAATTCAAAGCGATGGGTCTGTCTGCTTCAAAGTCTCCCTGTAACAATCTACAACACTCTGCTAGTTCTTTGTTATTCTAGGAGGAAGAGTCTAACCATCAGCCCCATAAATCAGCATGGTGGTAATGGAGACAATGGGACTTTGCTGTTTTATATTGCAGCAGAGTCAGGCCCAAAGCTTCTTTCGTTCTGTTCTGAATCAATAGACACAAAAATGTAAAGGAGCAGAAAAATACTTTACAATGTAACTTAGCATTAAAAAAATTACCAAATTTTAAGAAGTGTTGTGTTTGCTGTGTTAGTTTTCTTAATACTAGAAACAGTATATACGTTTGATACTTGTTTGGGGAAAAAGGAATTTAAAATACCAGGCTCTCATCTAGCACATAACTCACAAACCTCTTAGTCATAGTACATAAGTCTGAGACACTTGAGTTACTTAAATCACATGCTGCATCTCAGGACACAGCTGAATTTCCATCCCAGCCAAGCCCATCATCATCAGTTGTCGTCCCCCACCCATCACCAAAACTGTGGCCAGAACTGACACAGCAATCTGCAGCAACAGAGGTGAGAGTCTGAGATGGAGTTACCTGTAGCGTAAAGGTCTACCTATGCACCTTCAAAAATGTCAAAACTGGCATAGCCTGAATATTTAGCTTTGCTTGACAATTCCTGTAGAATCAGAGAGGGTCTAAATAATTCTGAAAAGGAATGATCAACACCCATTCTTTGCATTGTGTCTCTTTAAAATTACTGTCCTGAAATGCATATTCCTGCATTTTCTATAGTTTGTTACCATCCAGATTATCTTGCTCAGAAGACTCACAATTTGGACTTAGAGTTTTTTCCAAATTTTGTCACCTGAATCCTCACATGAGGAAATATAGGCTATCTTCTTGAGAATTCATCTTAAGGAATTACATTCTCCATTATGTTCTCATTGAATGTTAGTTAATCAAAAACACATTAAATTTGCTAATGTTAGTAGTATTATGTTAGTGAAAGAAGCTGAGAAAAGAACTGGACCATGTGGATAGCTGCATTTTTTTAACCTGGTTATTAGTGCATACAGACAGTCTAGTACAAAAGAACCAGTGTTATGTCATCCCTCAACACAGACTGAAAATCATTTAGAGTGATATAAATATTTATTAGGGAAAGAAGGTTAACTAAGATCAGGCCAAATGTGTAAACTGTGACCTTATTACTGCACATACTTTCCTGCCCAGGATGCTAATGTTTCTAGCATCAAAAAAAACCCAAAAACAAGTGATCCTCAAAACAAACAAAAACCCAGAAACAAACAGACACGCCCTGCCCCCCCCAAAAAAAACCCAAAACAACTAAACCAAAAAACAAAGCCCAAACAAACAAAAAAAGTCCCCAAACCAGTATTTATTTTTTGATTGATCAGTTGTTGAGCTCATTCACATCAGTATAAATCCAGATAAATTCACTTGTGTCAGAACATTTTGAAACACTTTAAAACTAGATTCTGGTTTATTTTCCGTTCTTTCATAACTCAGAATAGGAACAGCTTGTTCAGAACCCTTGCTTGCTCTGAACTCTCACTTTTAGAATATTCTGCTATTCACTCTACTTTTAGAATATCCTTGTTGTCTTCTTTTATTTTTTCACCCTGGTTCTCCCTGCTTGGAATAGTTCCTTTTTTGTGTGCAAGTTTCTTTCATTTTCTGATTTTCCTTTACTTGCTGGTTTTCCACCACCAGCTTCATCTATTATTTTTCCTAGTAACATTTTTCATTAGCTGCTGGAGAACTTTGATTCTTGAGGAAGAATCTTCAGACTGTAATGAAGCTGCTTTGTTGTTAACCGTCTCTTTTAAAGAATCACGGTTCAGGGACTTAATGTTCTTAGAATTTTTTATTAAATTTTGACTACTGCTATTTTAAAAGACTATTTATGGTTTATTCCTGCCATCTTTTTCTGTCTCAGCTCATTTCAAAGTAACAGAACATCTGAGGCTTCAGGAAATTAGGGTTTTTTCCCATATAAAGCCAAGATGTTAGTCATCAGTACATTTTAGAGGAATATTTTCCTGATCATTTGACTTAATTTTATCTATTAACTTGTAGATAACAGTATGATACATATGTATTCATCTTGAGAGAAGCATCTGCATTATTCAACTACAGAGCTTTCTGTAAAATGTATCTATAACACTGCCATCCAACATATCACTGCAGTGCAGTGTAGTATAGTTTACACTCATCTGCCTCCTTTTGATGCCTCTTTATCCATGCAAACATTCTCAGACACATGAATAGAGCTAAAACTGCAGTGGAACTGCTTATTTCACACTGTTTAAAATGAGAACTTTTTCCTAGTTTTAGTACTAGATGGACTTATACATGTAAGATACTACTATCAAGGGTTATCAAGAGTTATTTTCCTAGACATTCATCTCTTACTTATGCTAAATTAATCATTTGGACTGTTGTTATTTTAAATGACTAAATAGTAAATGCCTTATCCTTTAGTAAGCCTCACGGTCTCCTTCATGCCTCTCCCACAACTAGACTAAGCATCAGAGGTATATTCTGCAATTTTCCTATGATTAATTGAAATATTCAGTTATTCAAGTTTGGCTGCCTATTTTGTGTGAATTAATTACTTGGTATGTTTTCTTTTTTTCCTTTTATGTTATTAAATGCACTGACAAAGCTGTGTGTCAAGGCAAAGAGCATTACCACACCTGAGTTAGTCATATAGTTAGAGTGAAATTAGATGGCGCCAGCAAAAGCATTAGGTAGGCTAAAATATCTTTCTCTTGTCTCTGTATAATTCCATCACATTAAATAATAACAACTTATCATTATAGGGGTAATTCCTTGGTAAGGAGTGCAATCGTGTCTCATCATTTTCAAGAAATAGCTACCTTTCATACAATGAGAACAGTTTTTGGTTTCAATTTGTTTGAATATCCATGTTCACAGTACCAATACTTCTTTCTTAGCAGCCTAAGATGGAAAAGTTTCTCTCTTTAGGTCCTGCTTTGGAATCATGGTTTAGGAATAGTGCTCCCCAATTTAGTAGTCCCACTGAAAACCTACAAACCATGCTCTGGACCATGCTCTGGCTGCTATCTCCTCCCTCCCCCTACCCATCCTTGTGTAGTGGGATGGAGAGGAGAATTGAAGGTATATAAAGATCACAGGTGGAGATAAGAACAATTTACTGGAAACAGCGATGAGATGAGAAATGAAGAGAAACAGCAGCAGCAACAATACTAATAAAAGGGTGTACAAGAAAGATTAATGACTCACACAAAAAAAAAGGATCACCACACAGGAACCACAATGCACAAGCCATGGCCACACCACCCTGGAGGAGATTCCCTTGCCCTACCCCTGGTAATGATGTGAGGTGTTATAGAATAATCTCCATGTCCTAGCCATGCCTCCCTTCTGGCAACTGCAAAAATTAATCCTGTACTAGCCAGGACCAGGACTATTGGTTTACTAGAAAATTTGCATTACTGAATGTTTCTCGGCTGTTCTGGGATCAAGCCTCACTGGTAGGGCAAAAGAACTTAATTCCTTCTTTTAAAACTTTTTTTTGGGATCTGAATATGGCATGCTTATAATCCTGGTTTTGTACATTGGATGCGCTTCAACTTTTCAGATAATAATTTCTAGAGAGAAGGTGTTTTGAGATAAGGAGAATTATAGTGAAAATGTGGTTACCTGACCACATTCTCTTCTTTCTCTCTGTCCTGTACCTTACTCACAATAAAAAACTGTTGAAAAAGAAGGAACAAAAGGATATTCAGATGTTATTTTAGTCTAAATAGCTCTTATTATTTGAAATTATCTATACTATTTATTGTAAAAATATGTATTTCATTAATAGTCATATTAGTTTTGCATATAACTAAAAGAATTTTCACCTCATATAATATACTCTATTGCTTTTCTAAGAGATCTGTGTGAAGGAGAGTATCTTGTACTATCCTGCCAGATTTGATTTCTTTTGGGGTCTGGTATTTGGTCTATGGATTTTGGCATAATCTCATTTCAACTGCTCTCCAGGGTGCTTATGATATTCATGTTGCTGAAGTTATTCCAGAAGGCCATGATCAAATCTGAATGCAGCTCTCTGTACATCACACACTTCTATGCCACAGAATATGGATGAGATATCAAGATTTTAAATGCACATTGTGGAATAGATCATATCTCTTTTTAAAGATAGGATTCTATCTATAATCTTTATGAGAAAAATTCACATTGAATAAGTATGAATTCTTTCTCCCTGTGACTAATGCAGAATGCTTCAGCTTATGTATAATTCACATTTTATGGTTTGTTTGTTACTCTTCAATGGAAAATTCAATAAGAACTTAATTAAAAAGAAGAGATGTAGTATCATAAAGCTGAAACAGAAGTGTAATTTCACAGACACTCATATTTTATAAAATTTTATTTTTGTGATTTATAATTAAGGCAAGTAGTAGAAATATTAAAGTTTGGGGTTTTTTTAATGAAATATTAAGCTGGAGAAAAATTACTTCATTAGTTCAAAAAGTGTCAATGGTGAACACAAAGAGAAATAATATAATAGAAAAGATTTTGAAAATGTAAAAGTGAAGCTATCTGGGAAAGTAGAAGAAAAGAATTATTAGTTAAAAAGAGCAATTGCATAAATTATTCCAATAATGTTCCTATAAAAGCCATCAGAGTAGTATCAGTAGTATGCACATTTTATGAAGCAGGTGCTACTGAAAATGATACTATAAATTGAAAAGAAAGAGTCAAATCATTTGCCAAGTGATTAAAGTGTTGCAATTTATTATACTTTTAATGTAATATTTTTGTGGGATATGAATAAGTTTTACAACATGTAATATAGCAATTTCATTCCATGCGATCGATACCAACTTAGCTATAATAGCCTGTTCTAAGATTTATTATCAGACTTTGCATCTCATACATAGATAAAGGTAGTTATGAAAAGAATACTGGAATTGACTTGTTTTAAAAAAATTAAGAGCTTCTTGTGAGGAAGGAATGCTTCCTTTCAGGTACAAGATGCTTTACATTCCCACATAAGATCTACCTTTAGTGTTTCCTCTCTCATTCCACTCTGGTTAACAGCAAAATTAAAACTTTATTAATGTATTTATTTATACCCTGAGGTCTGATTTGCAGTATTTTGTGCCTCTAGTACCATAAATATATACAGCTAAATAGATATAGAGAGAGATGCAGATGATGTAGATGTAGATAAGAAAAAAGGGA
>VXBI01010431.1:36090-66253 GCA_013397375.1 Toxostoma redivivum
GTATTAACCTTTATTTAGAAAAATGTTTGGTCAGATTTTTTTATGGGATGTCTGATATAGTTAACAATGGAAGTACTTATACCCTTTGCTGAAAGGTGAAAAGAAATCACCTGATAGAGCTTAATCCTTAACCTTATGGAGGGAACAATAACACATTATAAAACAAAATTTCATAGTGCATGGGTTCCTACAGGCAACTATGCTAGAATTCTCAGTAGCATTAAAGATTTATGTGACTTTCACACCAAGTAAACATTTCTAGTCTCTTACTACATATTGTAGAACTGTATTAATCATAATTGTAGGGAATCAGAATTTATCAATCAATAAGTTGACAATGCTGCTGAAGTTGGACAGTGTCTTATCCTCAGTATTTTTTGGATAGCTATGCTCACTGTTTAAATCCTTGCTTGGTCTTTTCAGATGTTTATCTTGTAGTAATTAAATTCATTATTGTTATGCTACCTCTTTCTTTTGCTGAAGAATGAGAAGCTCTTCCTAGAAAAGAACTAATATTATGCTTCAAGACTAGGTTTTAGAGAGATTGATATCAGAAAAAATAATTTTATAAGCCTATTTTAATGTCTTTCAACATCATTCATGTAAATTTCTCAGAAAGTTTAAGAAATATATTCATTAATTCATTAACATCCACTATACAAAGAAAATATGAAGAGATTAGCCAGGGAAAAGATCCAAACACTGCATAAAGCAGTATAATTTTTCTGAATCACTCAAGGATTCACACTAGCTAGATTACAAAAATGTATTGAGTTGTTTATTGGATGGTAAGAACAGAGATAGAAGTTGACTCTTATTCTTCTCTTATTCAGTTTTCCTGTTCTACATCCGTCTCACTGGTGGAAAACCAGCAAACCCTTACTTTACTGTATTGGATTCATACTGATTTTATATATACTCTTTTACACCCCACAAGAGACACAATTGGACTTGAAAAATAAGGAGAAGCACTTATAAAATCCAGATAGTTGTAGCATGCAAATGCCTGATGACATTATGTCTTAGGAAAAAGGAGCTGAAAATTTGGAAGTATAGGGTCTTGCACCCAGAGAGGAATAGCCACAGGTACCAGCACCTGCTGGAAAGCAGCTCTGTGGAGAAGCACCTAGGGAGGGGCCCTGGTGGACAACAAGCTGTCCATGAGTCACCAGTGTGCCCTTGTGCCAGAAAGGCAAATGGGATCCTGGGTTTCATTAGGAAGAGTGTAGCCAGAAGTTTGAGGAAGGTTATCAATCCTCCCCCTCCACTCAGCCCAGGTGAGGCTGCATCTGGAGTGCCGTGGTCCAATTTTGGGGCCCCCAGTTCAAGAGAAAAAAAAATGAACTAGCGAAGAGTGTCCAGTGAAGTTTTACAAAGATGATTAAGAGATTGAAACATCTCTCTTATGAGGAAATGCTGAGAGAGTTTGGCCTTTTTAGCCTGGAGAAAAGACATCTGAGAGGGATCTTCACCAATGTCTCTAAATATCTGAAGGGAGGGTGCCAAGAGAATGGAGCCAGGTTCTCGTCGGTGGTGCCCAGCAACAGGACAAGGGGCATTGGGCACAAACTGAAACACTGAATCTCAATATGAGGAAAAACTTCTTTATATTAAGAGTGACTAAGAACTAGAACAGGCTACCTACAGAGGATGTATAGTGTCTTTATCGGGAGGCCTTCAAAACCTGCCAGGACACAATCCTGTGCAAGCTGCGCTTTAGCAGGGGGGTTGAAGTAAGTGAACTCCAGAGTATTCCCACCTTCCAATACCCACTATTCTGTGACTCTGTGGAATACAGAAATAACAACACTGAAGTTAGGTGATACAAAATAGCACACTTAAAGCTCACTAGAAAGACAGATTTCTCATCAGAAGTCAGGAGCCCCTTTCTAGAGATTAAGCACTATCTTTGTGGAAAATAAGGAGAACTATGTAAACAAACAAACAAACAAACAAAACAAAACAAAAAAAAACCCCAAACAAACAAAAAACCCCCAACCATTTCAAAGTAGCATCTTATAATTTCTTATTATAGAATTATTATAAGATTTCTTATATAGTCCATATATTTTTTATTTCTTATTCTTAATAATTTATAATTTCTCAGCATATTGTGCAATTAAGTTGCAGATATATTGATGCCCAAGGCAGTTTCTAAGTTCCACATAACCCAGTATGGCTTGTTACTGCTTTACTGTGGCATTCACTCATCTGCTTGCAAATTGAATCTTTGCACATCCACACAACAAGAAGCCAAGGTCTTTAGAGTATGAATGCTATCCATGATATTTCCCTGGAAAAAGGAAAGGGTATTTTATACCATATAAATATTATTATGTTTTCTATAACAAGTTGATTGCCTTTCTATTTCCAGTTTCCAAAAAAAGAAATTTTAAACATTTAGTTAGGTTTACATTACCTGCAGATCTGAACAAAAATGTGGATATAAACACAGTTTTGTTCTTATGTAAAGGTGTTTTATATGGAAAACTGTTATGCCGGGATTATTTTCTGTAGGAAAGTCACTTCAGGTGCAACCTTTCTGGTATTCTAAGTACAGAGCACAACAGCTTTGTCAGACCCTTCTCAAACCTACAAAAGGCTCATGGATAGCTCTTGGTTTCCAGTAATGTATTGACTCAGTGAATCTCAGTGATTTGTTCCAGGGAAATTAAAAGTAGATTACTGCATCTGAGGTAAGTCCCATGATACTGCTTTAGGCTTTCTGATGAATGTAATCCAAAACTTCCCCTTGAAATCTTTTTTTACCTGACACAGACACACCTGTGCTGTTAAAACATATCCATGGAATAATTCTTGAAGGCAAACATCATAGAGGAATACATGTTGTTAAAAAATATTTAAAAATTCAAATTAGTATTTAGAGATAATATTTTCCATTATTCATCCAGTTCAAGTTGCTATTTTTGACACTCGCTTTGAAAAATTATTTACTGAAGAATCATCCCCTGGTGCTATGAGTGGAAGCCATTAAACTGTTGTCCTTTAACAAAGGGGCCTTGGTGGGAGCTTGCCTGTGCAATTTTTCTCTCCATTTTTATGACCTGATTTGAGGGATGCTTATTTTGGCTTTTTGATATATGTCTATATTTCATTCCTACATTATTGTTTGGCTTTTGGTTCAAGGGCCTTATGTCCTCTGCATATGACTGTTTCTGGTAAACAGCTGCCTCAGTGTCTTAGAATTATTGCCTAAAACTTAGGAACTTCTTTAATGGATTAAACAAGTCATTTTTCTAGGCAAGTCAGATCTGTTGGTCTCATATTAATATTGCTGAAAGAAGTAGTGTTCAGAATTTAAACATGTCTGGATTCAAGTCTGTCATGACTGATGTTTTGCATAGCAAAAGAAAAGAAAATAAACAGTGTTAAACTATTGCCTTTCAGCCGCAAGATTAACCATTTATAACACTTCTCAAATTAACCCAGTAAAGCAGTGAGGCTATATGGAATGTGCATTCATTTTTTTGAAGGCTACTTCTTTACTATTTTCTCTAGCAATAAAATACAAGGCACAATGTTCAAGGAGCACCAGAGCATCCAGAGGACAGGTATTAGAGGATACACACTTATTTGTTACATTTAACAAAGAACAGAAGAAGGGAAAGGCAAAATTACAGGAAAAGCAATCTTGGAACATTCTGTTCCCTGTAAATTTGAGAAAATAGTTTTGGTCCCTTTTTTTAAAATCCAAAAGAGGTGGGATAGTGCCTATCTAAATTAACAGCAGATATGTTTGGCACCAAGACAAATAAAAAGCTGAAGAATACCAAACCCAAAACCAAACAACACCAAACATATTGCAGATTGTACTGAGACACTGCAGTCAAGACTCTTATGGTCAGAACCTTATCATTGAAAACAGCCCAGAGTAACAGGATATAGCATATTCACAATTTTTTTTTTCTGGTTGCCAAACTAACTGTTTAATACCAAAAAACATTAATCAGTAGTTAACAGATGATGAATCTAGTTAAATTTGCTACAGTATTTGTTGTGCATTTTATTCTTGTATTATCAGTGGATGTTTGGACTACAGGCCTTCACGCAGTTGTACATCTTCTTTTTGATAATTATGGCCATTTTTAGGAATTTTTTTTATGATGGCGTTTCCTTTTTGGAGGAAAAGGATTCACTAGAAGCAAAGATACTTCAAGGTTTATTTCACAGTTGGGAAACAAACAGCACCCTGCCTCTGTCACTCTCCCCATATCTCTGCTTCACACACACCTGATCTGTTTACATTCAAAACATGACAAACAAGCCATGGATATGATTCCAACAAGGAAAAAATTATATTCTAATAAAGTGCTATCATATTCCCACTGAAGCAGTGAAGAGACTCCCAGTGGCATCAATTCAAATTGAACTGGATCCCCAGAAACCTGTTCTTTCCTGAATTCAGACTCAGCAAACAATGAAGAGGAGTATCTGCAGTTTAGATGCAGAAGAATTTTAAAAATTGACCATATTTTTGAAGACATAATAGATACCTGATGAAGGCTTCACTTTAAAAGTCTCTGGTATCAGCCTTCTTTCTAAAGAAAGGATTATTTCTCCTTATATTTCTTCTCTTATGAATATAATCTTGAAAAAGTGATGTAGATCACTGAAGTAACCAGTGTGGTCATCTCTACCTTATATTTATATTTTTATAAGAGAGTTGCTGCACTACCAGGTAAGCAGGGGTAGAGCCAGCCACGTGAACAGCAGCAGATACGGTGAGACCCTCTTACTTAGCTTATTTAGTTTATTCAGTTCTTTTTTTTCTGACTTGATGACAAAGAAAAAAGCACTTTTTCTGATAAATTACACAAACTCAAGTTCAGTGTGGCCTCCTACTGTTACCAATGCATTACTACTACCAGTTTGGCCAAGCTGATTGTGCTGCTTCTTTTTTTACAGAGATGATGGATAGCCAGAGAGTTAAGCTACTGGTTTGCTTTTTTCTCCAATTGTCTTCCATGAGAGCTAAAAGGCCTTCAGGGTATCTAAGAAAAAAATAAGAGTGCATGTGAAAACATTTTAAAGTGGTTTGCCCTTCCCCTTAGAGCAAAATAAGGATAAATGTTGGTCTATTGCTTTATGTTTTTCATTCTCCTACTCAATTCTTTCCTCTCTCTCCCTCCACCATATTTCCATATTTTCTCACTTTTATTCCTGAAGATATTATTTTATATACTCCTTCTCACCTACTTTCAGAAAATATCTGCAAAAGACTGTTTCCATGTCCTAATCAATAATTTTAGCAAAATGTGGCCTGCAGCTTGACTCTTCCTCACAGCTTACAACATATTTTTTTTATAAATTTGGAAGAACTTCCAGCAAGCATAAGTACATACCTCTTGAGATATATTGGTCATACAGAGCTTTGTCTGTGGAATGCCTTCAACAATTTATCAAGTTATTTATCTAGGTGAAATCAACCAGCACAGCATTTCATACTGACACTGATATAATTGCCTGAACTTGAAAGTTAGGATCCACTATTTTATTTGTATACACATTGTATATGAAATATGGAATGAACAAAAAGTATATAATAAAAAAAATATATGGTTAATTTAGCCATTTACTGATGGCCACATGCACTAGAATATGAGTGCTCGAGGCTTGATGGTGGCATAGGACACAAAAACACCTACATGACATTTTCTTTATTTAGATACATTTGGTATAATAAAAAAATGCAATATTTTACTGTTGCTCTTACCCATGTAGTCCCTTTCTGGAGAATAGTTGTTAAAGACATGCAAGTCTTTAACTCCTTTTACTCAGTTCTTTTGACCACTAATTAAGAGAGAATTGAAATATATGCATAAACATTAAATATGCAAGTTATTCTAAGTTTTGGTCATTATAATGGGAAATTTGGAACAGAGTAATTCAGATTCATCTACAGATATAACATCCAAAATATTTCTTCCTTTGATGGTAGCAACAGTACACTACTTCAAGCCTTGATTAGAGCTCATCTTATTAAATGTAGTACAGAACACATGAAACATCTATTGCAAGGACCTGCTAGTTTATAAACTAAAGAACAGATTCTTGAGGAAGAAAAAAACTTACTTCCACTGGAACAGATGCGACTTGTGGATGCTACGATTTTCTCAAATTACAATGAACTCCTTTTTTCCATTAATATATCTGTGCAACAAAATAATATAAGCTAATTTTCTGACCACTTAATTTAATCACTTTTCTATGAAAATATAAGGAGGAAAGCTTTCCATACATTCCATGCATTTCACACAGTAGCTGATACTGCCTGTAAATATTGCAATAGCAGCATCTCTAGGATGAGGATTCCTTGCTGTTATCTTCCCCAGACTGACAGATGCTTATTATTTCACTCCCATCACATCAGTTATTAACATTTCAGAAGAACTGTGATTTAGCTATATGATAGGTTGAAGGAAAAATAGAATCATTATCTCCCTACTGTCACACATCAGTAGTTTTCGAGGGAAGTAATCCACCACTGATCTAAGAAAAGGCAAGCCTTCTTCGTGAGGAACATTTCATTTTCTCACAAATAATGGATGTAGATAGAACTCCTCCATCTGTGTATCATACACCTCCTTAGAATAGTCATCAGCTTCTGTGTTATTAGATTGGATAAGAGGATTTTTAGTTATTTTTAGTGAATTTTGAATGACAATGCTTGTGCTTATGATTTTTTGTTTGATTGATTTAATGTATTTGAAACAGACTAGGATATAACATATCATCAATCTATATACACTGTGCTTTGCAGAATATGTGAATGCTCATTTTTTCCCATGCTGACATACTGCTATATCAAATAAGATTCCTTTTAAGCTTTAAAGAAATGACTGTGTTATAAAAATCAGTCTGGATAACTGCTCTGTTAAATAATGAGTCTTATTATATTTATGTACATTTAACAGTGAACATTTTACACCCTCATACATATACAAATGCATAACTCAAAGTTTGCTAAAAATTCTGACTGAAATTTGAAAGGCAGAACGGGCTCAATATTGCTGGTTTTCCTCACAATTTCACTAGTTGTAGTAGTTTAACTTCTGTGGATGAAGTGAAAAAATTAGATATGGAATCGTGTCTGCAAAATAAATAAATAAATAAACAAACAAATAAATAAATAAATAAAACCTAACCATAATTGTAAACTGATTTTTACAATAAAATATCATCTCACATGAAACATACCAGAAGCAGCAGGAATTTTATTTTCTACACACCAACAATGTTCACTATGAACAGTGAGCACTGCTCTGCAATTCAGTACTTTCTTCAGAAATTTAGAAGGAATAAAAGAGAAATTCCAAACTGCAAAAAAAAAAAAAACAGCGTTAAGCTGAAAAAATAGTTCTGGGGTAAAAAACCTGGAATTTTTCTGATTTAAAAAGATTCCAAAATCTTTTGATGATTGTCTAGTGCATGTATGACATCTTATCTTTTCAGAGGCTTGTGCGAGCATTACAACAACAATGTAGCTCATACTGGCTTTTCACAAAAGCTTCCAAATACAATTGTTCCATGGTCTACAGCAACAGCAAATAAGTGCAGAATGAAACTGGAAATTTAGTCATCAGAATTAATCATTCATATATCAGACTTAAACAAAAGCCAGACTAGAGAGGCTACTCCTCTTCAATGCACTTATAAATAAATTTAGAATATCATTGCTTTTTGGCAGATGAGACTTCTTTGTGATAATAAACATGACTCTGGCAAATTACTTTTTCGAAAGACCTTGAACAACCTCTTGTGAAACCACATGGTCTCTGACAATAAGGCCAGATCAAATAGCAAGTCAGCCTGTGTGCCAGGCATAAATGTCATTCCCATGCTGCATTTTCTAATGAACATGTTTTCTTCGTCTATTTTATGGGTTACATTTACAGTTGCAAAATACATTGTTCCTACACCTACACTAGCTTCAGTGGTAGGGGAACAGCCATTAACAGGTCCAGTTCATTGCATAATAGTTCCAAATTACCTATGTGTATCAATCTCATTCTTATTTAACTCAGAGGTGATTCACTGTTATTTTACTAACCAGTACATTTTACTGAAATATTACAACTTTAAGTTAAATCTGATTCTGTATCTGAATTATCATTTTTTTAAAGTCAGGAAAGGGAAAATGACATAGTTGTTCTTAGTAAAACATTAAAATGCAAATCTGTGATTCAAAAGAAGCAAAATAGGTAGTGCTGACAAAAAAAATGGAAATACAAATTTGAAGGCTGTTTATTTAGTTTGTTCAGGTGGTTTGTTCAGGCTGCCTAAGCTTTTCCAGCTTTGCTGCATATAGATTCTGTCTTAGACTGCAGAATTCATT
Source organism: Toxostoma redivivum (assembly GCA_013397375.1). Taxonomy (NCBI): domain Eukaryota; kingdom Metazoa; phylum Chordata; class Aves; order Passeriformes; family Mimidae; genus Toxostoma; species Toxostoma redivivum. The sequence goes on from VXBI01010431.1 coordinate 44,447, forward strand.
AATGGCTCTTGTAATCCTCTGACTGCCTTTCTGAAAACACTGCATTTGCAAGAAATTTCCCTGCTCTTGATACCTGGAAAGGTTGACCTGGAAGAGAGACTAGGCAGAGCAAAATGAATAAAATAGGTATTTATTGAAAGGATACTCCTTGGACAGTCCAAGAGCCTAGCTGGGGACCCGAATCAAATCCAAGATGGAACCTGATCACGAGTCTTTACACTTTTATAAGTTTTGGTTCATCTACATATTGGGGCCAATTATCTAACCACAGCCCCACATTATGAAGTCTTAACCCTTTGGCTTGCCCCCTTCACTTTGCCATTGTTTATGGTTTTTGGGTACCAGTTGTCCTTGATTCTCTAGCTGGGAAGGGATTGTTTTGTCTAACTACCCTGTGAAGAGAACTTATTAACACCTAACATGAAGTTTCAGAACTACACACCAAGCAGCAGAGAATCTGAAAAATATCAAAGCTAAAACCCAAGTAATCATATCCCCCCTTTAGAGGCTTGACAAAGCCTTTAGCTTGTCAAGTCTCTATTCTAAATATCTGCTAATAATAGGTATTTAATAACAGATAAGTATCTAACAATAGTATCTAACAACAGATAATTATCTAATAGTAAATCAATATCTAACAATGGATAAGTATCTAATGACGGTACACATCTAACAGTAAATATCTAATAATAGATAAGTATCTAACAGTAATTAACAATAGCAATAATAACAATAAACAATAATGAACAGTAATAAATATCTAAAAGTAGTAGTAGTCTTGCACAGTCAGGTATTATGCAAAGAAAAATAATGATTATCATGAATAGTTCTTTAGGCACAGAAGAGGAAGCATTTAAAGCATGTTTTTGTCTGCATCAGTCTCTGTTTTTACAGTTGTTTCAGGAGCAGAAGCTTTCTTAACTCTGGAGTAGTGAATCCAGTGTCCTTTGCCAGCCACTTTGACTGAGATGAGGGTGGTCAGCAGAACTTGGAATAGTCCTCTGCTCTTGGCTTGTAGAGGATCACTGTCCCACCACCTCACATAGACCCAGTCTCCAGGCATCTTTTGCTACCTACCTATGGGTGCATTTATGCTGCATTTCAGCTCAGGTCAGAAGTGTGCTCCTCATGTGTAGTTCTGGAATGTCACCACGTGACACACCTCAGTTGACATTTCAGTGCACATACTGTATTTATTTCCTGTGAAACTAAACCCGGAGATTCTCTCCAGGTGCACAACTAATGGGCTATAGCCACTAAAATCACCGGTATGCAGGACCAGTCTAACTTCAAAGTACACGCTCTAGAAGTGCCTACTGTTGGTATTCCACTTCACATGTCTGCCTCTGCTGAGCTGCAGTGCTGGCTGCTTTGTGGCCTTGAAGCATTTATTCAGGGCCTGCTGTGTCATTTTGAAATTAGGGAGAGCAAAACCCAAAGTATGAACAGTTTTCTTTCCACTAGTTATACGGATTATGAAAGGCTCATGTTCTGCCTGTCCATCCCATCTTCCTAATTGCATTAATATGAAATAAACAACCATCTAAGGACACCTTATTTTTCTACTTCTATTTCTTACCCACCTTTTAATTTTTTTGCTTACCAACTGCAGTGATGGGCAGTTCCCCTAAGCGACCTTTCAACTGCATGAGCTGCTGATTGATGGTGTGCTCAGTGCAAACACAGATGAGCTCAGCTTGAAAAAAGAATTAATTGATAGATGCAACAAAACCCATGGCAATCAGATGAATGGACCATCATCCCTCTAAAGACAAAAAAATATTTTTTCAACTGACACAAATAACAAAATATTAAATTTGTGAAGCTTATTTTTAAAATAATCATTTTTCAAACAAAAAAAAATCAGTTTCTCTATTCATCCCTCGTATTCTTTTACCTACTAAGATATAATAAGCCATTTCAATTCACAAGTTATTTTATTACGGCAATAATAATTGATTAGATACCTTAACTTGCAGAAAAGTTTTAGAAGTATTTGTCCAGGTTTATTCATTCTAAGACTGAGGTGTCGGTAACATTGCCAAGATTGTAATAAGTAATGGTGAGGAGAGTGAAAATCTCAAATTAAAGATATTTAGATCAACTAAAATACGCTAATACTGACTAAATTTTCTTTAAATATGTAACAGGTCAGTGCTGCTCTTTGTCACCTCAGAGGGAAGCACTTCTGGGACCAAGGCACTGGAGGAGGCTGGCCCTGTCCATACTGCCTGATCTCCTCCTGGTTCCATGAGGTATTTCTGTAGTGCTTAAACTGAATTAAAGCTTGTAATGTGTGGTGTCCAGGTCCAAGTGCCATAATGATAAGAGGACTTTATTTCAGCCCTTCAGAGTAGAACTTGCAGCTTGACGTTCATGTTTCATTTCATGTGCACACTATGGGTGCTGTGTGTAGATATTTGAGGATATGGAAGACTTGGTGGAGGGGAGAAGGGTGAATGAGGTGCAATCCTATACCTGTTTTTCATGTAGGGATGAATAAAGATTACAATGGAAGCTACTTNAATTAAAAAAAATTATAGATATATATAAGCAATAAATTATATATATCTGCTTGCATGCAGTAAATTTTATATAAAATAATATAAACATAAATATATAAAATATAAATAAAAAATAATATAAAATAGAAGAAATTTTAGTATGTGGCCTGGATGGTACCTTCCTGCCCTGCCTTTCTCTGCTTCTGACAGAAGAAGCAGAGGTATCATCTCCTCCCAGGTATCATCTCCTTTTATTGTTCATCTGTGCCCTGAGCCTGGTTTTCAAAGAGCATTATTTACTGAGGTGAGTTCAACTAAAAGTTTGAATGGCATTTCAAAGGGATTCAAAGCAGTTGCTCTCAAATGGCTTCAGGTGAATAGCTTCACCTAGTGAATAGTTTCAAGAATAGTTTGTTTTTTTCTCTAACCTTTTTATTTCTTCTCTCTCTTTCTGACTGACTTTCACTCACTACGGAAGTGTAAAGAGATAACTGGTCCGAAAGGAGCACAGTGGGTAAAGGGAAGGGTGAGGAGACAGGAAAAAGTAGGAATTCATAAGAAACAGAAAAGTAATAATGACAATAAAATGTGGCAGCAAGATCCTTATAGATACATCTACACAGAAAACAAAAATTTTCAATAAATACTTTTATGTTACTTGAAATATGTTAATCTTTAGCCTTGGATTAAAACAAATAATTCTCACATGACTAGAGTTTGCCTCAGAAAAATTTCCTTACTTCTATTTTCCCAGCTTTGTAACTGAATCTAAAACAGTTTTAGGTCACAGTAAATGATCAAATGTCAACAGAACAATTTGGGAGAGCATGAATCAATGCATGGGTCTGGTGTTTGAAGAAAATGATGATATGAGCTTGAACTTTCACTGACATTTCAAAGTTGTAATGTACTGATTTAATAGTTGCTTACACATGTGATGAATCAGCATTAGCAGACACAATGGGTTTCTTGCATCTGTTTCTCTGCATCATTTAACCATCTATGATTAGCATTTGTGTTCAAGTTACAGCTGGCTAAGTAACAGGTATCAATGTCCTTAGTAGGATTATCAAAGTAGTTTGGAATTTAGTCGTCCATTTCCTTTTGAAAGTATGCCTTAATCTTCTGCTGAAATTAATATTTCAGAGTCAACTATTCATTTACAAAAGACCTTCCAAAGTTTCAAATTTCTTAACTATTGTCTCACAAAACATTCAGTCATTCAGGCTGCTGATTTTAAGTCTGTGTACATTCTGAGGACAGGATATACTAAAATATCTTACAAGGGCAATATGGAAAGTTTTTAACATGTGCAAAAATTCCACAGAGAATATTTATGATTATAAAATATGCTTGGTTTTTGTTTGGTTTTTTTTCCCTCAAAATCACAGGTTGCAAACTACTGAACGGCAGAACATATAGAAATATTTCTATTGTGTTGCCATTCATTCAGGAAAAATAGCAAAGGCATAATAGTAGGAATCTAATATTACTGCCTCTCAACAGCTAATAACAAGGTTTACATATGAAAAGCAGTCTGCACTGTTTCTACCAAAATCTTATATTATCTTAATATATTCTTAACATACAGTGATGTACAATGCCTTTCTGGAATGTCTTAGCTGTAGATAATAAAGAGGAAAACCTGACTTTTTCAAAGAAAACTACTAAACCTGCCAGACTGTAGCAACCAACATTTTCTTCCTTCATTCAAAGTTTTTTGAAGAGTCCATCAATCCCCACACACCTAAAAACTGTTAGAGCCATTTTTGAGAGGCCTGATCATAATGAGTATTTTATACTATGGGCTCCTTTCAGAGTAGTCTAAATGCATTCTTCCGGAACTAATTCTGGCTGGTGTAAAAATCTTCCTGCATGGGATATGCACATGACACTTCATTAGATCAAGTGAAGATGGTGAACTGAGTGGCAGGTGGGCAGCCAGGAGAATTAAGGGTTAACAGGTTCATGATATGAAGAATAGGGGTTGCAGCACCATAACCAGGATTCAGAATAAGAGCAGATGAAATATACTACACTAGCTACTGCTACAGTTCAGAGGAGTCTTTTAAATATCAGGATATAGGAATAGTACCTTGGTCTGTGATAATACTTACTAATCATTCTAGTTTTCTTCAGAGCTCTTAGTAAATATCACCAAAGAAGGATCTTGCATAAAAAGATATTGTGTTCACTGCATTGTTTGAAGTTGTTTGTCTCCACCTGCTTGTATTCAAATGCCTGGATTAGCAGAGCAGCACTTGACCTAATGCAGTGTTATTTAGGGAAATCACTACTCCTTTATATCTTGGGAAAGATACAGTGAGAGTTAAAAATGCTTTGTTAAACATTTTCTTTCCTAAAGATTTATCCTGTTCATCAAGTATTGTGTTGTTTGACATATTCTATATATTCACTATATTCTCATTGTTTTTCTTAACAGCTTTTAAACATTGTTTCAGGACTGCTGTTTTACTGACAGAATCTCTTGAAACAGAATTGTTTTTTTTTTTCAATGCACTGCTAAAAGATGTTCATTCAAGGTGAACAACAGCTTGTATAGCTTCCCCTCTGGACTGATTGACAATAATGCTGAAGAAAGGATTTGCTTTTGAGCTTACTGTTTCACAGCCAAAAAGCTTACCAGGATCCAATAAATCTGCACTTACGTCTAACTGTTCCTCACATCTTTGCTTTCTGAGCTAGAGAAGAAATTTAGGAAAGTAAACTTGAGTTTAAAGCTCCATCAAGCTAGTCCACAGACCATTATTTTCAAAGTCTTCTTGTTAGACTTCAAATTTAAAATAATTTGCACACCATCAACAATGATTCTCTGTTCTGCTTTCTAAGGCTGTGTCTCTCCACTCCACATGACCTGCTTTTTTATGTGTGATTTGTGAACAAATGGCATGAGTCAAAAATGCCATACTAGTGAGGGAGATGGGGACCCAATGACATTTTCACCTTTCTCATAATAAAGCTCTCTTTTGTATAGCTGTGCTGGTGAGTTAAAAGTCCAGGTCTTTCCTTTCCCTTCAAGCTTTCGAAGTGAGAACCAAGCAAAAGAAATTTAGAGATTATTCCAACGCTCATTGCATTATTGAAAATTGTAACAATTGTCTTCAATGTGCTTTGAAGGAGACCTGGAAATGTTGGCACAGGTGTTCAGCAATCCACCATGGTCTGAGGCAGAGCACTCACCCGGGCTGAAGATGTGACTTAATTCCTTGGGTTCCTGTCAAATTCCCCTATATTCTAACTGGGGAAAGCCACCATGGGAAATATTTTCCTGTAATTTCCAGTGAAACCACTTGGAATTCATGCACATGAAGTGCAGAATTATTTTAAAGCTAATGTTTTGCCTAAGGCTAGTCCTCAACAATAACTCCATCTGGGAAAGAAGTCAGATATTTCCTTCCTTCGGGATGGGCAGGATGCCAGCCACACAGCAGCATTGCATAGCCACACTCACCTCATGAACAAACCAGCATTCAGCACAAAAGAGGAGAAAAACAAAATTTTAAGATTATGTTGACAGATGGAAGGGTTAGAGCAGCTAGCCCACCCCTCATAGACTACTTTCACCACAACTCTATACTATTTCTTATTATAGAAAATCAGGCAGTCCTATAGTTCTTGGTATTGTACAAATTCTTCAAACAGCTGGATGTCCTCAAAGACCTTGCAGTCAAACTTGCACAGTAAAAGGGCTTAAAGCTGGGCACAGAAATCCATATAACATTCCCCAAACTACCATTGCGTATAAGGGAAGTTAAGGGCCACCCATCAACTCTCCTCTCCCTCTGCCTGTGGAGACTTTTCTACCTTTCCATTCCCTTTCCTAGTTCACTGGTATCAGTTTTTGTGAGGTCATTTGGAACATTGAAGGGAAGTGGCGAAAGGAGATAATTTTATCAGGTTTTATGGCCTGCAGATAGGCACGTCTCAATGTTCTTTTCATAATCAAATCCATAAAATAACACATCCAGTTCCAGTTTGAGACAACTAGAAAATTCCTGTGACTTGATATTTAGTTTTTCTCTAAATACTTCCTGGCCTTTGGATTCAGAAAATTTTTCAGACTGAAGTTTTTAGAGGTGTTTTGAGCAGTGGAACCTGCAAGTTGTACAACTGTCATTAGTCACAAAACACTTCAGGTTATTTTTCCCCATTTCTACTTTGTGTTGCTTAAAAGGTTTTCCACCTTCATCTAAGCCATTAAGCACTCACTGTACATTCAGGAGTGTGGTCACATTGTGCAGATACAATCATTCCTCATTTTGCTCTATGTCAGTTTGTCTGTACCTCAGAGAATAACATTTTCTTCAAGGATAGAAACACTGTAGTTGATTTTAAGAAACTCTAGAGTAGCTGTGCACTACCTAGGCTAAAATTTGAAGGCGTAAGACTGGAATCTGATAAAGGTAATATCACTATAGAGAAGCTCCACTTCTGCAGACAATTTGACTTTAAATTTGCACCTGGTTTGGGGGAAGTTTTTTCCCCTCAAGTGATTAAAGGGTTGAGGGAACAACAGAAAAAAGAGCTGATTTCCTAAACAGACACAGACATGATTGTACTGTCTATCTCTATTTATATTTTAACAGGGAATTACTTCTGATTATTATATTTTTATTTTTAAATAGGATCCTGTTGTTTTTTGAACTACATTTTAAACCTGTTTTCCTGCCTCCAGTTTACCAATATATCTCCTGTATATCAAATTCTAACTAGAGGGCAAAAATACCAAAAAGATAACGATATGTCATGTAAATAAGTTTAATATTTCATGTTTCATTTTAACCAGTTATTTATTTTATGTTTACACAATACAGGTGATATTTTCAGCTGGACTCACATAGTATTATCCTTTACATTCATTGTTAAAATTGAACAAATCAATTACTCAAATAAGGCATGTTAATGGCTTTAAAAAACCCATATAGTTTAAACAATAACTAAAATCCACATTTTCCTGAAAAATGTTTTGATTTCAGATTTTCTGTTATCTTTGTTAAAAAAAAATTCTTTAAATAATCCCTTGTTATTTTTAAGATGTTAATTTTTGTCTGCTTAGCTTCTTAAAAGGAATTATACGTGGTTGTTGTTACTCTAAAAACAGACCAGTCTCTCCCTGTTTGGGTATAAGTAGAATGCTATTTATATGTACTGTGGAATGGAATAGTACATATACTGGTTATAAATGATTGGCCTATACTATCTGGATTATACAGCCAAAATTAAAACTTTTTTTTCCCTGTTATTTTCATGTCTGCTTTGAGTGTTTTGTTTCCCCTCTTTTTCTTTTTAAATTTAAATCTGAGGGTTTGGCCATATGAATGCCTGTTTCTTTCATTGAGCTTGTAACAGCTCTTGTCAGGACTGGAAAATGGAGGACTTCTGGAAAATGTCTTGGAAACTGCTCTACTGAATTGAGGCATGGGGGAAAAATATTTACTATGCTCAAGAACCATTACTTGCTAGTGTCTGTAGCAAGGAAGTCCCATACTTCTAGGTATGAAAGTTTAACTTTAAATTATACTAGCACTAATTGAACTGCAAAATTATAATCATATAATATAATCATTTATAGTCCTTAAGAGAAGTTACATTTTACAGTTATTTATTGCTAAAAAAGTTGCAGATAGATAAAAAATTATCTTTAATGCCATTTCTAGTGATGTAGACAAGTGGCACAAGGCAATCATGGCATTTTAATTGCATTTTTGGGCTCTTTTTATCTTCAGTGAGAGTTAATAATTTAAGAAACTACAGAGATATAAACCATGTCTTTCTGATAACAAGATTTCCAAATCTAATTTACTGGCATCTTGGTAATTAAACAATGAATTTTCTTCTTGCTTCAAAAACAGTTTTCTGCCATAAATATTCCAAATGAGGGAGAATGAATTCCATAAGAAGAGGTATACATCCTAACAGGTACACAAGAAGTAATGGGACAGCTTTATAGAAAACTTACCTTTTAAAACAATTATTAAAAAAAGTCACAAACCTTATTCCATAATTATACCAAAGAAAAAAGACAATTCTTAGCAAACTACTCTTGATTCATTCACTGAACATACTTCTTCCTCAAATATGTGCTGAGAATTGCACAACATTCAGTGTGAGCTGTCTGAAATGCAACTCTAAACAGGAATTTCAGAAGGAGCTGTTTGTTAACTACAAATAAGAAGTAATTTCGAAATATGCTACAGATAGCATATGTATTCCATTATAAAGATTGCAGTGAACCTTTTCAAAGGATAGAAATAAGCTATGTGAGATAAACTACCGAAGATAAGACACATAAATTCATCTGCATCAAATTTAGCTTTCAATTTTATTATTCCTTCCAGATATATGCTTTTAAAAAAGCAATTTCTTCAGAAAAGTAAAGTTGTTTTACTTACAAAGTATCATAAATTCAGTTTTGCTATACTGAAGTCAATGTGAATGACAAGCTTCTGATATTTTTTCCAAGAATGAATACTTTTGGACAATCTCATTATTAGCCTTTAAATTAAGCTATTCAGCTCATCTTGCAAGAACTCCCCTATATCTCCATGTCCATTAGGATTAAGCAGTAAGTGCTAAATGGACTGCATGAATTAGTTATCATACCTATACGATATTTTGACTGAAGCAATTAAAAGGAATTTGGAGCGAGTTGTTGTTTGTGATAACAAATGTAGGTATCTTTCAAAGCACTGTTAAAAATAGCAGTTTGCTCTTCCTGCTGGATAATTGCTATTACTTTGCCAGACTTGAATACAGTACGTAATTTAAACAGGAATTTGCATGTTAGGATGTTATTAAGTACATTCAGAATAAGGATACATGAAGATAAATAACAATAAAATGTCTAAGCTATTTTAAATATTAAAGGCATATGACATGAACAGGACAACCAGTGCATCAGATCCAGCCAGTGTGGGTTTATCAAAGGCAGACCCTGTTTTAGTAACCTGGTCTCCTTCTATGACAAGTCGATCTGCTGTGGACGTAGCTCAACTGGATTTCAGTAAAGCCTCTGACACTGTTTCCACAGGATTTTTGTGGGAAAATTGTCTGCTCATGGAGAGGACTTGCTCACTCTTCACTGTGTAGACAACTGGATGGTGACCAGGTCTAGAGAAGGGAACGAAGCAAAGCAGCTGGTGAAGGGTCCATTACACAAATCCTATGAGGAGCAGCTGAAGAAGCTGTGATTGTTTAGTCTGGAGAAAAGGAGGCTTGGGGGGACCTTATCACTCTCTACAACTGCCTAAAAGGAGCCTGTAGCCAGGTGGGGTTGGTCTCTTCTCTCACGTAATAAGTGATAGAATAGGAGGAAATGGCCTCATATTACACCAGTGGAGGTTTAGATTGGATAATAGGAAAAATTTCTTCACTATTATCAAGCATTGACACAGGCTGTCCAGGGAACTGGTTGAGACAACATCCCTGAGGGAATTTAAAATATGAGTAAATTTGGCACTGGGGGATATGGTTTAGTGGTGGACTTGGCAGTGCTGAGTTTATGGTTGGACTTGTTGATCTTAAAGTTCTTTTCTGACATACATTTAACGATGAACCCATGAATGAGTACGTGGAGCTCCCTTAAAGATGTTACTGAGAGTGACATAAGGTATCACCTTTCCCTGGCACACTATACTCTCATGCCACAGCTGTTAAAGTCATTACCATCTCCTGTTTGAAAGAATTTGGGTTGAAGCCTCTTCTATTCTTTATGTACAATACTTGGTTAAACAAAAAATGCAAGACAGAGAAGATAAATACTGTGGGAGTAAATAAGAGAATTAATTTTGGATTAAGGGTTATCTCATTTCTGCAGGTTTCCAGAGAATGAAAAAAAGAGAAGAAAATTGGAAGCTCATTTTACCAGAAGCAAACTTGATAATTAAATGTCCCCTTGCTTTTCTTCTTCTATTTATTTATTTATTTATTTATATTTATTTTCCATTTACATTTCTTTTACTTCAATAACAAGCTGTTCTTCCAGGTCAAGCAGAGGTTTGGAATATACAGCCTTAATAGAATGCCCGTGGCTCTTAATGTGGTGAAATTTATGTAGGATTAGCCTGTCTACTTCTCCCATTGGACTACAAGCAAATAGAAAGATTGTTATATTTAAGTTGCAGTACTGGAATGAAACAGAAAAGAACACCATCATTAAAATGGAGTCACCTCCTATATATATTAATTAGAACAGAAAAATGGAAATAAAGTAGTGCATTCCTGAGACATCTATTAGATATCCTGCTTCCAACCACCCACTATTGTAGCCTTTCTCTCTCCTGCTTGATTATGCAGATGCCCAGAGAGTTCAGTCTTTTAACTTAGGCATTTGAATTACATCCCTGCATTTGCGAAGTACAAGTTCACCTTGCACTATAAATATATTTTTTCTTTTTTTGGCATAAATAAAGTACTATTAACCGGACACCAAGAGCCACAACAATGTAATAGCAGTATAAAAGAATGCTGTGCTTTCCTCCTTTCTTTAGTAATGCACTGAATATTTACTTTTAATGAGTCACTGTGCCTACTGTGCTAGTTATTGATAAGTTGCAAATATTTATGTAATGTCAAAATATGTGGTCCTGTAAGAATGATATTTCATGTGGTGTCCAGTGTAAAACTCCAGCTGAACGATATCAATCTATGACGGAAACACTGTCAGTAACAAAAAAAGTAAAATGTGTGTAAACCAGATGACATTTCCTGGTAGTTCTACTAATTTGATTCTTTCACCTGCAGCTTTATCTGGAAAGCAGAACTGACAATTCTCAGGCCTGAATTTTCAACAACATATCAATATTTTTTTAGTTCATATATTCTAGAAGAGGAGAAAAGATAATAAAAAAATATATTCTATAATTTAAACAAATTAGCACACTAGACTCTAGATGACTCTTCAGCAATTACCTAAGTTCATAAGTACTGTAGTAGAAACAAATGGCTTGTGAAGTTAGGACAGAAGTAGGACTAGTGGGAGAAAACTAAAAATAAACAAAAAAAACCACAGTAAAAGATTTGTCAGAACGCGATACGAAATCATTTTCTCAATAAAAACCTTTTATGGTCTCAATTGCTTTTGGTATTACACTACAGTTTCCAAGAGCAAGCACTTTAATAGTTACAGGAAAGCAATGCTACACATTCACAGAAGTGATATTATGAGCACACCAAAGTGACTTGAGGAGGACCACTCAAGATGTGATGTGTGAATAGGACAAGTAACTTGCAAGGAATATTTTGCCTTTTAGGATGTTATTTTACTCTTTATATGAACAGAAATTTCATTGCAACAACTTTTTCTGAGCTTTAACCTCAGCACATTTTAGATATCGTCTTAAGATAACTTCACTCAAATCCTAACAGAGCACCTAATTTTACTTCAACCAAAGCAATAACCTTGAAATATGAGGGCCAAAATAATCACATATGACTTTCATCTGGACATGGCTTGCTTGTACTTTTTTGCCCCTATTTATTTTTCACATTTCCGTCCATATGTTTTTGTATGTTTTGTAGTCTGAAATTGGGATTTTGAAGTCAGAAGTTTGGAATTCAAAGATACCATGCTCTAAATGCCCAGAATGAACCCCATACATTTAGAGGGGAAAGAAATGTTGTTGGCTGTGTGCCCTTCTAGAACCATAATTCTTATTATATTTCCTGCCATTACTCTTATTTAAAAATACAATCATTTTAATTCTGTAGTTGGAGTGTGATTTCCTGAAGCCTGGCTTTTGACATAATTACCAAAACTAGTTTTATTGGTCACTTCATCTACTTTCTCTTCTCCATATCTCCATTGTGCTTCACAGGAGAAACAACTTGTCTCTTTCAGACCAATGACATAGTCCCTCTGCCAGCACAAACTACCTTTGGCATAACTGATTCTTCGACAGAGTCATAGAGGGAGATACTTTTGTCTTACTGTATCAATGCTATATTTCTTTCATTTAACCTCTTAATGTGCAAGCTTCTGGGGTCTGAGACTATACTTATTATGCCTACTTACAATTCTTACTACAACAAAAGGCCCTTAGTATATTTTCTGGCCATAATAAAATGAAGAATAATTTAATAAATGCACAGTTGCATTCAGGCAGATATTTCCTATTTTGAAAATCTGGTTTTTTGGAGCTTAGGACATCCTTTTGGGAGTCCAGAGCTGCCGGGACTCCTGTCAGGGGGCTCTGAGATTCTGGAATGACGCCCAAAACATTTGTGGGTTTGATTATAGCCTTTGAAACAAATTACCAGCTTTATATGAGAACTTGAAAGTCACAGAAGTTAAGTAGTTATCATAAAGTAAAAATGTAAATTTTAGAATTTTTGGGAATGGGAATTTTAGAACACAAAATGGAGGAAAAAGCACGTGTTTGGTCCTTCTTTCTTTTTCTTCTTTATTTCCATTTCTTATTGTGGAGCTGGCACTTTTGAATTGGTTTAAAGTAGAACTTCACTGTCTAACATAAATGATAGTAATTAAGAAATAATTGTAAACATAATGTACGTATTTTGTGGTATAAAAAGATAACACCGCCCTGAAGGAAAGAGAGACTGCTGATGGCTGCCCAGCAAGACAGACCTCGCTGGGCTGAGAGAAATATTATATATAAGAAAATAATAAACAATCCTTGAGACCAAGAAACTGAAGAGCTCAGATTTATTCCTCCTCGGGCACACGAACTGCCAGACAAGAACTTTTACACATCTTGAAGGGAAAAAACCAAAACAGAATCCGAAACTGATTAATGAATGAATGATGGTTGTTGGTATAAATATTTTATTTTTTGGTGGGCTGACAAGTTAAATCTTTCTAGATTAATATGAGAAAAGAGATATTTTCAATATGACAAAGTATAATAAAGATAAGATACAAAAGGAATTAAAAAGTGAAATTGAAACCTTTATATGTAGTATTTATATGTAGTGTTTCAGCACACAACACTTCCATAACAAAGTCTATTTCCACTGTTGTCAAGACACCCTTAGTTACTTTCTTTGAGATGTTTTATTCAAAATAAAGGTCATGAAGTTTACAAAACAATGTCCTTAAAACCAACATTCAGAGCATGTTTTTGTTATCTGCTTAGAACTCCTTGGATCAAGTACAACTAGATAGCAAGTCAAAGGTCATGCCACAGTTAATCGAGGTCACCGCTTTGTTTATTTGGCAACTACAGTATCTGGGAAAGCAGATGACTGAAACCTCCTTTTACTATTTAAAAGTTTTTTTCATCTTTTTAAGACAAGGGAGAAGTGCTTCTCTTTTCCACATCACTTATTTCAATGATCACTTAAGCATAAAATTAGAGAAAAGAGAAGAAAATCAAGGTTGCTGTCAACTCCTAAGCACTATGCTAATGAAATCACTACCTTCTGCATATGCTTTTTGCATAAAATTTTCTCCAAGTCTTAAAATAGCTTTTCCAACACAGTTCTTCTGACATTATTCTTTCATTAAATCATTGCCTGATTAATTGTATGCTATTGATGATAGCAATCCATTGATGCCGTATTTTCTTTTTATCAAGGAAAAGGTCACATCAACTGAAACCTGCTATTAAGCAAATAGCAAAGACACTGAAAGCAGTAATAGTCTCTGCCTGCATACACAAGGTTGATGATAAAATGAAGGTGGAAATATATATTTAAAACTAACCCATGTAAAAACATTGTAATATCTGAAGAAAATATTATTAGATAAAATGCTCTGTTTATACATAAAAAGAAGAAGAGATGAATTTATTACAATAATGAAAATTATATACTTTCTCATCAAAGAAAAATGTATAATATTGCTATGTACCATATTTGTATTTTGGTAACTGTTGATAAACTACCTTGAGAATTCAGTTACACTTATAAATAATTTATCTTATAATTTTCTTAAATTGAATGCTCCTTAGAGTATTTGGCTTGGAGAAGGAATATAATATTGTTAACTCTCACAAAAATGGGGAACATTTTGCCCTTCATTTCTTAATTATCTGTCCTTAACAGTTGTATGTCATGTCAAAAATGCCTATGCTTGAAAACAGAGAACATAATAGACCTTTAGAGGAACAGCAAGTTACAAGTTACACAGCTCAAGTGTCAATGTCAGCACAAGCTGACAATATCAGCTACTGAATAAGATATAAGATTCATTATATATTAGATATTTTGTTTCCCTAAGAGTTCTGAAAAAAATCGAATTTTTTTTTTTTTTTTAAGATTACCAGAAACAATTACCTCTCTTGAAAAACATGGAAATTTGAGAAGCTGGGGCAGAAAATCAGTCTTGTTTCAGATGAAGAAGATTGTTTGTTACCCATTGTTTTGGTTCAAACAGGATTGAAACTTTGGAAGATAAAAGACTAATTTTCAACTTTATAGTAAACTAAACATTCCATTTGGAAATGTCCAAATCAAAAGTTCGACTTTTTTTACATTGAATTTTTTCCAAAATACAAATATTTCAATGACAATATTGATTCAGAAAGTATTGCGCCATCACCAAAGATACGTTTATTTATTTCTGTAATGTGTAAAAATGGCGGACAAATTATTTCATCCTGTTCTCTTCTAGATACTTGTTATATTGCGTAGCTTTTCTTACTATCAGAGAAAATCACAATCTCGAATGTATTCATTCTCATAATAACTCTCTAAGGTAGGAAAATGGTACTAGTACATACAAAGGGACAGCTCAAAGAGGGGTAATTCAGGGATATTCATTCTGGAGAGAAATTTCCATGCCTGAATTAAAAAATATCACCTCAGTACATTAAAAGGCAACAATTACATGCCAAGAAAAATATCATCAGCCTCCAACATGCTGAGGAGGCAACCAACAAAGGCAGACAATTATTAAGGCTGAAAATGTAAACAAAATTATCTCTAACATAGCTAAATATCTGTCTGTGAATCTGTCACTATGAGTCTCACTGAAAATATGATCCCTCCAGCCAGCAGAAGTTCTGAGGTGGAAAGTCACTCAAGGATCAAGGTGAAAAGAGACTATCAGACATAGGAAACCCAGATTCCTGTCTTTGTCCCTACATCTCTCTCTGTTCTTTGTTACAGCCCATGTGAAATAAAGAGGTCAGGGAGATGGGATGGCCACAGCTAGATAGAAATTCTATTCCCTCCAATTGTTGTTATACAAATTTCTGTTCTGGAGTGCAATTTGATCTCAACAAAGATGTGAGACTTCCATACCCGACCTGGCCAATTCACATAGGAATTGAACACCATTGCAGAATTTCCAACCCAGAGAAGCTCATGCTTCTCTGCTCTGTCAGCATTGAAAATAAATAAATAAATAAAATATTTGTAAGTAATTTTTTCTTTCTCAATACTGTCACTGACTGCTACTGCTTACAGGGTAGAGTGTCTAGGCAGCAACTGAATTACTGGTTTCAGGACTGTAAACCAATCACACTCTTGATCCTGCTAGTTTTAACAATTCTTAGCTAGTTCCTTTTCTTTCATTTTGGTGCACCTTAATGAGCAGAGGCAAGCAAACAGATAAAAAGGAATGATAAGCTGGTTTTACCCCTTTTATTTACAAATTCATTCCTGCGACTTTGAAGCCTGTTAGGGAAACACAACTACTGCTTCAAATACATATTGCAGAGGGTGCTGCTTTACCTTAATAATAATGGTTATCTAGTACATGAACTTCATTGCACATAATTATTTTGCAGACTATTTATCACAAGAACAAGACTGATGTGATTATAAGGGATGAGTTCACATTTTCAATAGGTTCCAATTATTAATTTACCAGTCAATCCACTTGTACCACTTTCCGGCCTGTTGACAAACAATTGAAATCAGAGAAACAAATTTGCTAAAGGATGATCACAGAGAATGGGGCACAGAGAAAAAGAGGGATATGATAGCAGTGGAAAATATTCCTGTCAAAACTTGAGAATTAGTGAGCATGAGCTTTCTAAGCTGAGTGCCATATAAACACAAAAAGAAAACTTATCATAAAGTGATTAAAAACACAAACAAGCAGATTTTTAGATAGTAAGGTTAGGTATGGGTGTCCTGTGTTGGCCTTCAGGATCTTTTAAAAAACTAATCATAGGATTTTCAGTTTTGAGAATGGCACATAATTCTCTATGACTGCCAAAAAAAGCCAAGAAAGGCACTGAATATATTAATTGCAACCACCAACAGGCCTGCTATTAGTCTGGCCATTATAACAGGTGGCTGTAGTTAGCAAGGGATATTAACACAAGATTTTTCTGTGCTTCACCATATGGTTCCCATTAATTTAATACACACAAAAAGGGGAAGATATTTGTAAGCAAGCAAATCTTCCTCTTTAAGCACCTCGTTCAAACCCCAGGTACCCAAGAGATAATTTTGCTGAATAAAACGTTAAGGCCCACATGCTTTTCCATGTAATAATCCATAACAGATATTTAACAAATCTATGGCAGCCTCCTGAGGTTGACACAGCGATACATGCCCTTAATGAGAAAGGGCTTCACAGTGCAGTAAACGGCAGTAATACTTACACAATATCAAATCCAATAGTACATTACAGAGCTACAGCTGATTTTTGATGGTTCACGGGACACAAAAATAGAGTCCAGCACTATGAAATTCTCTCCTGTATTACTAACCTGCACATAGTGATCTGTTTCCATGCTGTTCTATTGTGTCCAAACAAAACCATTCAAGCTAAAGGAGATGCTCTCTGTTTTTGCTATAGCAAATACACTTGTACTAGCCTGCCTGAAAAAGAACGATTGAGGGAAAAGAAGATTAAACAGATATAAAAATTGCAAACAGCAAAAAGAAGATGAAGGGAAGTTAAACATTAATCACGGTACACACAATGAGAAAGAAGGGAACACCACATGAGAAGATGAGGCAGCAGGTTACAAATTAAGGAGAATTTTTTTCCTACTGTGCTTGTTTCATGTAAACCTATTGTCATAATGTATTGTGGACTCCAAAAACATGAATGTAAATAGCAGGAAAATAATTTCAGGAAAGAAAATACCTTTGAGGTTTCTCATGAACAAGTTCCCAAAGTGCATCCTACTGGCAGTGGGGAATCAGGAGAATTATCACTGTTTTTTCTCTCTTGCTGGCCACTCACTTTCCTCACTTTTGGTGGCAGGCTTCTTTGGCTACAGTGTCCCATTCATAATGGTGTTTCCTACCTTCAAGGCTGTGCAAATAAATGCACATATAAGTCAGTTCCTTGCAGTATACATCAGTCTCCTGTATCACATATTTTAAGTTTCTATATTGGCTTCCTTGGTAGAAGGTTGTGGTTGAGAATATTGTTAAGGAAATATGTAAACTAAATTCCTTTTGGATTACCTCCACCTAGACCAATTAAAAACAATGTTCAGACATTGCATTAGGAAAAGACTCTTTTAGGACACAACACACAGAGTAAATACAATGGAATTTGGATTGGGCTTAGATTGTTCATAACCAAAATTAGTGTGATAGAAATCACTGCCATCATCAATTTTCAAATTTGAGAGATTTGCTGCAGCAATAGGTTTTTCCAATAAAGACATAAACGCTAAACTTGGTCATCAAAAATTGTTACAATATATACATGTAATATGAATAAAAATCACTACCACATCAACAAGAGCTTGCATGAGAGCCTTTGAAGGATTTAATATTTGCAGAGGTCTCTGTCAAGCCCTAAGGTAGCATTATTGACTATAGGCATTCACCTGGATGAAAACAAAGTTTGAACTGGTTTGCAGGCATTTCTTCCAAGTCCAAATTCCTTTACCTGACTATTTCAAAAGGCTTATGCAAAGAGGGAAGCCACCATTTTTACTAAATGCCCAACTATTTCAATGGCAGTTGTGAAACAAAACACACCAAGGTTATAAAATCTGATTTTTGATGCTAACAGACATAAATAAAGAAGATATGAAAGATAAAACAACAGAAGATAAATTCAAGCTGAGAAGAGAATGCCTCAAGAAAGTCAACAGAATATTGGCTAGATGTAAATTATCTGCTTTTAGTGGAAAAATTAATCTCATTGCCATCAAAAGTCAATTTATTCCTATATAATGAATATGTTGCACATTAGCAAAATAAATATCTTAACACTTCTATTTTGCACTTCAGTATCTTTTCTATATCTAGGAGCAAAAGGAGTTAGAAAAACACTGCATGGGGGTCAGAGTGCCTGTTCCAGTTTGCTATATTTTGATTGTTCGTGGTGTAGTAGAGTCTTCAGTCAATGACAGACTTTGATGACAACCAGCATGAGGCCCATTTTGCTATTCTGTCAAAGATTTAGCATGCCAGTCAATGAGATGATAAATAGTCACTTAACATTGATCATAATTCATTAAACGTTGATCATGATGCTGAACTCCACTAATGAGTTGCAGTGGATGCCAAGTATTTTTGGCTATACTTTCCCATGCCATTATTTTGAGTATCCTGAGAACATTCATCAGAATGACAGCTGTTTCTGTGTTAATATATAGAATAATAGATGAGATACAGCAAAATAATTCTCTTGAAGGGTTGTGATGACATCATATACCCCAAAAAACCCCAAGCTCATATGATTTATTATATTAAATATATCCAGATGAAGATATTTTCATGTTTTACTGAAGCCCATTCATTTATTTAAATAATATATGGAGCTGTGACTTTGAGACTTTCACAGAGGCATGGCAGAACTCTCTGCCTTGTCTTAACATGCAACTAATTATGGATGTGAACAAAATCCAGGGAGGTATGAGGAGGATTTTTGTAAAGACTCCAACATTATTTGTTGGCATTGCCAGTAGTAGTATATTATATGACTGGACAGTAATTTTCCCCCAGTATGCCCTGATAATATATGACTCTTGAATATATGAATCACTTCCCTCCCTGTAATGTATTTGTCTAATGTGATTTTGTTGGAGCTTTTAACATATTTGCCATACAGTGTGCTGCCTGTTTTCTTCTGACCTTAATGAACGAGACAATGAATTACGGCTGAAGGCCTGCTTGTAATGTTTCTCCATTCTCAAAACTCCCATGGTATTTAGAGGGTAAGTCCTTATGAAACAAATACAGCTGTTTCCTTCATTCTCTCACTCTTTTTCTTGGCCCCTGGGCTTTTCAGTAGAAAAAAAAATGTTGTCTTCATATAACTTATTTCATCTCTCAATTCTTCCAGTGGGTTTTTCCCCTTCTTTACATGCACAAGTTCATTTTCTTTAAGAGAATGAACTCAAACAGAAAGTAAAGTTGTTGAGCTTTAAGGTCTTAAAGAACAGAAAGGTTGTCTCTTACTTCATAATAGTGAGGTCAAATTTCTCCACTGCTAATTTGAAAAATATTGCACAGCAGTTTCAAGGTGATGTTAGACCATGTGAAAATCACAGAGTTCTGTAGATGCTGACATGAAATTTCATGGAAGTATATTTACCTAAATGAGGCTGAGAAAACTGCAGAAACTGCATGTTTGTGACTCCCATTCTTACCATAATGTCCCCAGAATCAGTTGTGCATAAAGTCTATAAGGTCCATTCCCACAAAGATATTGAGATACTTCACTACCATTCCACCCAGTTCTCCTAGAAAAAACATTGCACCTTGAGTGTCCTTCACCATGCATATTACCTGTGGGTTTGTTTGCCACTGTGTTCAGGAGAAGTCACCTTTGTGGGTGTCTGCCTAGTCTCATTTTCAGAAAGAGTCTTGTGTATGTGAGAGGTTGTTGGCTTAATGAGTAGCTGGATTTTCAAATACATTCAGATAGCTGTACATAAATCTATCAGGTGTTCCCGCTGTAATTCCTAAAGATGTTATGCCTATCTTATAATTATATTTTTGCAAATCCTTTTTTATCTGTGACCAGATAGAATTTTTACTGAAATCAACCTTAGATCAGCTCTGAAAAAATTTATTAAACTCATCAGAGTAATTCCTGAAAAATCTGTGTCAAATTAAATTTGTTGAAACAGGTACCCCAGGTCCAGGCTGCAAGACCTGAAACAATATCTCACCTCAGTAATCATCTTTTCTAATTTACAGCATGGTGAATCTAGCAAAAAATGTTAGATTAGAGAAAGGGATTTATCTTAAACTTTCAAAAAAAATAAAAGTACATTTAAAAAAATCACAGGATTGGAACAACAATAAAATTCTGAATTACAGAGGATTAGTTACAAATATGTGAGAACTTACATCATGCATCATGCATCCGAGCGAGCTTAAATAATATGATGCCAAAGTTCTTTTAAAGCCAAATATATTTGTCTTCAATTGAATAATAATCCTTTTCTAATTATATAATTAATGCATTACATTAAAAGGAAATATTCGTGCATAATCAAGGAGACAAAACTGAAAAAGCATGTAGATGTCATTACGAGTCTGAAAGTACATTTACCTTCATTTCTATTAATGGACATAAAAAGTAGGTTCTAATTTATTACTACACAAATAAAGAAAATTAACCCATCAATATATTCAATTAAGGTACCATTCTTTGTTCCATAACGAAAAAGAAGTTGGACTAGTGCTCCTTTAGGAGGCAAAAATGAATGAAATAGGTTTTCTCTCTTCCATCTTCTTAAAGCAATCTTAGTTCTCTCTGATATTTGGAACTTTTCTTCATACTACGCTCAAACAAATCAAGTGAAAAATGAAAATCTCAAGGAAAACTAAAACCAAATAAAAAGACAATAAAAATGCTCTTCCGTTCAGACAAAAAAAATTCTCTACTCTACAAGATAAATAGTGCCAGCCCATCTAATTAAACAAAGGTACAACTTGTCTCTTTTGAAGTTTTGTCACCCACTTCAGTACAACCAGGATTTCATGAGCTCTCTATAAACAGCAGTGTATGCCCTTGATTTGTAGACATCAAAAAGAAAAATCTCTGTAAGCCTGAAAAAGCAATCTCTTTAGGCTAAAATAGTTAAATTTAACAACTGACCAGAAGGACCTGTCATCCCATTTTGACCCACCATATTTTAACTAAACTTGTTCCGTTTCTTTGATAAGCTAAAAAAAAACCCCAAATTTCATCTAATAAAGTTACATTATAGCATTGACATATCAGGTACAGTTGTAATCTAAGACATGGCTGTTCTATTGTGGAAATGCAATACAACACGATGGGTAAAATACTATTCAGTTTTGAAGAGAAAAGAGTAGTTAGGACAAAGCACTGGCTGATCTATAAGAAGCTATGTTTTTTGGTGCCTCCTAGGAGAGACATCCCACCACAGGTATTAAAAAAAAAAAGAAGAAAAAAAAAAAAAAAAAAAAAAGAAAAAAA